>OW285239.1:73080501-73680501 GCA_935421215.2 Melolontha melolontha | reverse complement strand
AGAACATAAGCATTAATTATGCAAAACCATATGTACAGTTGGTCAAAGTAACAAAATATAAAATCTCTGACATTATTTGAATCTACTGTGTGTCCCAATAGTGCGTTGTCGATCGATATCACGATACCGTTTAAAGGCACAAAAAACTTTTCAAGCAAATGTTTAATTCTTAAAGGGGCATAGCCTAAAAATATTTTCGTTTATACAGCTTGTCCCAGAACAGCAGTACTGAACGTAACTTAATTTTTTCAAACGAAACACCATATATTTTATTCCATTTTTAGATTTTGCTATAATATCGCATGCTCCTCATATACCATTTTCTATACCTAAACGTAATAGTCTTTGTAATATTTAACATTTTCTCTAATAAATGTCATGTGCAGGTACTATTTTACTAAGTCATGTCTTTCTTATGTATGATCCCAGAAACGGTATGTGAGTAGTTTATACTTGCGATACTTTTACAAATTACTAAAATTTTTTTTTTGATACAGAGTGTTCAGGAGTGGGAAAGCAACATCACAAATTTCATATGGAAAAATCTCCATTTTTTAATGGAATGCATAGTGCTTTTTTATGTTATTTTACTCCTAAAGTAAAACACTTTACTTTTACTTAAGCATATCATACGAGCCCTAACAACTTAATATTCGGATGATACTAATTTTTATAGTCAATATTTTTTGTAAATACTGAAAGTTGTGAATTGTTCATTTTTATTTCTGATTTGGTAAATAAACAATTTCAAATCATTTCTAACAAAAAATAACTGTTCTCTTTTAAAAAGTATAATTTTTAAGAGGAAAAAATGAAAATCCTAGTAAATGACACTGACAACTTCGGACAATATTCGGACGACTTATTTTTAACAAAATGGCGGCGATTGTTATGACAGATTTTACATTTATCACTCTCGTAAGCGTTGATTTGATTTATGATTGTACTGAATTTGTGCTATTAAAAATGAGTCGTGGTGAAGCTACTTCAAAGAAAATTCGTGAAATTTTGGCGAAGCAGCAAAATGAAGGGAAAAGCATGAGTGCAGTTGAAAAAAATTTGAACTTGGCGAAATCCACTATAGGAGACATTACTAAATGTTATGGAGAAACAAATAGCTACAAAAATTGAGGTAAAAGTATTGGACAACCAAAAAAAGTGACTTATAGAGGATGTAACTTTTATAAGGTATAATTCAAATATACTAATATATTATGTATTTGAGTTTTCTTTAATTTTAAACGATTTTACTATAGGCAAAAGAAAAACCGCTGTTAACAAAAGCCCAAATCAAAAATCGTCTAATCTGGGCCAAGTCTAAATTGTACTGGGCAGTAGATGACTGGTCCAAAGTCATATTTAGCAACGAGTCCAAATTCGACATTTCTGTAGGTGACAATAGGAAATGTATTATTCGGGATAAAACTGAAGCTTTTAATAAGGTCTGTTTAAAAAGGACTCTAAAATTTGCAAAGGGTGTGATGATTTGGGGGTGTATGTCTGGAAAGGGTGTAGAAAAGATGGAGATAATAGATGAAATTGTTAATGCCAATAAATATCAACCAATTTTGAACAACAGCCTAATTCCTAGTGTAGAAGAGCTCTATCCCGACAGAGACTACATTTTTCAACAGGACGGGGCATCATCCTATGCGACAAAATGAACAAAAAATGGTTTGAGGAAATGACATGAGAGTTTTAGCATGGCCTTCAAGTAATCCAGATTTCAATGTTATTGAGACCTTGTGGCACTGTATGAAAAGTTACTTAAGGAATAATCCTCAACGGACAATAAGTGAATGAAAGACAAAACTTTCAGAAAGTTGGGAATTCTTTACACCAGATTATTGCAGGTTGCTTGTGGAATCCATGTCAGCCAGAGTAAAAGCTATTATAAAGGCCAAAGGTGATGTCACTTCGTTTTAAGTCATGTAAAAAATGATCGTCTGAACATTAAGTTGTCAATGTAATTTGTTCATTTATTAATTTGTTAAGCTTCTATGAAGTTTGAGTAAAAGCTATTCTTTTGAAAAATAGAATCTTTCATTGTGTGCCAAAGCTAAATATGTGAATATTAAATCAAATTGCAAACTCTCAAATAGAAAATCAGAATATATTTCTAAAAATTGGTATCGTCCGAACATTAAGTTGTTAGGGCTCGTATACCTATCTGCAATAGATTTCGAGATTTTTCCGTTTTTAAAATCGCTTTACAAAAAGCTGTCCACTTCAAGGCAATAAGTTCTTAAAACTAAGACGGCCATGGAAAACAAATAACACACATCAAAATTTTAAACGTAAAATCGCTAAATGCAGTATTTACTCTATAAGTTAATTACGTGGGTGTTTTCTCATGTTTTAAAAATGAATTTTTCACAATAAGAACATATCAATATGAAGGCACACAGCGATTTTAATTTTAATATTTTATCTTATTCAGTAAAACATAAGATATTCAATTATAACATATGCTGCTGAAAAACTAATGACACAAAAAGAAACAAAACAACGAATTTTTATTTAAATCAAGAAATAATAAGAAAATTAAATAAAAATAGTACTGAGCAATGGGTGTATAAACCGGAGACAGCGAACTGTATCACGACTGCGGCCTACTTCCAGGGTTATACGAAACTACTGCTAAATGACACTCACTAGACTAGGTGTTCAATATGCCCACCATTTTGTTCTTGACAGACAGCAAGCCTGCGAATAAAATTTGGATGCACCCAGAGAAGCATATTTTCATCAATAGATTTAAATACAAGTCTTATTCTAAACTTCATATCTTCCACTGTGACTGGAGTAGTTTTGAATACCTGTGCCTATGGTCCTATGACAAAACGTTCAAGAATTCCAGCCCATAAATTAAGAGACTACCTATGCTGGTTGTCCAGAGAAATTATCGTTCTAGTATTTTCATTATTATAATAATGAAGATTGTGGCGATTAACAAACCCATTTTTATGAAATGTAAATAACACATTATTAAAGAAATTTGGCTCCTGATAATTCTTGCTAATGCCCAGTTACAGAAATTGCGTCTGTTAATAAAATCATGTACCGGTTGTACATGGTATGGGTGAAATTGATGTTTTCGAGTAATTCTGTTCGCCGAAGTTCTCGATATTCGAGCTTGGCGCTCTAACATACGTGCTGATGTATGAGGATTTTCCACTACAGTTTTCAATACTATGTGTTCATTTTCTTCAGTGGCCACCCATTTTTGCCTTTCTAATTTCCTTACTGCCTTACTAATGCACGCTTCCTGTTCTTTCAAAACGTTCTTTTAGTGTAGCAAATGCATACATATTAGAATGCCGCTTAGCGTTCGGAAACCTTTGCACGTAAATGAGATTTGGAAGCAAACTATTCCTATCGCTAGACCTTAAAGCGTAAACTGTATTGATAAGTTCTTGTTGTGAAAAACTTATTTTTAAAACATGAGGAAACGCACATATATTTGACTTATAGAGGAAATACTGCATTAAGTAATTTTACAGTTTAGAATTTTGGTGTGTGTTATTTGTTTTCCATGGTCGTCCTAGTTTTAAGAAGTTATTGCCTTGAACTAGACAGCTTTTTGTAAAGCGATTTTAAAAACGAAAAAATCTCGAAATCAATTACAGATAAGTATGTAATATGTTTAAGTAAAAACAAAGTGCTTTACTTTAGGAGTAGAATAACATAAAAAAGCACTATGCATTCCATTTAAAAAAATGGAGATTTTTCCATCTGAAATTTGTGATGTTGCTTTCCCATTTCTGAACAGTCTGTATTAAAACAATTAATTTTAGCACTTCATAAAAGTCGGAAGTATAAACTACTCACATACCAAAAATTTAGTTCCTGGGATTAAACATAAGTAAAACATGATTTAGCAAAATAGTACCTGCACATGACATTTATTAGAGAAAATGTTAAATATTTCAAAAACTATTACGTTTAAGTATAGAATGGTACATGAGAAGAATGTCGATTTTATACAGATTCTAAAAATGGATTAAAATATAGGGGGTTTCGTTTGAAAAAATTAAGTCAGGTTAAGTATTGTTATTCTGGGACAAGCTCTATAAACGAACGTATTTATAGGCTATGCCCCTTTAAGGTTTTTTTGTACCTTCAAACGGTATCGAGATATCGGCCGACACGGCACTATTGGGACACCCGGTATATATATACATATATATATATATATATATATATATATATATATAAGTGTTTAGATAATTTCTTAGCCGTTTATTAAATATAACAATTGATAAATTATTGGAGTTTTTCGGCTTTTATATGAAATATTTACCAATATCAAGTTAGTATGTATGTAATTGCAAAGTAAGGGGGATGTAAACATTGCTGTCTACAAATTACAAAGCAAATCATACAAAATTTTTAATTGAAAAAATTGTCACCCACAATAGACTTAGGTTCAAGCTATTTAGAAATGCATTATAAAGTAACAGTATTAATGAATCAGATATCAGTTATTGAATGTAGATGTCAAGTTGAAAGCTGAAGTCAGTTTTGAAAGCTCATGTCAGTTTTGATAGCAGATGTCAGTTAGTGAAAGCAAATGCCAGTAATTGAAAGCAGATGTCAGTTTTGAAAGCAGGTGTCAGTTATGAAAGCAAATGTCAGATTCGAAAGCAGATGCCTATTTTGAAATTAGATATCAGCTATTGAAAGCAGATGTCAGTATTTTGAAAGCAGATGTCAGATTTGAATGTTTGAAAATGCTAATTATTACTCCATAGCTATATGAGTGTTTAGATAATTTCTTAGCCGTTTATTAAATATAACAATTGATAAATTATTGGAGTTTTTCGGCTTTTATATGAAATATTTACAAATATCAAGTTAGTATGTATGTGATTGCAAAGTAATGGGGGATGTAAACATTGCTGTCTACAAATTACAAAGCAAATCATACGAAATTTTTAATTGAAAAAATTGTCTTGATATTTGTAAATATTTCATATAAAAGCCGAAAAACTCCAATAATTTATCAATTGTCATATATATACAGGGCAATCCAAATTAAGTGTTCACCATTGGTAACTTTGTTATTATTAAAGATACAAGATTGTTTAAATTAGCAAACTAGTAGTACTTTTAACGCTCTTTAAGATGGAAGAATTTAAAAAAAAAGAGCAGCGCGTTTTCGAGTTTTCCCGAAAAATATGTTTTTTTCAAATGGAAACCCCTATATATTATATCATTTTCTGTTAGAAATTCAATTTTTAAACAAAAAATCTTATAAGAAATTTTTTACTGGGATTAAAAATACTTGAGTTATAGTGAATAAACAAAAACAGCTAAGTCAAGTGCATTTCTATGTTTCTATGATAACGACGTTAATTCTTTCTAGTAAACGTCAAATATTAGTACAGTTTTATTAGTCTTTCACTCATAAATTTCATTTTGCTAGTTATTAATTTGACAAAAAAATGATTTTTACCCATGCAGAAAAGTATGTTATGTTAGAATCTTATTTAGTGTGCAGAAAATCCTCTAGGGGGGCAAAAGAACACTACGCTGAATTATATCCACTCCGAACACAACCAAATGAGCAATTTTTTCTGAGACTGTACCGAAAATTTAGAGGCAATGAGAGTGTTTTTGCCAAAACAAGAACAAGAAGGACTTTTATAATAAGCGAGGCCACGGAAATTCTAGTTCTTGCATATTTTGAGGCCAACCGTGAGAATTCCATACTAGATATTATCAAGGAATCTGATTTGAGTCACGGTACTGTGCATAGGATTCTGAAGAAACACAAATTCATTCCTTATAAGTACAAACCAGTTCAAGTTTTCTTGCCAGGGGATCCAGAGAGAAGAATGTTTTTTTGCCACTGGTATCTTAACTTTTGTCGCCAAAATGTAAACAACTTTCGTTATATTTTATGGACCGATGAATTAAATTTCTCAAATTCTGGAATGTACAATACAAAAAATCATCATTACTGGTCAAAGGAAAATCTTCTTTTAGTACATCCAAGACGCCCGCAAGTCCGTTACAGTTTTAATGTTTGGTGCGGTTTAATTGGTTCAAGGATTGTTGGTCCTTTCTTTTATGAGGGCACTCTAACTGGTGAAAGGTACATAGAATTTTTGACTGAAATTTTGAATAATTTCTTAGACGATATTGATCTCATAAGTAGACAGAATCTGCATTTTCAGCAGGATGGCGCACCTGCGCACAACTACAGAGGTACTCATCAAATTTTAAATACTATTTTTAACAATTCATGGATAGGAACAAATGGTCCTATTCAGTGGCCTCCCCGATCGCCAGATTTAACACCGCTTGATTTTTCTTATGGGGTTATTTAAACACAGAGATTTATAAGCAAAGGTACGAAAACGTAAACGCCCTAAAAATTGCAGTTAGTGAAAAGATAAACCAAATGGATGGTAGGACCATACTAAAAGCAGTTCGACAAGTTCAGAAACGTGTTCAAAAATGTATTGAACAACAAGGTGGTATTTTTGAACATCTTCTATGAAAAAATCAGTGATTTTTATTTTCTTTTAATGATATGTTTATGTATAAAATAAAGTTTATAAAAATTATTTAGCTGTTTTTGTTTATACATTATAACTCAAGTGTTTTTAATCCCAGTAAAAAATTTCTTATAAGATTTTTTGTTTAAAAATTGAATTTCTAACAGAAAATGATATAATATACAGGGGTTTCCATTTGAAAAAAACATATTTTTCCAGAGAACTCGAAAACGCGCTGCTCATTTGTTTTTTAAATTCTTCCATCTTAAAGAGCGTTAAAAGTACTACTAGTTTGCTGATTTAAACAATCTTGTATCTTTAATAATAACAAAGTTACCAATGGTGAACACTTAATTTGGATTGCCCTATATATATATATATATATATATATATATATATATATATATATATATGTATAGGCATCTGCTTTCTAATCTGACGTTTGCTTTCATAACTGACACCTGCTTTCAAATCAGACATCTGCTTTCATTAACTGACATTTGCTTTCACTAACTGACATCTGCTATCAAAACTGACATGAGCTTTCAAAACTGACTTCTGCTTTCAACTTGACATCTACATTCAATAACTGACATTTGATTCATTAACACTGTTACTTTATAATGCATTTCTAAATAGCTTGAACCTGGGTCTATTGTGGCTTAGTGGTAAAAGCGACAGCCCGGCAAGCTGTAGACTTGGGTTCGAGTCGCAACGAAGACCATATTTTTCAATTAAAAAAAAAATTTTCGTATGATTTGCTTTGTTATTTGTAGACAGCAATGTTTACATCCCCACTTACTCTGCAATTACATACATTCTAATTTAATATTTGTAAATATTTCATATAAAAAAGCCGAAAAACTCCAATAATTTATCAAATGTTATATTTATGAACGGCTAAGAAATTATCTATATTATTATTATATTATCTATTATTATATAGATAGATTTTTATGTCAGTTCTTTTGTTAATTGATTTTTTTCTTGTTTAATATTAATCATTTCCTTAATTTCCCTTTTCATTGTGTGTTGTTCTTTATCGATTATCTGTGTGTTTTCAAAATCGAAATGGTGATCGCGTTGCAGTTTGTGTGTAAATAAAGCAGCTATGTACAAGCCCACAAACAGTGGGCTTGTATAAATATTGTTTAGTTTGGCCTAAGTAGTAACTATCGCAATCGCGACATGGTATTTTATAGATGACATGTGTTTCTTGATTTTTTCTATTTTAGGTTTTTGTTTTGAAAATAGATGTTTATTAGTATTACTATGTTTATATATTGTAGCTATATCATATTTTTTAAAGTATATTTAATTTTTTCTGATAATTATGTAACATATGGTATCGTGATATATGTTATTATTGGTGTCTGCAGTGTTGGATATTTGGAGGATTCTTTTTTTAATTGTTTGCTCTATAAGTTGTGGTGGATAGTTATTATCGTTTAGTTAAGATCGTTTTCTAGGCGAATGCCGACAGCTTAACATCTTAAGTCGCTCCACGGGCGCAGACTCATATCTTGCCAGTCCCCCTGTAATTGGCGTCAAGCTGTTGGGGAATGCTAAGGCATAAATTATTATTCTTAAACTTTAATATATTTTTGAATAATTTAATTTTATCCATGACAACTTCACATATATAAATATGACATTAATATATTAATTGCATTTTCGCTAAGTAATGTGAATGTAAAATTTCTTTCTACATTTTACGACGCTAATTATTCGAAGGACTGTGGTTCCGAATACACTGAGAAGCCATAAGTTGCATCAAGAAACAGATGTTAATATTTTGCCTGTAGTTGTTGCAAATTAATTGCCTTTTTCATTATTTGTCGAAACATGTAAGAGATTATTTTAAATATACAGGCTGATTCATTTTCGGCCCTCACCATGGGGATCTCTCTTATTATTGGAGATAAATTTGGCAAAGTTGTTAAATTTTGTGTTTGTTATAAATCCGTAAAGAAAATAGACCTGTGACAAATGACCTTCGTTATTTAAAAAAAAAACGCGAAAACACCATTTTCTTCTTTTACATGTAGCACCGACATTTGGCCTTGTAGACAAAAATAAAAACACATCCATGTGGCCATTTCTAAACCTCTATCCAGTGGTGTACTCTAAATTTTTATACGACGTTTCGCCTCTTTCTGGCCATCATCAACTATCTAATTTCTTATAAGCGCCATATTGGATTTAGACATCTTCAGAAAGAGTTTTTTTTCTGATTTCAACCATGTACCACATGCTGGCTAAAGTTTTTGACATTAGGTTTTATTTGAAAGAACAAGTTATAAGATTAAATAAGGAAAATAACGAAATTCAACAGTAGCGAGTACAAGATAACAAAAAAATTAATAAAAATACATAGAAAAGTAAACAATAAACAATTACAGTAAATGTTCAATTATCTGGCCATCTTCGGCAATGCGCAATTGGGCACGCCTTCTGGCATTTTGTACTGCCCTTTGTATAGTTCTTCTAGGAACTGCATCGAAGGCATTCTGAAGTCTGTCTCGTAATTCTTCAATGTTTTGTGGCGCATCTACTTTATAAATATTATTTTTAACATATCCCCATAAAAAAAAATCTAGCGGACTTAAATCAGGTGATCTCGCAGGCCATTCAACAACTCCCCTATTTCCAATCCAACGGTTTGCAAACTCTTGATTTAAGAAATTTCTAACAACAGCTTCATTGTGTGCTGGTGCGTCATCTTGTTGCCTCCATAAATATTGTAATTGATTTAATAGGATATTGTCGTCAAGATAGTCAGATACGTATGTACGTAAAATGTTTAAATATCTTTCTCCATTTAAATGTTCTTCATACATAACTGGTCCTAAGAGACGATTTGCCAAAATACCCATCCAAACATTTATTCCAAAACGATGTTGTGGTCTTCTAGCCCTGTTTTGTCGGGGATTTTGTACTGCCCAATAGTGCTCCGTATTTCTGTTGAACATTCCAGAATTTGTAAATTTTGTTTCATCTGACCAGATGATTTTGCTTAAAAAATTTTTAAATCATCATTTTCTATCCTTCCCATTAACCAATTACAATATTCTAGCCTTCTCAAATTATCTCCAGGCAGTAAAGAGTGACTAACATGGATCCTGTATGGTTTAAACCTACTTTTATGTAAAGTTCTCCAAACTCTGGACTGGCACAAATTTAATTCTGACGCTACTTCGATTGTAGAAATTGATGGATTATTATTTATCTATAAAAATACAAGATTAACATGAAACTTGAAAACACGCTTTTAATTTACAATTTGTAAAATATCTTGTCGATTTTCATTTAAATTCCTGTTGTCTTGACCATTACGCGGCTTAGTAAACGATCCTTTCTCGACCAAATTTCTGTCGAGATCTAGAAAATGGTACGATGAGGCTGTTGTCGTTCTGGATATAATTGTAGATATCTTGTACTCGCTACTGTTGAATTTCGGTTCGAAGAATAAAAAATACTTATCATATCTCGTTTCTCTTCGTTAGTGTATGACATTTTTGTATTATTAATGAACAATAAACGAAATGTTTGACAGATTGAAATTCCAAAGGCTACCTTATTTAATCTTATAATTTATTCTTTCAAATAAAATCTATTGTCAAAAACTTTAGTCAGCATGTGGTACATTGTTGAAATCAGAAAAAAAACTCTTTCTGGAGATGTCGAATTCCAATATGGTGCCTATAAGAAATTAGATAGTTGATGATGGCCAGAAAGAAACGAAACGTTGTATAAAAATTTAGAGTACACCACTGGATAGAGGTTTGGAAATGGCCGCAAGGATGTGTTTTTATTTTTTCTCTGCAAGGCCAAATGTCGGTGCTACAGGTAAAAGAAGAAAATGGGGTTTTCGCGTTTTTTTTTTAAATAACGAAGGTCATTTGTCACAGGTCTATTTTCTTTACGGATTTATAACAAACACAAAATTTAACAACTTTGCCAAATTTAAACCTATACTCTATCTCCAATAATAAGCGAGATCCCCATGGTGAGGGCCGAAAATGAATCAGCCTGTATACATATTGAAGTAAATCGTCGATTATCTAAATCTACTTTAATAGACAATATACAAAGGTCAAGGAATCTACATACTGTTATGTCACGCTCATATTATTCATATGTTTATGTCTCGTTCATAGGCCTACTATCATCTGAACAAACTTTCTGTCTCTATTCAGTAGTACCGTTTAAACTTGAGCGAATGTTCTCTAAAGCTCTATTGCCTGTGTTTGACCTGGGTAGTATTTTTAAATCACGTGACTGTTTTAATATTTGTTATTGCAATGCCAAAGGAAAGCCTATGAAGGTTACTGTCGAGGACTGTCGAACCACTGCATCCGCCTTCTCATTAAGCGTATGGCCTTCGTGCTCTGGAACCGAAGACAATATTGCTTCCTTGTAAAGCTCGTTTAGGACACACACCTACAATCCCATACAAGTTTAGATTTAACTTGCGCTGAATCCTGTGCCTTTAATATTGCTTAGCTATCAGAGAAAATCGCCTTGCTGCAATTCGCTCCATTATGTCTATTAATTTCTATTAATATCAAATAGAATCCATCTGAACTGGTGGGCCTTTTCCCACTCTTTCTTATCTGGTATGACTATTTTATATTTTTTAATAAAGAACCATGGCATTACACGGTTTTCCTCAAATGGGACCTGTCTTGAACTTATGATGGTCGGTACCATGAACTTCTCCTATAGGTATTAGACCTTGCATTATTCTGTAGGTTATTGATCTTCCTTATCCTTGTATATGGATATTTATGAGTGGCAAATTTAATATCACCTCCAGCGCAGCACCAGAAGCTGTTCTCGTGCAATCGTGACACTTGGACATGCTAGTATCCTATTTAGCAGTCTACTAACTTCTTTTTGCTTAGTTTTATGTCACCATGCGACTGCTCCATAGCTTATCATCGGTCTAATTACCCTTCTTTATAGCCATAAAATCATCTTGGGATAAATTAGCCAGTTTTCCCACACATTCACCTACACCTGCCTAAGGCAGTAGTTCTAACAATGTGGGATTTCTGTCAGATAAAAACATTTTTACAATCGTTTAAAGTAAACTATTTGCTGTTTATTTGTTAATATCAAGAAAAAAGAATTTCATATGTTAATTAAATATTTTTTTGCATGGAAAAACCATTAAATAAACCGAAGAAAAGTTACATAAATAATATGATCAATTTGCTTCTTCCACTAAATGATTCGTAAATGGTTCACGGTGGTCATATGAGCACAGAAGGTGCTGAACATTCGAGACATTCATTTACAGTAACTTTTCGAAAAATCATTAACAAACTCCGTACCACTGTAAAAAGCGTCTACCGAATATAAGTGCGCGACATAGTTAATGTTGTAAGCGTCTCAACCGACTTGGTATACAATATTTCACGTAAATATTTAAATATGAAAAAGATGACCTCAAGATGGGTGCGGCATTTAGTTACTGTTGAGCAACTACGAACTCGTACTACAATTTCAAATAACTGGCAAAGTTTCAACGAAATTATATGGCAAAGTTTAAACGAAATCCAAGAGATCTTTTTGTCAATCGTGGATGAAATCTGGTTATATCACTCCTACAGAGACACAGACAGTCAAAATAATGTTTTTTTCTCATGAGCATGCTCTTAAAAAGATGAAAAAAAACCTTTTTTGTGCCAATAAGATTCTATGGTCTTGATTTCTTGGGATCCCAAAGGCGTAATCTTTATTGACTATTTACGAGAAGTTCAATAACTGATCAATATTATGCTGATGTACTGACACGTTTCAAAGCCAACCTGTAGCAAGAACGACTACGTTTATTCAGAAAAAAGTTTTGTCCATCAGGATCGCAAGCCCTCTCATTCATTTGCTATGGGAACTGTAAGATCAAGATTCAAATGAATTTTTTTGTTTCCAAATTTGAAAAAACGGTTCGAAAAGAGATTTGGAACAAATGAAGAAGTAACAGCTGCAACGAATACCTATTTTGACGAGCTATCAAAAGATTATTTTTTGGACTTAAAAAAATTGAAAAGTCTCTGGACTAAATGTACGTGTTGTACACTTAAAACAGAAACTTTTCAATTGTGTTAATTGGATGAGAATTATGTTGAAAAATAAAATATATTTTCTACCCTAAAATGTGTATTTATGTGACTCGCCCGTCAAATTGCTCTCGTAAATATCATACTATGTATTATACACTTGCCTGCATATAAATCGGCCCACTGTAAACTTTCGACTTTAACTATTTATCAGATCAAGAAGCAATATATGCTGTTTGAAGGACAATTTAATATGCTTTGATGTGAGTTTAAATTTATTAAATGTGCTTATCGTCTATATGCGTAGAAACCGGTAAACAAATGAAACGTATTTATGTTGAGATTATAACGATAATAATAAACTTGTGACACATTGAAATTAGTGTTTTAGCATTTCAAATTTGCACATTATTCGTATTTCATAATTTTATTAGTTTTCAAGTGTGTTAGTTTAATGCATACTACACCGCAAAAAGCCCTAAGTAATTGTTTTAATGCGATTCAAGTGCAGTAACAGCTCCGTGAAATACGAGGAGCGGAAATTAGTCAGTGGACAGTAAGATGAAGACTAAAGGAACGTAACCTGACTTGAAAAATACCTGCACCTCGTCCAAAACGTACCACAGCTCATCGTCAAGCACGCCTGCGTTTTTGAGGTTCGTTCTATTCTCAGATGAGACCAGAATGTGTCTCTATGGCAGCGACCGAAGAATAAAAGTATACCGTAGGCCAGGAGAGCGATTTTTAGAATGCTGCATTGTAGAGCGGACTACTTAAGGAGGTTATTCTTGCATGATCTAGGGTGCGATTTCTATGGTAGCAGGAATCGACCCAGTTCTCATCCGTAGGTAAGACCGTGGTCACGGGAGAAGAGGTTTAATATATATATATATATATATATATATATATATATATATATATATATATATATGAACTTCATGTGTATGAGAATTAATAATTATTAAATCTCATTTTACATGCGATTGTCGCTATAATTTGTTGCATTTAATTCTACAATTCGGCAAATCACTTTTGCAACAAATGCAACAAATTATAGCGACAATCGCATGTAAAATGAGATTTAATAATTATTAATTCTCATACACATGAAGTTCATTACAGTTCGTATATATACACGTAGTATAGAAGTGAATAACATGTCTGTCTTCGGTAAGGTGCACTGATGATCTGTAAAAAACAGTGAAATATCGATATATGCACATTCCGCGCAGATAAGTTTTTCACAAAATTTTTCATTTGTGCTGACAACTTGTACAGTTGATGTCGCGGCTTGTTGCGTCTACAATCTAGGGCAAAAGTGATTTGCCGAATTGTAGAATTAAATGCAACAAATTATAGCGACAATCGCATGTAAAATGAGATTTAATAATTATTAATTCTCATACACATGAAGTTCATTACAGTTCGTATATATACACGTAGTATAGAAGTGAATAACATGTCTGTCTTCGGTAAGGTGCACTGATGATCTGTAAAAAACAGTGAAATATCGATATATGCACATTCCGCGCAGATAAGTTTTTCACAAAATTTTTCATTTGTGCTGACAACTTGTACAGTTGATGTCGCGGCTTGTTGCGTCTACAATCTAGGGCAAAAGTGATTTGCCGAATTGTAGAATTAAATGCAACAAATTATAGCGACAATCGCATGTAAAATGAGATTTAATAATTATTAATTCTCATACACATGAAGTTCATTACAGTTCGTATATATACACGTAGTATAGAAGTGAATAACATGTCTGTCTTCGGTAAGGTGCACTGATGATCTGTAAAAAACAGTGAAATATCGATATATGCACATTCCGCGCAGATAAGTTTTTCACAAAATTTTTCATATATATATATATATATATATAATAGTTCATGTGGTACCTCACGTCGACTACATTGGAGACTTATGTGTGATTGTAGTAACCTAATTTAATATCCTCTGTGGAGAGCACACGAGAGGTCATACTTCCACCTGGCTAAAAACTAGACTCACCACACATAAGAGTGACATTCCGACTGGTAAGAACAGATGCGCCTTGTCTTCACATATGATCAACAATGATTACACACCAAATTTTAATAGTGTTAAAGTCCTTCAGACAGTAAACAATTTAAAGTGTAGAGAGTTTTTGGAAATGGTGGAGATCAATAACAACGCTAACTCGATGAATTTCAGATCTGACACGAACAACCTAAGTGCAATATATGCTTACTTACTAACCATTTCGATGAACAGAAATTCTAAACAACAAACCACACAGAATACCAACTTATCTATTGTCATTTAACACATTTGTCCCTCTAAATCTTTTGTTTCATCTATTAATAGTATAACACGTTCTTTAAATGGTAAATTGTTGTGAGACAGCAAATTTTTATTAATGGACACTTAACTTTCGCACACCAGTGTATAGAACTAGTTAACTTTGATCATAAAGAGTGACTTTTACAATTCGAGGTTATATACCTGGATTTCAATAAAATACATTGCCGGATATCTTTTACAGCTGTCATCCTCTAACATTTTATGTTTTTTATGACAGATAGGTAACATGTGATTATTCGGTGCGCAAATTCCTTTTGTTTATCACATTTACACGTGTTCGGTTCTTTTAAATGTGATGTCCTTCATTTTAAACTATAATTTAAAAATCAATTATATTGACGCTAGTTGTTATTATTAAAATATTGTAAACGTTATGTATAGTGAGGCGGGTAATTTCTCCATAGAAAAATAGTTCACATTTGTAAGTACTAACGACTTTATATAGTTATTAAATAGTTAATTTGTTTCCATCTATTCTTAAGGTGACCCTTGAGGAAGCATACAATCTTTATGCGAAATATTGGGAGAATAAATAAAGAACTGACTTAAGTAATAGGGTTTAATTTTGCTGGATTCCCCAAAAATTCCCTTCCATATATATATATATATATATATATATATATATATATATATATATATATATATATATATATATATACAACGTGTCCACTTAAGTATGAGACAAATGGGAAATATTTTTATTTTTGATTTCACAGAAAACTTTATAGAAAAGAAAAGTTCGTGCATCCTAAGAAACTTGATATTTTGTATTCAGGGTTGCGTTGTATTACTTGGTTAGAGGAGAAATTAAAAAACATTGAAGTTGCCATAAGAGTACGCTACACTTATTTTTAAAAATATCAAAAATATTCATTTAAAAATGTTGTTTCAAATTTCAAAATATGCTCAAATACGAATTGTTATTTAAAATTTCGAAAAAATAAAAATTAAATTATCGAGCAATAATAATAGCAAATACGCAATAGTTTTTAACATCCATCTATGTGACAGTAGTTCTATGGTTGTCATTTGTATTGTTACTATAATAATAAATTTTATGTAATTGCACGTGAAATCATTTACATTCGATATCAATTTTTTATCGCTGAAATGCAATAGAATGAAACAAAAATCATTTGCAAATAACTTTATGAAAATACATTTTTATATTACAAAATAAATATGAAATTAACAAAAACAATAAATTCAGAAATACAAACAAAAAAAAAGCTATTCAAAATGATGCCCCTCTCGTTGAATGCATATGTTTGTACGCCTAGTGAAATCCTCGCATGCATGTTGTAACACAATAGGATTATTTCTTAAGAACAGTACCGCATCTCCTATTTTGTTTTTCAATTCTTCTAAATTCTGAAACGGCCTTTCTGAATATACTTTATTCTTTAGCCATCCCCAGATAAAGTAATCCTTGGGGTTTAAGTCGGGCGAGCGCGCTGGCCATGGAAAAGGTCCATTTCGTCCCATCCATCTTTCTCCAAATTTTTCATTTAATTTGCCTACAACTATTCGTGCACTATGTGCAGGTGCTCCATCATGCATAAACCAAAGGGTTCTTATAATATTTAGTGGCAACTCGTCTAATTCGTTATCGCGGTATGTTTGTAGAAATTCCAAATATCGTTGTGAATTTAATGACGATTGAAAAAAATACGGACCAAAAATTTTTCTGTTTAAAATTCCACACCAAACGTTTACCTTTTGCGAATACTGATTCTTGCAGGGAATTCTAAAATGTGGTTGTCAGACGACCACCAACGACAATTTTGTGCACACACAACACCATTAGTAGTAAAGGTTGCTTCATCAGTAAACAAAATGCTTTTGAAAAACGTTTTCTGCGTTTCTAATGTACCTTGAATATCCAAAGAAAATTCAAATCTATTGTTGTAGTCCCGTTCCTGCAAAGTTTGAATATATCTTGGCTTATAGGGGTGATATCTATTGTTAACCAAAATGTTGCTTACTGATGATTTTTTAATATCCAAATTGCTTGCAATTTTTCTGACAGAAATTTTGGGATTTTCAATTACACTTTGCATAACACGTAAAGAATTTTCGAAATGACTCACTTGCTATTCCCTACTTTTTTTGTAACGCATTTCTAAACTACCAGTTGCTTTAAACTGATTTAAAATTCTTGAGACGCTTTGGAAACTAATAAATTTGTTGGGATGTCTTTCATTAAAAATATCAGCTGCGTCTCTACATGTTTTGTAGTTATCTCCGCAAATAAGAATTAATTCAGCTCGCTCTTGCATAGTTAACCGTTCAACCATAGTTGGTAGGTAATAACTTAATGAATTGTCTTAAAATTACTTAATTATTAAAGTGACAGCGGATCTGACAATCACATAAAATTTATTACTAAAGTGACAATACAAATGACAACCATAGAACTACTGTCACATAGATGGATGTTAAAAACTATTGCGTATTTGCTATTATTATTGCTCGATAATTTAATTTTGATTTTTTCTAAATTTTAAATAACAATTCGTATTTGAGCATATTTTGAAATTTGAAACAACATTTTTAAATGAATATTTTTGATATCTTTAAACATAAGTGTAGCGTACTCTTACGGCAACTTCAATGTTTTTTAATTTTTCCTCTAACCAAGTAATACAACGCAACTCTGAATACAAAATATCAAGTTTCTTAGCATGCACGAACTTTTCTTTTCTATAAAGTTTTCTGTGAAATCAAAAATAAAAATATTTCCCATTTGTCTCATACTTAAGTGGACACGTTGTATATATACCTATATATATGTATATATACATATATATTGTATCGATTATTTGTATTTTCCAGGAAATATTAGGAAAAAAACAACTAGCACATGTTTCCAATTTTTTCAGAAAATTGTTTGTGTTTAGAAAGTAAGGAATAGCAAAATAAGTATAATAAACTGAAAAGCAAAATATTCACATTTACTCTTTATTTTTATTTAATCGTTTTATTTTTAAATTGCTTAAATAGGAACAGAATTCCAAAGTGCAATATGTGTGTACAATACTTCTTCCGATTTATTTACATGATGAATCGACATTCTTTATGCTAAATAGAATAACATGTCAACAAATAATTGTTGTCTAAATATTTCTTTCAAAGCGTGTCAATGTAAATACAGAGACATAATAATGACTAAAGTAGTTCAAAGGAAATTAAATACTATAACACTAGTAATTAATTTATTTAATAAGAATAATTGTATTTATGACGCTTATGTAGATACATATAAGTTAGAAAAAATATGTTTAAGTAATTATACCAAATTCAATTAATAATTTCACACTCTTGTAAATTTTTATATACCTATAAATATTACGTTTATTCTTGCTAAAGTTATTTAAGAATGCTTTTATTTACATTATTATCGGAATCAAGGTAATTATTTTAGTAATTACTACATTTTTATTTGTCTGTTAGTTTATAAAATAAATATACTTATAAGGCGTGAGAATCTATAGTGAAATGTTACATAATATACATAATATAAAATCTAAAGTAATATAACGTACAAGTTTTTTTTCTCTTTGTGTAAAATAGATGCCTCATCACAAGATTTAAATTGAAATTAAAATATTTTTAAAAATAATCTTATATGCGTATACACATGTAACAGAACAATTAACTATTCAATATTAGTACATACCTATACGAAATACAAAAAGCTTTAATCTATTAAATTAACGAGCAATTAATATAAATTACGTAGTTAATACTTGATAAATACATTGAAATAATTATCACGCAATAAATTATTCGAACCAACAAATATCAATTTCACTGGTTCATATTCTCTAGTAGTCATAAGAACGTCGAAGACATAGTGTCATTTACTTGATTACTTGATTGTTTGCCGATTTTGGTCTCTAAAGATACCTCATCGTCAATAAATTGAACAAATTTCTTGACAGACTTTTTAATATTTTCATAATTTTCCACCTGCTTCAATTTCTCTAACATGTTATTTATGATCTCATTGGTTTCTTTCAATTCATCCTCTGCTGCTTTTTCGTGATTGCCTGGTCCTTTTTTTTGAGACTGAATTGAACTCTCTTCCAAGACAGGTACGATTTTGGTATCATTTTCTTTATTCTTTATATCGTGTTCTTCCATATTTACTTTAAATCCTGTAATCGCCTTTGGATCGTTAATTATAAGTAAATGCCCTTCATTTTTAAGTTCGGTTTGTGTTTGATTTTTAGTAGGAACACTTTTACTTTCATCTTGTAGGACTACAGCACTTTCTTTCTCTAAATGGTTACTATGAGAATTCATTGGTGGTATAATTGCTCCTATAACGACTAGGGGTTTGTCTTCATAATTATCAACAACTGCTAAAGGAATGTTCATACTTGCCAGATCATCGATACCGACAAAAACTTTCAAATCCTCTTCAGCAGTTTCTTGATTTTCATCATATTCATTTTTGGGGTTTAGGTATCCCATCATACAATTTTCCGAATTTTTTTCGTAAACAGATTTATCACATGCCCACACCGTATTTTTCTCAGTGGGTATAATAACGTTAGCCTTACTTCTTGTACCCTCATCTATGTTGAAGTTACGATTTTTTATCATATTTCCGGAACAAACATCTTTCTCCTTGAGCCAGGAATTTCGACTTTCAATATCGCCAATAGTAAGAAAATATTCTTCAAAGTTCTCATTTTCATGTTCTTTAGGTGCGCAAAATCTACTCTTTACAACTGGCGCTAGACTCGCTTGGACCGTCGAACATACCTCCAAAGGATCTCTATTATTAGCCCATGCTTTTTGGTAGTCATTTTGATTAAGCGATATTCGAACAGTTAGATTTTGATCAATTGGAATGACGTTGCTTTTAACAACGACTAGAAATGTAACTACAATTATTACACACAGCATATTTCTTTGTACTAATACCGTAGATGGAAAGAAATATTATTTATATGTAAAATACAGGGTTAAAATTATTTATTGTTTTTTTTATTGTCATCCAAATGTATATGTTATTCTTTACGATGTTTAATGTTATGTTTGAACTAGGGAAAGGTCAATATTGCATTGAATAAAATTGTAAACAAATAATAAAAAATATATATTATGGAGTTTGTAAAATATACGGAAAGTGAAAGTTATCGGATAAAAAGTACTGGAACTTGTACAGTACCTAAAAAGGAACTAGTTTGGGTATAAACTTAAAGAGGGAAAAGTAATTTGAAGAAAAATTTTTTCAATACAAACCATTTACTAACTTTACATTTTATCCATTTTCAACACAAGCGAAATAAGCAGTAAAACAGCAAATAAAACAAATTTTGGATAAAATGTTCTTTGAATGTCCTAACGTATTAATTAAACATCACTATCACGTATTTTTGCTATATTCATTTTCAATTTTATTTTTCTCTTAAATATGTTTCCCCCTTTAAGTTTATACTCAAAGTTGTTCCTTTTTAGGTCCTTTACAAGTTCCACTACTTTTTATCCGATAACTTTCGCATCTCGTATACTTAACATTACCCAATATTTTGAAATAATTTTTCTAGGATAAAAATAAATATAAGAGAAGTCTTTTCTTTTTTCAGAGTATTCAAGAAACGAATTATTAGTGAAAAATCCCTAAACGCAGTGTTAGTAGTAATTGAGCATTTGAAGGAAAGTATGTGAGTCAAGAAAATATTGTTCTAGCACATATTTCGTTAAAAGAATTATTTACATTTATATAAAATTATACATTCCTCAGTAACCTAACATTACAGGATGGCCCATAAATTTGTACTAGATATTAATCTAATTTACGCATGTACCGGTGTTCTAGTTAGCATGATAAAATGAAACAAAATGTACCTGATATCAAAATCACCTTACTAAAACAATAAAAACATTAAAAATAACGAATAATAACGATATGGATGTTACATGTAAAAAAATAAAATTAACTTTAAATATTTTATCAATATTTAGGCACTTGTTTGTATAGATTCCAAATATGTTAATCTAATCTAAACTTCTTTTTTTTTTAATATAAGTATCAGTGTGTAGAACTTGGGTTTCTTAAAAAAAGTCTTATAATAGACTTATATAATAATAATAATATAATAGACTTATATAATAGTATTCGATAAAGCTATGATGCCGTAACTTTGCAAAACAAAATAATAAATTGTTATCTATCAAATGAGCTTTTCCAACAATTTTTACTTGTTAGTCAATGGGTGTTAATTTTCAGTTAATTCGTTCTTATTTAATTATTTTCCGTTTCAATTGTTTATTTTTGTTGTGTTTATTTTCGTATTATATTATGTATATGTATTGCAATACGAAAAGTATGATATGCTTCAATACTTCATGCTTCTGTACTGGCATGCCCAAAACAACAGTCTTAAAAAACTTTGTTTCGCCGACTTAAAATTAATTTTAAAAGATAATGCAATTTGAAAATCAGAAAAGGATGCCAGAAAGGCTAACCTTGTTACATAAAATGTCGTACTAAACAAAATACTTAAATATCGAACAGTTTCCACAAGAAAACACCACTAAAATTACTGAAGCATCAGCTTATAGATTTTGAAAAACCATAAATATCGTCCCTACAAAAAAGAGAGACGATTACATTTTTGTCATATGTTTATTCGTAAATATAACAACAATGGTATTTAATATACTGTGATCGGATACATTCCGTTTTATCAAGAGTAGATTTTTTAAGAAAAAATAATGCCATATTTGAGAGACAGAAAACCCACATGCTCTTTATGAAGCTAGTCAGCAAGAACATTTTAGCTTTAATGGTGCGGCATTCTTGACATCTTAAAATCGGTCTAGAAAACTGTATCCTTGTAAAAGACCCTGGGGAAGATACAATCTGTCCCAGAAACATACCGACAAATTTGAAGCGGTGGTAGGGGACATCAAAACAAAAATTCTTGATTTAGTTGGACGCCACTGTCGTTCGTTAAACATTTTTTTTTGCAACTACGGTTTTTGTTGGACAGCAGAAATATTTCTTTATCACAACAAATATTCCACAAATGCCGATTTTGAGATCGTAGTAGTTATCTGTTACATTTAAGTGTCATCATAACATTAACTTTGTTGATTGGTCAAGTTAAGTGTTCAAGTCGACGGGACACCGTGTTATTCATGAACAAATTCTCTACCCTTACTATTTACAACGCGTACAAGCTTTAAATCCTCAAGATTATCCGCATGGAAACAGTCACATTTGGCATGATGAAAATTCTCACGCTGTGGTCTCTAGAAGACACCAGCAACAATTTAGTGTTAACATTTGGGCTGGTATTGTTGAAGACAATTTAATCGTTCACTTGATGCCTGCTCGTTTGAACGCAGACATTTATCTGAATTTTCTGCAAAATGTTTTGCCTCTATTACTTGAAAATGTTCCTTTAAACATTAAAACTAACATGTGGTTTCGACATGATGGGACAAATATTTTTGATATATATATATATATATATATATATATATATATGTGTGTTTATTTTATAAGATTTATACTTATAAGATTTATAAAAATGTGATAATAATATATAATAAACATAGAAAATATACCAAACTAAAACACGAAAAAAAAAGTGAGTGTTTTTTGTCATGTTTTTACATACATAAACAATTAATTTAGACAGTAATAAATAAAAATAGAACGCATCAGACCGAAATTACGATGGACCATATAAATAGTCCATAACTTCGCTAAGTACAACACGCAGTTATTGAATAGCACTATTCATTCGGTTATCTGCACATCTGTTTTTTTGTTGTTGAATTGCGACGCAATTACTTCGATATTATAGTTAAATTCCTTTCTTCATAGGCATAGATGGAAGGGTGAGGAGTTTTAATAATTTATTTTATTTATTAGTTTATATTTCGTAAGATAAATAAACTACGGTGAGTTAGTTTCTTGTTTTTATTGTTTTAACTGTTAATTAGAAAACAAACGGGTGGTGATCTATAAAATACAAAATAACATTTTATTTGTTCGTTTTGTAGTTCAAGTTGAGTAAAGGAGTTAATACTCCTTTACTCAACTTGAACTACAAAACTAACAAATAAAATGTTATTTTGTATTTATATATATATATATATATATATATATATATATATATATATATATATATATATATATATAATATTAATATATTAACTAGCAATAATTTCTCAAGGTTCTCTTCTGTAAAATTTGTTCTCTTTGAATGAAATACATCCTTCTAGATAAAAAACGTCCTTTCTACATCGCAACTGGTTATAGGTACATAATGGAAATATTCTTTTATGTACGACTGCATTAGAAACAGACGCTTTATGAAACTTTTTTGCGGCTGTAAAGCTGTACTTTATTGTACTAGAAAAATAATATATTGTAAAAAATACTCTACTGTCAGCGTCAAAATAAAAGTTTATTTTTTGAAAACCATTTGCGATATATACTATATGTCTCTTCGTATAAGTGTTTGATTTATTAAGCAAAAGTAATTGTTTAGCATTCAACGCTATTTCGCTTCTCTCTCTTCTTCTCTTCTGTTTTGGGTTGGACGCCAGCACGTCCAGGCACTTGAGCACACTGCTCTTTGTACTATCCCCAATAGATCTATCAGTTCCACTCTGTTAGTCTTGTGTCCTCGATAAAAGCCACTATCCTTCTCAGGGGAAGTTTGAGTACACTCGAAGGATCCAATAGATCTCTCCCGAAATATTTCTGTCTGAGTTCCTTCAGTTCCTTACACGTGCATATTACATGAAGGCTAGTTTCCTCCTGTTTTTCACATCTCCTACACCAGGGCTGCTAACCAAGCCCATGCTGTACAAATGCTTCCTTAAAGGACAATGTCTGGTTATTAACCCTGTAATTATTTTAATTTCTTTTTGCTACTACGAATTAGGTTGGCTGAAAACTTTCCGTCAGCTCCCTTAGTAGTGTTTTGGTATGGAGTTAACCTCCATTTATTTTTATGTTCTTTTTCTAGCCATAACCAGATCTCCCTTTTAGCGGAATCCTTAGGGATTCTACATACAGGTTCTGGTCCTATGAAGTTCCTATTAGTACCTTCTTTGGCCAGTTTGTCGGCTCATTTCCTTTAATTCCCTCATATCCTGACACCCATATCAGCGACACTGTATTGTCTTGTGCCAGTTTATTGAGGACCTGTTTACAATATTTCACCAGCTTAGACCTGGTAGATGGGTTCACAATGGCTTTAATAGCCGCCTGACTATCAGTCACTATGTTAATTTTTTTGTTTGCGCAGCCGGCTTCCCGAATTTCCTCGGCGCAGGCTGCGACTGCAAACAATTCGGCATGGAAAACCGTAGTATGTTTCCCCAGACATATCGATATCTTCCTTCTAGGGCACATTCCGCATATGCCTGCACCTGCCCCCTGACTAGATCCATCAGTGTACCAGGTGTCGGCACCACAATCGATCGAGCGACTTTTTGCCTGTTCCCTGGTCGGTATAAGTATATTCAGCTTAGCTGTAAACATAATTTCAGGTGACATACTGTCCACCGGCATTTGAAATATCGGCTCTTCCAGTATAGTTCCTGTGATATCTGTATGACTCCTTACAACCTTGTTAGGACACCATACGTCATTGGCCTTCAGCCTCAGTATCGCAGCCATTGCCTCCGCCCTTATAAATAGTTCCAGCGGAGGGAGACCCACGATGGCCTCCAGGGAAGCGGTTCCCGTGCTGTTCATAGCTCCCGTGATTCCCAACAGAGCCTGTCGCTGGAGAGTCGTGAGGAGCCCCACCGACGATGTCCGCTCCGTCTACCTCCACCAGACAACTGCTCCATAGGTAATTGTTGGTCTTATTACTGCTGTGTACAACCAGTGTACCACATTTGGTTTTAGTCCCCAGGTTTTGCCAGCAGCTCTTCTGCATCTCCAGAAGAGCTGCGCCGCCCTGTCTGTCACTTTTGCTAGGTGTCTGCTCCAATTCAGTTTCTCATCAAGTGTTATGCCTAGATACTTCACTTCATTGGTTAGTTCTAACTCTTGTCCAAACAGCCTTACGCTACCCAAATCATTTAGTTTTCTCATGTTGGTAAAGGCTACCAACTTGTTTTTTTAAGGATTGACAGTTAATCCCTCCTCGAGGCACCATATTTTCACAATTCGCAGAGCTTTTCGCATGATGCTCGCCACTGTCCCCGGGAATTTCCCCTGGGACACTATGACAATGTCATCGGCGAACCCCTGCGTCCATATTCCCTGGTCATTTAATGTCCTGAGGAGATTATCCATTACTAGACTCCATAGTAGCGGTGACAATACGCTTCCTTGAGGACACCCTTTTGTTGTCCTCATGGAGATCGTTTTGTTTTGCATTTGGACATGAACTACTCTGCTACGCAGCATGTTATGAAGCCAGTTGCATGCGGTGCTTTTTATTTTTCGATCTCTTAAAGATCGAATAATAGAAGACGTCGAGGTGTTATCGAAAGCTCCCTCTATGTCTAAGAAGACTGCAAGTGCAATTTCCTTGTAGTATAGGCTCCTTTCGAGCCCTTTCACCAGGCTATGCAGGGCACCCTCACCTGATTTTCCCATCTGGTATGCCCATTGCAGTGGGTGTAGAGGAGATCTATCCAGAACCCCTTCTTTAATATTTAAATATATAATTTTTTCCATAGTCTTCAACATAAAAGAGGTAAGACTAATTGGTCTAAATGATTTAGGGTGGGAATATGTTACTTTTCCGGGCTTCGGAATAAACACTACCCTAGTTTCTCTTCATGCCCTACGGATATAACCCATAGCATGGCTAGACCTGAATATCTCCAATAGAGGACCCATAATTTCCCCAATTCCCTCTTGAAGGAGCTTGGGAAACACTCCGTCTGGTCCTGCTGATTTATATGGTTCAAACGATCCCATCGCCCCTCTAATTAAATGGGTCTTGAAGATCTCGTTTGATATCTCCCAATCATTCCTAGTCGCCCTCCAAGAGGTGACAACTTGATTGGTATCACAATCATCCATACGCTCCGAACCTGGAAAGTGTACACCCAGAAGATACTCTAAAGTCTCTTCCACGGTACTGGTACACCTCCCGTCCGATTTTTGTATAGATCTAATTGCGTTGGAAGGATGTTTTTTGAGAATTCTGTTAATTCTGGCCATGTCAGGAGCACCTTCGATGTCCTCACAGAATTTTCTCCAGGCCTTCCTTTTGCTCTCTTTGATTTTATCATTGTATTTATTGAGGAGAGCCTTGTAATCTTCCCAATTACCTGTTTTCTTCGCCCTATTAAATGACCGGCGAGTTACTTTCCTTAAATTGGCATTCCACCAGGCAGCCCGCTAAGCTATACGGCGCTCCCTAAGGGGACAGTTATTTTTACAGCAGGAAAGAATGGTCCGTTGCAACAATTCAACAGCCAACTCCAGCTCTTCCACATTCCTTATTCTAACAGGGACATTTCGGGTTGCAGCTAACAGGTCTTCCTTGTAAGAGCCCCAGTCTGTTCTCTTGGGATCCCTGTATAGTCTGGGTTTCGTTAAATCTGTACATAGTTCATAACGGATATACGCATGATCAGAGAGTGACGGCTCGTCGGATACATGCCACCCCCTTAAAATATCCCGTATTCCCAACGTGCATAAAGTTACATCTATAACTGATTCCCCCCTTGATGTCTTAAATGTCGGTTTATCACCTTGATTCAGACAGTCAAGTTCAGTACCACAGAGATAGCTAAAGAGAGACTTACCCCTATAATTGTTATCCTTGCTGCCCCAAGCCTTATGATGAGCATTGGTATCTGCGCCGATAATCAATTCCAGATTGTTCTTACTGGTATATGCCACCAAGGCCTCAAGATCAGGCCCTGGTAGCTCTGGAGAGTCAATGGGTAGATATAGAGACGCAATTGTCGTCTCCAATATCCCGCCATCGACACTCTGTCTGATTCTGGCTGCTGTTATGTCCCCACTGCATAGCTCCATGATAGGCATCACGTCCAGGTCGTCTCTAAAACAGATACAAGTTCTAATTTTAGTGTCTGGGGCACAAACCAACAGCTCCCTTCCCCTAATATGTAGTCCTCCCACTCTACTTATCCATGGCTCTTGGATGAGGAGGATATCAATATCTTCAGCCAGCATCCTTTGACAAAGTGCCGCTGAGGCTGTTTTCTAATGTTTAAGATATATTTGGAGAATCTTCAACATTTTGACCCTTAAAGGTTGATGCCTGAGGTTCTCCTAGAGTACCCTCATCTTACATCACCGGTTTCTGGTCTTTCTTTGTTTCGAGGGTTACAAAGCTTGCCCTTTGAAAGCGATAGTAAGGTCTCCAATCAGTCCTCACCAACGTTTCCTCAGACTCCTTGTCAATCCGAAGGCCACATGTAGGCCCTTTTCGAAAGACCTGGAACTGACGGTAATCCATCGGTCCACTTTAAGCCCTGGATTTTGCCTCTCGAGTCTTTTCCAGCCCACTGTCAGATCCTCTTTTTTAGTCTCTGGCAGAAACGCTAAAACTCGTTACTGTTTTGGCAGCTCCTCGCTCAAACAGTTTCCTTTTCCAAATAATCTCTAGTAGTGTTGTACGAGTCTTCATCTGCACAGATGACTCCATAGTAGCCGTCCATAAGACGGGAGGATTCAAACCTCTGCGCCCTATCTATGATCATCATCAGGGCCTCTTGTATAGCTCCTACATTTCCCTCAGTCACTAAGTTGACCGGGTAGTCCTTAGGAACTATTGCAGCTTTAATACCTTTAAGAGCTGCTTTATAACTCACGCCCGAAGCAGAAAACTTCGTGCGCTTAGTTACTTTATCCTCAAGAGTGCCCCTAGCCGACACGGTTCGCTTAACGGCCCCTGTTGGCTTAGGTTCTCCCTGAGGTTCTTTTTGGGAAAGGGGGAGCCTTATTTTACTCGTATCCACCCCCTGTTTCCTCATCTTCTTTAATTTCTTTCTTTGTGCCCGGAAAGATGTTTTCTTTCCTTGGGTGCACCCTCTGTTTTCGCAACGTTCTCATTTTCAGTCCGTTGCGTTTCAGTTTTGTCTTTTGGAGTCTCATCAGTCTCCATTGCCAAGGGAGTCTCCATAGACTCCTTAGGTTTTGGATTCTCTTCAGACTCCATCTTTTTAAATATTTGGTTTTTCTCTTGGTTCATATGATTTCCCCAGAGGATGGAAGAAGTATAAGGTCAATGCCCGCAGAGCTTCCATTACGGGCACAAGGCGTAAATACAAGGGGGTGCCGACTAGTGCACCCAGGGGAACGTTTGAGACCGTATATACCCCAGTGGCCATTCAGCTCTAAGTACGTTGCCTTACACCGTAGTTTGGGAGAGCTGGTCCGCGTTGACAGCTTTCGCTAAGGATTAGAATGTTTTTGGACCTATCCATTCCGCTTATGGATGCCACTAATCAGGTCCCCCAAGAGAGACCTGACCGTCCCCTTATCAGCCACCTAGGGACGCGCCTGGTGGGTAGCTCAACCCCCGCGGAAGAGGTCCGCGAACGTACACTTCATAAAGTATCTATTTCTTCACATGGCCAAATTTAAGGCATAAGAATACGTTAAAATGACTTATGTGTAGTATTACAGCGCGTATTTATGTGTGGTAGAAGAAGATAAAGTACAATTTGCCGTTCGCACTATGAGCAGTACGAACTGCAAAGAAATACTTTATCAACTGTATATAGATTTCAGCGTTTTGTCCATTATCTAATTCTACCATGCCTTTCGCTTTTTTCTTTGTTTCTGATGTCACCAATATTTTCAGCTTTCCTCATATTTCCTTTTCTCGCTCCACGTAAGATCTTTCGTGTTCCCAAGTCGTTGTCCTTGTCCATATCCTTTTTTTATCTTGTTCGATAGTGAGCGCCTCTAATAGTTTTTATTCTCTTTTTATATCGTATATCATTTTCTTGTCGTCTATTATAATTTTGCGGTATCCTACTTACGTCCTTTTACCTTGTTGTTTACATTTTTTAGCTTCGTCGCTAATATGCTTTTGTATACTCTGTTTCTTGTCTGTTAAGTCATCCCCAGTGCCAATTTTTCCATCTTTTTTGTATCTTAATTTATATTTTATTGCCATAACTCTATTTTTCTCTTCCCAATTTCTCAGTTCTATCTTGCAAATTCTGTAATTTATCTTTGTCACTGCTGTTATATCACTTTTAATTCTTAAGTCTTTCTCTATTAGGTTTTCTATTTGTGTTTTCATTTGTTTCGGATCCTTTCCTATTACAGTTACACCTGATATTATGATGTTATTTTTTTGTCCTTCTCTGTTTTCTATTTTGTTTTCTAATAGTTTCATTCTCTCCCTCAATTCTTTTCTTAAATTTTTAAACTCTTCATAATATTCTAATATTCTTTCTGACTCGTTCTTATTTCCCTCAGTTCATTTTTCAATTCGCATAAAATATGTTTGAACATATCATTTAGTTCCTCCATTTCAATCCATATACTCGGATCTACCCAATCTTGGGTTAAATTTCGGAGCTCTATTTTTCGGATGTTTATCACACCAGTGGCGTACTCTCTCCCTATCGTCATAAAACAAAAAGCTTTCTATAGCGTGTCTAGCTGGTTTTTAATTATTTGACGAAAAGAAATTTACCGCACAAATTTACAGAGTTCTGTATCTTCGTTCGAAAATGGAAATAGCTTTAGAAAGAACCTTTATTTGACAACACGTGTTGCTTGATTAAATTTATCTTCAATATTTTAATTCCAAAAAAACCTGAGCTGATTTTTGTTTAGAACATGGAACAACATATAAAAAACAGAAATGATCTCAAAATATTAAAGAACCTTATATGACTATTCTATTTAACTCATATTTATCTACAACATAAAAAACAAAGAACCAACACACTAAATTATAATTAGGCAACCATTATACAATATTTATATTTCATTGGCGAAAAATGGTGTGTTACCGTTAGTACTTTTTAATTTGTCATCATTATCAATCATCAATCAAAATCGACTATTTTTTGTTCAAATCTAATGAAGAAAAATTGTACTTTTGTATCAATATTCCAAATAAAAAGAAATAATTAAGTCTTAACATAAAAGTATCTTTCCGTGCAAAAGCTAGTAGCCACCCACTTAAGCTATTATGATAAGTTTAGTGGAATAAAGAAAACGAAATCCGTGTTGTATTATATCCAATATAATCATCAACGTTGGTTTTATTGTCAACAACTTCGTTGTCTAAAGGCGTCAATTCAAGAGAAAAAAAACGATATCAAGCCATCTTACAGCGTGATAATGTTCGCTTACGTATTGTTAACCTGCAAAAACAGTTACTTACAAATTTGTTTGAAAGTTTTTTCAACATTCGCTACATTCTCTGAATATTATCCATTAAATTCTCACCTTGTTCATTCTTACTTAAATAGTTTCACGAAAATCTCTCTCATTAGCAGTACTATTCCTCAAAATTGTCTGGATAATTCTTTACTACTACTAGATTTTCTTAAGCGTTGAACTATGAGAAAAAAAACTGTAATATATTATTCAGTTTGTGTATTATATTTATTAAAAGAAAAGGAGTCGCGCATTGGTATATTTTTAGGAGCAAAACCCGACAATATTAGATCCATTTTCTATAGGCACCTAAAAAATTAAAAGATTTCTAAATAAACAACTATTTGTATGGATCAGTTATTTATTGCAATATCATGAGCTTCTTTAAGGGTGGGTTGACTTATTCACGCGAGCGTCTAGAGTAAGCCGTGAAATAAAAAAAAGTACATACACAGTTTGACAACCGACGCCTCGTCAGTTTACTGTTAGTGTTTGAATAAATTTGTGACAAAGTGTGTTGCGTCGGCAATTTTTTAAATTTTACCCTGCTTAAATGGACAATTTTGAACATCATGCAGTGATTAAGTAGCTTTTAAAGAAAGGCATGTCCTTTACCAAAATCCATGATGATATGCCAGATATATTGGGTGAGGGTTGTCCTTCTTATACAACCGTCAGAAAATGGGGAAATGAATTTAAGCGTGAAAGGAGCCCCTTAGAAGATGATCCCGGCAGTAGACAGCCGAAAAGGGCCACAGGTCCAGAAATGGTGGATGAAGTTCACAATTCGGTGCTAAGTGATCGACGATTGAAATCATTAGAAATAGCAGAGGCAGTGGGCATTTCAAAGAAACAGGTGCTTTATATTTTGCACGAAGAACTTCATATGAGAAAGCTGTCGATAAGATGGGTGCCGCGTTTACTAACGACAGAACAAGGACGTGTTCGCTGTCAAATATAGACGAATAATTTAAAAATTTTTAAACGCAACACAACAGATTTTTGCGCCGATTTGTTACTTGTGAAGAAACATGAGTTCATTATTATACAGCCAAATCTAAGCAACAGACCAAGATGTGGACCAAAAGTGGAAAACCAACTTCAAAGAAGGCCAAGACAGTTTTGTCGACGAGAAAGGTGACGGCATCGGAATTTTGGGATGCAAAAGAAATATTGTCGATAGACTATTTTCAAAAGGGCGAGACCGTAAACAGTGAATAAATCAAATCTTCTAGATAGTTTGAAGACAGCTATCATTGAAACACCTCCAGGAATAACTAAGAAGAAAATGCTCTCTTTTTCACCGTGATAATGCATCTGTGCATTCTAGTACGGTTGCTGCAAAAATTGAAGAATTAAGGTTCGAATTAGTACGGCACCCCCAATATTCGCCAGACCTAGCACTATCTGACTTTCATCTATTTCCTAAATTAAAAGATTTTCTCGAAGGCAAAAAAATTGTACAAATGAAGAGCTAACTTCAACAGTGGACGATTATTTTGCAGGGTTAGAACGAGAGGGAATAAAGAAGCTTGAACACTGATGGACCAAATGTAACGAATTAAGAGGAGATTATGTAGAAAATAAAGTTTGTTTATTTAAATTATTCCTTTGTTTCAGTGCGATCGCGCGAATTAATTAACCCTCTCTCGTATATATCTACAAGGATGATTCAGAATTTGTAAATTTTGTAACGATATACCTCAAAATTCTCAAAATACTGCTTTATTACCGCATTAAGCTAGGTCTGGCGAATAAAGTCAATACACATAACCTAAAATATCAATTGATTCATTTTTTCACGAACAACTTAACTGGTATGATAGGACTCGTCATAATAAAAGAGGATGCTTTTATGGATTCTTCCAGATCTTTTTCATAAATTATTTTCTTCAATTTGTCTAGTAGAGAGACATAATACTATAGATTAGTGGCTCGGTCCCTTCCAAGACAGTTTATGAAAATAATCCCCTTCGAATCCTAAAGAACCCTTTTTCTTTGGTGGAAGTCTACTACTTCAAGAACAAATCTTCACAAAAAAGCAGCTTGGTTTGCATGTTTTCACGTTTTTTTTTGCAATTCAAGATTTGTGACACTCACCTTATTGACATCCTAATGCCCAATTCTACGTGTAGAATTTGATTGTGTGGCATATTCAATAATTAATATGCCACACATATTTTCTTGATGCAAATTTTTCGGCTCTTCAAAGCAATGTCATTAATTTTGTTGATAATTTACGGAGCCAGTTATTGATAGTTTTGGTCGCACATTATTTTAATGCTCGAATCATCACGCCTAAATTGCGCACCGCAACGACAAATTGTGGCTTGGAAAGGAGCATTGTCACCCAAATTTTGTTGCATATCAGCTAAAATTTCAAATGTCTTTAGTTCCTTAAATAACTAATATTAGATTACACTACAATTACACTAAGTTTATGCATTTTAGAATTTTCTGCTTATACGCTATTGTAACTTTCAAATCAAATATTAACCAAATTTCAGCCGTCGCCATAAAAACGGCTGATGGAAGTAAAATAAAATGCTAAGTCCTCCTAGATGTTCTTTGGAATGTTCCCCTGAATCAACAATCTTGCAAACAGTAAACAATATGTGATTTTAAACTGCTAGGTACTGCAACCATAAAAAAATTCCTGCAAACTTGACTGCCTCTGTTGATTCTTGATTTTTAAAAAGAAATTTGTAGTCCTTGCTAACAAAATATTCAACTTCCATTCAATTCGACAATTTGATAAGCTAAAATTACAAAGATATGGTCCTCCCGGTTTTCAGAAAAAAATTGTCTTACATGGCATTGATTACTAAATGTATCAAAAATATATTTGTAAATCGACTTTTAATCGTAGATTTTCTCAGGTATGATCGATATGCACGCACTTTTTGAAACAGTATCTCACTTTCAGGCTGAATGTGAATACGGGAAACAATCAATTAAAATAAATAATCTAGTGACTTCTACAGCCATGAACACTTATTAAAAAAAATCAAATTATGTCCAAAAGCAAGAGAAGCTTGTTATTTTCAAATCAGAGAAACAAAAATTTCTGAATGGCATTAATTTTCTTTTTAAGGTACTCATATATCATATCGAATTTTAATATGTGCTAGAATATAATTACATTTAACATTTTTTTAACAGGAGTTAAATTCGTGTACTATTACAGATGCCAGAAATAGAGATCTCTTTCGCATTTCAAGATATGACGGCCGCATCAAACAGATAGCAAACGAAATAAATAGGGGTGGAAGAGGTTTGGAAAAAATATTAGAAGAATGTACCGTTAGAGAAATTGCTTCAGGTCTTCAATATTTCCTTTTTAATATGAAAAAATCCCTAGTGCCCATCTATATACAATCTCTAGCATTAGGTATGTATTCAATATTTTTTCGATCAAACCCATGTATGTATTATTATTCAAAATACAATAATATTTAATATACACAGCTAGCGTAATATTAAAACAGCTACTTAATTACGAAAAACGATATACTGTATATATTATTAACGTTAAATATTAAACATAAAGAAAAATAATCGGTATTAAAATTATAGTGTTCAACCATTAAAGAACTTTGAAAATAATAACTTAATTTAAAATATATGAAATTGTCAATCCATAAAGAAGATAATTAAAACTATATTTTAACATAAGTGAGGTTAACCTAAATTCTTACAATATTATCAACAAAATGTTTGTCAATATCTATTTACTAACAATATTTAAAATTTTATTTCACAGTAATCCAAATAAGCTTCTTTATCATATCCGTTAGGTTAGTGGTTACAATGCATTACAAAAGTCTTGACACAATTGTATACATGCTACATGTACAGAAGAAGTAACAAATGTATTTACACATTCACACCTAGATAAATGGAGTTTGTTATTTTAATCTTTTTGCGCATGTTTGGCAAATAGCGTTATTGAATAATGAATAGTAATATACCGAAGAAGTTCGACCGTTTCAATTGCCTTAAAAACATTAAGAGAACATATCCAAAACAATGCATCTTCCGAAATTACAGTGAAAAGCAGTAGTGGTGGTTTTTGTATAAGAGCTGCAGCACACATTAATTAAATTTTGTAAACCAATAAAATTATAATGCGTTTTCTGGCCAACACACTACTGTATATGCAACATTGCATACAAACTACAGTTATAAATACCCTTTTCTATTTTGCGTTCGAAATGGACTCATTATGACACCCAAAACAGTATCGAAATGAGCTTAATTTCGATACGCTTTTTTTCATTTTTCAATGTTGGCGTTGTTCGAACACAGAAATAAATATCATTTGATTTTAAGAATTTAAGTACATTTGACAGATATGATATGTACGTACTCTACAGAAACAACGTATATTGTATACAATTGACAACAAGATATATTAGTTTCAATGTCATTCTGTTTATATTTTTAAATAAAATATCAAGTAATGTTAACGAAAATTAATAAATAATATGTAATATAATATACTTCGCGGATAGCAAGATTTAAATTTGAAAATATTTGTGCGCTGCGAAATGTGCAGCTCAAGCGGAGATATTTCACAAGTTCATGTCGAACGCCGTGTTACAAATCACTATCAAATCAGTTAAAATAAATAGAGTTACATTTTACAACTACATACGAATATAAATTTGTTCATTGTCTTATGAACATAAAATTAAAGTAAAAAAACTAGGGCGGCCAACACCACAATTAAATTTAGAAGTCAGCGGATCCAGTCGAGATAAAACCTATAAAATTTAATAATAATTTAATACACTAAAACAGAGTGCGGCAGTGATTTAAAAAATGCACTTTTTTGTTATCGGCGTTTATCGGCGCTTTGTATGCTGTCCAAAGAAAACTGTCTTATTAAAAGTTATATTAATTTCAGTGAGAAAGTAATTTAAATGTTTGCGAATGTAAAACAACAGCCCGTGGATTTAATTTATAAAAATTAACATTATTGACTGACTGGTTTTTTCGTAGTACTTTTTTAAGTTCAAATACACTTAGAATTTTGAACTCTAACTGCATTTGTTTGTTATTATGGTAAACTGGTATTTATTATTATTTTTCTTCCGGGCATGTAGCGATTGGCAGAACACGTATAATCAATGCTCACGCGTTGCCACTGGTGAAAAAGTTAATTCGATCCTAATAGAGTAGGATTCAGTCACCAGAGAGATGTTCGCGGTAAGTTTATTGAAAACATATTTATGAATATTAACTGAAAAATTAAGTTGTGTCACATTAATGACTTATAGACATATTAAAAAATTCGGTTACATTTCAAAGCTGCACAGTGGATCTAAGAATATGATGGATTTCTTCATTGGAACAGCCTTTTCTAGATCCTACAATTATAAATTATAAAAATGAGTGAAATATGAGAACGTTTAGCACAAACGAAATTGAAAAAATTCAAGAAATTCCTTCAGACTACCTCAAAGGCAGTTCTCTAGAAAAGTATCGTTATCAGTGTGATGGGAGTTTTCTTCAATGTTTTTCTCGTTGAAACCATCGACTAAGATATGTATTATCATCATCATAAAAAAATATATCCGCCGTATCAGCTGCGATTGTGTTGCAGTAGTGACCTATCGTCTCATGATTTTGATTAAGTTAAGTAAGTCTACATTTTCCAAACTCTGGAAAACTAATACATTATATCGGTGTTTAAGAATTACGTTCGATTCCTCAAACTTTGCTAATTACCGCTAATAAGCATTCATAAATTTTCATGTCTTCAGCATTATATTCTTATAAACAAGGTGATTTATACTGATTTCATCAAGGCATTTGACTCCATAGATCATAGATTATTTCTTACAAAACTAGAGCACATTGGATTCTGCCCATCACTTTTAAAATTAATGTCATCATAAATAACAGACAGAATCCGATATATTTTGATAACGGATTTATTTCCATTATAATCTCAATGTCTTCAAGTGTTCCACAAACCTCGAATTTTGAACCGCTATTATTTAATTTTTACATAAATGATCTTTCATTTTATATTTTTTTTATATTTAAATTTAACTGACAATATCTAGGATATGCTGAAGTTATGAAGGTATACTACCAAGTGTCCAGAAAAGATAGGAGGAATTTGTATCTGCGCCACCCATGTAACGGCGCGGTTTGGAGGGGCGCGGTAACGATAGGTTGTTGTACTGCTTTTTGGAGATATAGTAGCTATGGAAGTGTAACCGGGAGACCATCGCGCTTTTTGCTTACGCGCCTATTACCGCAATGGTGATTCGATAGTCACAGGTCAACGTTCATATCGTGCAGAATTTAACTTACGGAATGCATCGAAAGACGATACCATCAGAAAATGGATTCGAATATTGGAAAATACCGGTTCGACTGTAAAAATTGTCAATCAAGGTCGCCCGCGTTCTGTTCGAAGCCAACAAACGATTGAAGAAGTGAGAGTTTCAGTGCGTGAAAATCCGTCTCAATCAATTCGCAAACGCAGTCAAGAACTTAACATCAAAAACTAGTCGTTGCACAAGATTCTAAAGCAAGATTTACAACTTACAACCTACAAAATTCAGTTTGTTCAAGATCTGAACGTTACCGCCTATCCCCTCCTGCTGAATTTTGCAAATGAAATGCTTCTACGTTTCTCAACGTTCGAAAATATTTAGTGACGAAGTGAACTTTCACATAAATGGTCACGTAAACAAATACAACTGCCGCTACTGGGCCAACGAAAATCCAAGGCAGAAACATGGACGACCATTACATAGTCCCACAGTTACTGTGTGGGCTGCCATGTCTGGTGAAGGCATCATTGGGCCTTATTTTTTTGAAGACCGGCGCGGGCGAGCACTTACGGTAAACAATGAACGGTATTGCGACATGTTTAGTAACTTTTTGGTTCCACAACAGCAGGAATTTGAAGATTTTAATGTGTAAACATGGTTTCAACAAGAAGGAGCGACTTGTCACACCTCCAACCAATCACTTGAGGTTGTCAATCAACTTTCCTAGAAAAAGTATACAAAATTTTGTATACTGTCATTTATATTTTATATCCTTGATAAAGGCATCATTGCCGAAACATGTAGGGTTGTTTTGAATATATATATACTATAAAGTAAAGGCAGACCTTAAATCGCCTACTGATTGAATTTACTATATATATATATATATATATATATATATATATATATATATATATATGGTCAATATAAGGTCAATAAATAATTATCTTTATATATATATATATATATATATATATATATATATATATATAAAGATAATTATTTATTGACCTTTGTACAATATAGTTGATGTAAGTGGGCTCGCCTTTAGCTGCTATTGCAAATATGGTAATGGAACATATGGAACAAAACATTATCAATTCATTAGACTTCAACCCTATTTTCTTGAAAATAAATGTAGACAACATCATGACATGCATACCGACAAATAAAATAGACTGCTTTTAAATAAATTCAACAACTTTCACAACAAATTAAAATTCACAATTGAAGAATAAAGTAATAACAGTATTAATTTGCTTGATATTTCTTTAACCTATGATAGACAGGGTACTATTTATACAAATTGGTACAACAAACCCACAGCTTCTTTTCGATATATGAATTACCACTCAAATGCACATACAGTATCAATAACATAATTATAAATAATCTCACTGATAGAGCAGTTAAACTATCATATACTCAATTCAGAGAAGATAACATCAAGAAAATTAAAACGATCTCAACTGATAATAACTACCCATCACAACTTATAGAACAAACAATTAAAAAAACAATTCACCAAATATACAACACTGCAGGCACCAATAACAATTTAAACAATGAAACAACATATATCACGATTCCATATGTACCACAATATTAGAGAAAATAAAATATACTTTAAAAAAATATGATATAGCCACAACATATATACTTAGCAATACAAATAAACATCTATTTTCAAAATTAAAACCTAGAATAGACAAAAATCCAGAAACACATGTTGCCTATAAAATACCACTCCATAGATCAAACCAAGCAATATTTATACAAAAGAATACAAGCTCACAAATACTCCAAAACAGACAAAACTGCTTTATTTACACACAAACTGCAACGAGATCACCATTTCGTCTTTGAAAACACACAAACAATTGATAGAAAGCAACACATAATGAAAAGAGAAATTAAAGAAATGATTAATATTAAAAAATTCAATTAACAACAGAAGTGATATAAAAAATCTAAGTAGTATATATTATAACCTAATAATGTAACGATCTGCAATTTACCATCATACCATCTGTTGCTGTTATAAAAATATATTGCTATGAATAGTGGTTTGAAAATTTAGCACGCCACCATCCACAACTAGTTTTCCCAACTAGGTTTCTGAGCCGGTGAATTTTCAAATATGAGACTTCTAACTTCTCGAGTTCCACTTAGGAAAAGCGTGTCTACAGAGTAAATTTAGCGCCAGTGAAATGTTCACAAAAATTTAATTACTTATATAAGTTAAGTTTAAACAGCAATATAGGCATGAGTACAATAAATCAAACGCAGGATAAAATTAAAATGAATATTTAATACAAAATAAAAAAAATTAAAACAAATCTATCTTTACAAAGTATGAAGATGCTGTATTATACAAAAATACATGAGGTAAAAACATTCATTGTAAATTGACAGCTAAATGAATGGAAAACATCCTCTTTATGAATCCGAACAAACTTATCTAAAAATAATTAAGTTTACTAATAATTTCTCCCCAGAGAACCACACTGTATAAACAGATTCTGATACACGAACAAAATTTACGCATGTGCAAACACCAAGCACAAAAAACAACACTGATTCCCGTCGAACAAACTTTTCAATTATAATTTTAACAACGAAATGTTAATAGTAAGCTTTATTATCTATATTTCTAATAATTAAATCTCTTAATTACAAGCTTCCATACAATGGAACTATTACAGTTTTAATTCTACTTACAAAAAAATATGTGGAGACGAAAGAAGGTGCTTTTTCAATTTAAACATCAAATAGCATACGAGAATTTAACTCTATAACTCTCTAATACATCTGCCGAATTAATTAAATATATTTAATTATATTTCACCAAGCAACCTTCTAGTTCAAATTATAATTTTGGTCTCCCTAAATTTACCTCGGCCTCTCGATGAGAGCGACCTCGAATAACCAGTTTTTCTCACACGTTAAATATTAAAACATTTTCAAAATACAGACATGTTCACAAAATTTGTACATTTTTAAATTATTCAAATATTTATATATATATATTGAATCGATTCTGCCTTTACTTGATGTAAATCCATATCAAATGATAAAAACACACAATGTTGTATTAGATTTACACTTTATTTAATAATATTTAATAATGACTATATAACAGCTGTTTCACCGTACAACGGTTTCTTCGGATATAACAAGCGGTACTATAAAACATTTTACTTAAACGTAAATATTTTTTATTTTATTACTTAATGGTATTCTCAGAAATTGGAAACCGAAATATTTTTACCCGCCTCTTTTAGTATAAGGGATACATATAGATAACATAAATTATATTATAAGTGACACATATCTAATAAAATATTTCAATCAAAAATAGGAAATAAATTCAACAGAGGGGAGGAATTAAGCTCTGTTTTGTCATTTAATAATTTATTTGAAATTTTTTTTTTGTTTTTTCAAAATTTTTGTTTATTAATAAATAAATAAAATTAATAAACAAAAATTTTCAAATAAATTATAAATGACAAAACAGAGCTTAATTCCTCCCCTCTGTTGAATTTATTTCCTATTTTTGATTGAAATATTTTATTAGATATGTGTCACTTATAATATAATTTATGTTATCTATATGTATCCCTTATACTAAAAGAGGCGGGTAAAAATATTTCGGTTTCCAATTTCTGAGAATACCATTAAGTAATAAAATAAAAAATATTTACGTTTAAGTAAAATGTTTTATAGTACCGCTTGTTATATCCGAAGAAACCGTTGTACGGTGAAACAGCTGTTATATAGTCATTATTAAATATTATTAAATAAAGTGTAAATCTAATACAACATTGTGTGTTTTTATCATTTTATATATATATATTTATATATATATATATATATATATATATATATATATATAAATCCATAGCAATATGTTATTTAAATATCTGTACATTTGCTTATCATGCTGACATTTCGGTGTTTAGATCCCTAACTGGCTGTCCGACTAGGTTTTCGTGGCTTTCCTTCTCGTCCTAGGCGAATGCCGACAGCTTTATATCTTAAGTCGCTCCACGGGCACAAGTGTAATAATAACTCATGACTTATAATTGATATCAAACTCTTGTTATGTCATGAATTATTATTAATTGAATTGAATGTATTTATGAATTTGTATCTCTCACCATCACTACATCATTTATATAATTTTGACAGTGATATCTGTCATTTATAATTCTTTGATAAAGGTAATACTTACCGAAACATGTAAGAGCTTATTTTAAATATATACATATTAATATAAAACAGACCTTCAATCGCCGAATATCTAAATCAGCTATATATATATATAGATATATATATATATATAAAAAAATAATTAAAATTCGGGTAAGCGGTCAATTAAAAAGCTCCTTTATTAAATTACCCTATATTTCGCGACACTTTGTCGCTTCTTCTGGGGTAAAAAATGTAGAGTTAAAAAATAATAAAATTGACGTACAAAATATAAAAATGATTAGATATAATTAAATGATTATATTATATATCTAATCATTTTTATATTTTGTACGTCAATTTTATTATTTTTTAACTCTACATTTTTTACCCCAGAAGAAGCGACAAAGTGTCGCGAAATATAGGGTAATTTAATAAAGGAGCTTTTTAATTGACCGCTTACCCGAATTTTAATTAATTTTTGATAATATATCACGGTCGATAATTTCTTTTCAATTATATATATATATATATATATATATATATATATATATATATATATATATATAATATATATAAGTGTTTAGATAATTTCTTAGCCGTTTATTAAATATATCAATAACTGACATCTGCTATCAAAACTGACTTCTGCTTTCAACTTGACATCTACAGTCAATAACTGACATGTGATTCATTAACACTGTTACTTTGTAATACATTTCTGAATAGCTTGAACCAAAGTCTATCGTGGCTTAAGTGGTAAAAGCGACAGTCCGGCAAACTGTAGACCTGGGTTCAAGTCCCAACGTAGACAATATTTTCCAATTAAAGATTTCGTATGATTTGCTTTGTAATTTGTAGACAGCAATGTTTACATCCTCACTTACTTTGCAGTTACATACTAATTTGATATTTGAAAATATTTCATATAAAAGCCGAAAAACTCCAATAATGTATTAATTGATATATATATATATATATATATATATATATATATATATATATATATTGTTGTAGGGCAAAATAGCACCATCATTCCAGCTAACTGCAAAGGGAAAGACAGAAATAACATATAATAGAATGGTTAAATTGGCGGACATAATTTGTAAAATTGGTAACGAAATGTAAATAAATTAATATTACGATAACTTTGTATATTTCAAATTAATTTATATTTATTTCAAAATTTATTTTTTATATTTATTTTAAATTGTTATTTTCATAATTAAAATCGTTAGCGCGGAAATTACAGATAGCTAATTTATCTACATTAAAATTTTGTATCGATACTAATTAGACACGCCTACTTTTTAAATGTAAACAAACCCGCGAATAGGTTATTTTCTATCTACGCATAAAACATAACCCTACATTCAAAAACCCATAACAACTATTTGAAAAATATTATTTTAATTTTGTTTTCAAGTTTAAACTAATACATTATTTATATTCAAATTATTATTACCTGTAATTTAAAGTAAAATTCGAGGCTATTTCATAATTGCATACTAGGCTTTGGAAGAAATAATTGCCATCAAGGCGTCAGTAGAAAATTTTATTACAAGTGCCAGGAAAAGTGCTACTCCAAAGTTTAAAATTAAATAAAATCTAAAATACCTGAGGGAGAATTTTAAGTGTTCGCAAAAGAAACACCTAAATTTGGAGATACTTTTAAACCATTTTTGAAGGCGATAACATTGAAGAGCGGCCAGAAATCGATCATAGCATCTTTACGATCTGAACACCGGCCCGAGAACAACCAACGCCGACGAAGCTCGACAAAGCCGGCATCGCATTATCGAAGGTCCCGTACTTGTACCCTACAACGAATTCATTGATCAACGCCGACATCATCCAAGATACTTGCACTTATTCTTCGGAAAACAGGTTTTATTAATCTAAATTATTACGAAAAAGACTTATTAAACATTTCATAACTAAACAAAATTTTATTAAATAATAACTCATAATTTTACTTGAAAAATTACATTTTCAACATTACTCTTATTTTGTGAAAGAACATTTATTATAAAAGACTGTAGTACTCACCTGAATTTGCTGTCGATGTATTTCAATTATAATTTACATGAAAATATCATATCTATTGCAACATAACCTTTTTCTATTCACACGTGCATTTAATAGTAATTCCATAATTTGTCGATAGGCACGTTTATATTTGTTATTGTTTACAGAAATCTTATTTTAATAAACTTTTATACATATTTCTTTAAACCACTCTTTTATTTATCAGTGCTTAGCTGGAGAAACTTAGTAATTTATTAACCTATTTTTTACCATACACCAAACGATAAACATACCGACGAAGAGCCTAAGATAGTCAACTTTGCTAAAAATATTCATGCTCACCGACACCTAGCCGCAAATACAATTATTATATCTGAAGAGCCGGTGAACTTATATAATGGGTTTGTAATCAAACCAAGGCACCCAACTTATAGTACAATTACAGTACTATTCCAATAATAATTTATATTTTCTATTAAAAATCATTGAATATCTCTCTTATTTATTATTATATTATTATATTTTTACACCATCACCTTCCTCTTTATCAATTGGCGCAACGTGGTGGCGTTTCTTTATACACCATTCGCCTCCTTTTCAATATATATATATATATATATATATATATATATATATATATATATACATATATATATATATAATTATTTCTTGACCTTTGTATGTAGTAGATTCAATTAGTCGGCGATTTAAGGTCTATGTTACTTTAATATGTATATATTTAAAATAATCTTACATGTTTCGACAAATAATGTCTTTTTCAAAGAATTTTAAAATATAAGTGACAGTATATTAATGTCAATTTATATATCTGTAGTTGTCATGGATAAATACAAATTACTCAAAGATACATTCAAGTCTAATCATAATAATTCATACCTTACCACTCTCCAATAGTTAGATTACAATAACGGGGAATTGGCAAGCCATGAGTTATTTTTATGTCTGCGCCCGTGTCTGCGCCAGTGGAGCGACTTAAAATGTTAAGCTGTCGGCATTCGTCTGGAACGAGAAGGAACACCACGAAAACCTACTCGGACCGCCTAGTCAGGGATCTAAACATGGAACTGCCAGCATGATAGCGAGTGAACAGATATTTAAATAACATATGATAGATATTTATATAACAACAACATATATTCATGATGGTAAATTGCAGATCGTTACTTTATATTATTAGGTTATAGTATATGTTGCTTAGATTTTTTATGTTACTTCTGTTGTTAATTGATTATTTTTTCTTGTTTAATATTAATAATTTCTTTAATTTCCCTTTTCATTGTGTGTTCTTAATCGATTATATGTGTGTTTTCAAAATCGAAATGGTGATCGCGTTGTAGTTTGTGTGTCAATAAAGCAATTTTGTCTGTTTTGGAGTATTTATGAACTTGTCTTCTTTTGTATAAATATTGTTTAGTTTGGCCTATGTAGTAACTATCGCAATCGCGAAATGGTATTTTATAGATGACATGTGTTTCTCGATTTTTTTCTATTTTAGGTTTAAGTTATGAAAATAAATGTTTATTAGTATTACTAATTCATTAGACTTCCACTCCATTTTCTTCAAAAGATATGCTGATGATATCATAACTTGTATTCCGGCTAATAAACACATTCTACATAGCAAGGTAGTTATGTTTTGTTGAATGTGTCTCTTCTCCGACAGGGGCGTATTGATAATCATGTAGAAATGTGAAATACGTATCTACGTCTTTGGAGAAGATACATTCAAAAATACATATGAACTTGTATTGTGTTCTTCACACCCCATTTTTAATAATATTATATATTATTCAAAATATATTTATATTTATATATTTTGTATTATACAAAATTGGTAGGTTTTACCTACTCAAGTATGTTTCAAATTATGTTGTTATAAAGATAAACAAATACATAGGAACATAAGTAACGAGAAATATCTTATTATCTAATTGTTGTGTTCACATAATTCCTCCATGCGGAGATTCGACTACGCAGTTTCGCATGTAATTCAGTGCATTATTTTATTTTTTAATTTCAAAGGCTTGAAGTGACGTTTATTATTATTATTAATGATGGAAGTTAACTGTGTGCAAAATCTTTTAAAAACGCCGCTATCATTTAAGGAAAAACTTTTAATTAAGAAGAAAGGAAGGCCTATACTTGATCTTCAAATAAGCTACAGTTCCACAAGTAAAACTCGAACTTACAATAGAGTATTCAATGAAAATGTATATGAAAAATATGAATTGAATGTTCACTAGCAAATAATCTATTTTGTTTTATCTGCTTAATTTTTAAAAAAGAGGTTAGTGCGTGGAATAAACAAGGGTTGAATGATTTAAAGCATATCGCAGACAGGGCAAAGAAACACGAAAATTCCGCTTCTCACATGAATGCATGCGTTGGTTTTAGTGTTCTAGGCAAAGTGGACATACGTGAACAGTTAGACAGTGGCGTCATATTTTGCGCCGGTTAATTATGTGTATAAAATTTTGCGGAGCCTTTGAATTGACGTTACGAGGCCGTGATGAGACATTGACGTCGGAAAATTCATTTATGTAGGCTTGATCAACTTTGCAGCTTAAATAGACGCTGTACTTACAATACATATGAAAGGTTCACAAGTGTTTAAAGGCGCCTCAAAGACTATTCAGAACGAATTGCCAGATGCAATGTGGCAAATTTACAAGCAGGAAATATTAAAAGAAATTAAATCTGCAAATTTCATTGCTTTGGAGGCCGATGAAACTACAGACACCTCTAATAATCAGCAAATGGTTGTTATTATTCGATACGTGTTTAATGGACAAATTTTTGAACGCTTTTGGTCTTTTTTTAAGCCGGGTGGACATAATGCTGATGTTTTAGCAAAAACATTGCTGAATGAATTGCAAGCTATTTTAAATTCTCCTTCTGGGTTTGATAACAATAAACTAATCGCTCAAAGTTACGATGAGGCGTCGGTGATAAGTGGTAAAACAAATGGTGTCCAAGCTATTATCAAAAGAACATTTCCACATGCACATTATATTCACTGTTACGCGCATCAATTTAATTTCATTATTGAACGAGCGGCACAGTGCAATAAGAATGTGAAAATTTTCTTTCTAAATTTGCAGTCATTTTCAAGTTTTTTTTCTCGATCGCCAAAACGAACGGTAATTCTGGATGAAATACTCAAACGTAGATTAGCACGCGCTGCTCCTACAATTCAAGGCATCCCCACAAAAGATTCTAACTCACGCCTCAACAGCTCAGTGGTCGAGCAATGGTCCGGCAAGCCAGAGGTCGTGGGTTCGATTCCCACTTGAGGGCGATTTTTTTTCTATGAAAAATTCGAATAAAATAGCGTCGTAAAGTGTAGAAAGAATATTTACAATTACATTACTTGGCGAAAATGCAATAAATTTGCACAACTGCCGTACTACGGGCAAGATATATTTCATCTGTTTCCTTTGATGTAATTCAAGGCATCCCCACAAAAGATTCTAACTCACGCCTCAACAGCTCAGTGGTCGAGCAATGGTCCGGCAAGCCAGAGGTCGTGGGTTCGATTCCCACTTGAGGGCGATTTTTTTTCTATGAAAAATTCGAATAAAATAGCGTCGTAAAGTGTAGAAAGAATATTTACAATTACATTACTTGGCGAAAATGCAATAAATTTGCACAACTGCCGTACTACGGGCAAGATATATTTCATCTGTTTCCTTTGATGTAATTCAAGGCATCCCCACAAAAGATTCTAGCTCACGCCTCAACAGCTCAGTGGTCGAGCAATGGTCCGGCAAGCCAGAGGTCGTGGGTTCGATTCCCACTTTAAGGCGAATTTTTTTTCTATGAAAAATTCGAATAATAGCGTCGTAAAGTGTAGAAAGAATATTTACAATTACATTACTTCGTGAAAATGCAATAAATTTATAGTCATTCATTTCCACAAAAAATTTTGATGAAACTGTGAAATCTTATCCTATGTTGGACAGCGTAAAATTGAAATGCGAACTTTCAGTAGTTTATGAGCGCGATGACATGTGTGACGTAGGTGGTGTTTTGCCACTTTTAGTGTTCATAACAGACAACAACCTAAGGTTATGACGGAAACGCCCATGTCGACAGCATAATGTGAACGATGTTTTTCCACTCTCAAACGCATTAAAACTTTTCTGAGAAGCACAATGTCAGAAGATCGACTGAACGCATTGGCGGTCCTATCAATAGAAAAGAAGTTCATCCAGTCTATCCCAGATTTTGACAACAAAGTCATAGACGTCTTTTCCAGCATGAAAAATAGGAGAATGGATTTCACGTACAAAAAATACGTAAGTTTTTTTTGTGCCCACCCTCTTTCATAACTCACGACCCGTCCGTCACTGGATACATAACCGGCAGATTTAATAAATATGTTATTCTATTGTTTGAAGCATAAACATTCGACTTTTATAATACTTTTCAAGATTCCTATATTCTCAAGAGTAATAGCAAATGGAATTTGTTCTTATTTAATTCGGTTTTGTAAATCAATCATTATATTATATAAATCAACATTTCTTATAACACTGGGATGTAGTATGTATGTAGTAATTTACAAAACGTAATTGAATTCTGTATTTCTTGTCAAATAGAATTAATTCTTTCGTATAAATTAATAAATTCGCTGAAAGTTGCCGTTATTATTATAGTACAAAGACTATCTGTTGGGGCAACTCGCTGATTTGTCGCTGAAATCCGAGCTCGAAGGACCATATAGTGGGATAACTGCAACCGTTACGTGGACTTGATGCTCCTGTGTATTGTTTCACCGTGCACGGGTTGTAAGGCCGTATACGCACTAATTATTTACTCGTCGGTGACAGTTTTTAATGAAACGCGGCACTCCAATATAACACCTTTATTTACAAAATTTACACTATTTGATACATAGGAATTGTTGATTTTTGATAATAAAGCAAGACTGTTGTCTTGTTTATCAAAATGAGGCTGGTGTCTCTTAATATTAAATGTAGACTGTTGTCTTGAGCAATGTTCTTATGACTGTACTAGAACGCTGTTATGTTGAGAGTCTTGTCTTGAAAACTATTGTGTTGACACTTGCGGCTGTTGTCGCACACACTGGTCTATTGAGACTGTTTAAGAATTGTAGGCAAAATTTACCCCTAACTTCAGTAAACTCTGGAACAATTAACAAAATAGGTCGCATCAGAATGTGGCCAGATGACGAACAAAGGTCGGCAAAATTCCCAAGACCGTCTTGTTTGTAAACTGTGCCTACTAAAATAGCAAACATTGCAGATGGTTTTTAATTCTATAAATAAAATTCCCAGTTTATGATGCTGGCATTCTTCATTCTAATATTTTATGGTACAAAATTTAGTGAACGTACGTTTGATAAAGCATTTGAAAGTTTCAAACTGTGTACATGGCACGTTCACTCATAAAATAAGGTAAATTGAAAAGTGTCTAAAGAGTCCAGCAATAAAATAAGTACCGAATTGAATAAAGGTTGATAAATATGTCTTAAATTCAGGTAAACGTTTTCATTTTAATACGATAATAAAATATAGTTATACAAAGGTTTCAATTTTGTACCTGACCCTTAGGTTCAAATACTATATTCTGCGATTCCTTATATTTATATTTGATATATACAAAATGAATAATACCTATATTTAATATATAATACAAATTAATTTCGTTTATAAGACGAAACACATCAATATATTGTTCTAGAATGGCAGCAAGATGTAAAACTTTAAATTTTAATATTTGTTCATTATGTGATATCTGTCTTATTGACTCATTGAATTTATTAATTATGTTTAATGAAATAGAATTTTGTTATTATCTTGTAGTTCTCTTATTAATTTATCGTATCGTTTTCCATCATTAGCATCTAAGTTTTCTGTTATTGCTATAAAAATTGTACCTAATCTGTCATTATCATCAGTCATTATTAGTTTTAATATACTATGGTGTGAGAAAAATGAGATTAAGTTATAGATAATTTCTGTTGGAATAATAGATGATAATTTCTCCATTAATTGATGTTGCAGACACTTCTTGTGACACATTTTAGTAACACAAGTTGTGTTATTCCTACCAAGCACATCAATAATTAATTATTGATGTGCTTGGTAGGAATAACACAACTTGGCTATATTTCACAAATTTTATTATATTCTCTAACATATATGTTTCGGCTGTTATGCCATTCTCAAAGAGTTTCTTAAAACTTACTTAATCTACGTAACAATGTAACCTAGTTATATACCTAGTTTTAGTAATAAGGTGGTGGTTAAATGATGTTTACAATGGTGTCTATGATTGGGGTGTTTATAAATAAGTTACATTGTTACGTAGATTAAGTTAGTATTAAGAAAAATGCATTGTCAACAAAGATAAACACATACATAGGAACATAAGTAACAAAACATATCTTATTTTCTAATTGTTGTGTTCACATAATTAAAATATTGATTTTTTGAGGAAGATTAACTTTTACTTTTGTTATTTAATACTGGAATTTAAATTTGTTTCGTTTGTATATTTTTGTGTATCTTGTTTTTACTAATTACTATCATATTTGCTTTTATATTTATTGTATGTTAAGAATAGGTATAAAATAGGCTAAAAATCTTCGAAACCCATTTTTTTATATCGGTCTATGAACAAAATAAAGAAAACGAAGATTTTAAAAATAATAGGTAAACAAGTATCACAATAAAAGCAATCAAAGTGCTAAAAGATATCTTCAAAAATATGCGTTTATAATCGTATTTATAAATTTATCAAATTTTAGCAATTAAGTAATAGCTCAGAAAAAAATAGAAAAACATTTGTTTTTGAAAAAGCTTTCTAGTTGTATGTTTATCTGCTCGATAAAAAACGATAAATATCTTACTGTTCTGTTGATATGGCGAGCAAAGCGCAACAAACAATAGAAGTACTGTGTAAAAAGTGCTCTGCAGTAGTGTAAAGTTATGTGTGGTATTGTTAGTGCAAAAGTTACTATCATTCTAGTTGGGTATTGAAAATAAAGAAAATGTTTATAGATAATGAAGGAAATTGTCTATTGTAACAACATAACCTTCAACTATATGGTGTGTCCAAAGAAGAAACAAGAAATAAAACTAACAAGGTTAACAGATATAAACAAAAACAATTAAAGAAAATTATCTAATGTAAACTCTTTAAATAAAAAAGAGTTTACATCTGATGTAGCGGCTGCTTCTCTAAACTTGAAAACGATACCGATTTAATGAAAGAAAACGAGAAAATCTAAAAACTATCCGAAAATATTGAGGATATAAAAACCACCTTTACAGACGATAAAATTCATGCGTTACAGCAATTATTTATGTTAAATATTGCCTTAATAGGAGTCAGCCACTCGTCAATAATTTTAACGCACAAACGAAAGTAAATAACAAAAGGAATAGAAATTTGGAGAAATCAAAAAAGGTGCAATCTGTTACAGAACAAAAGTCGAATATGTCAGAAAACGAAAAAAAACAGAAGAAGTAGTGCATATAGTAAGAAACAATGATGATAAAGAAATAAAATAAATCATTTGAAAATAATAGGAAAAGACGGAGAAAATGTTGCTTATGTACGATGAAAAGATTTATGTTGATCGATTTAAGTACAATTATTAAAAAACAATTGAAAGATTTTCTTGTGAAAAAAATTTTCTAAAGATTTGATAATAGAAACATTTACAAAAAAATATATAAACAAACGCGAATTTAAAACATTTAAAGTGGAATTTTTTGGAAAGTATTAAACACAGAAAATTGGCTAAAAATATAAATAGAGAAATTTAGAAAACCCAAAATATTTAACAAAAAATACAGATTCCCAAAAAAACAAGCAAACAATAACTACTCAAACATATCAATATTAAATTTAAATATCCAATCCTCAGATAAAAAATCGATGCCTTCTTCTTCTGTTTTGGGTTGGACGCCGGCACATCCAGGCACTTGAGCACACTGCTATTGCTATTTGTACTATCCCCAATATATCTCTCAATTCCACTCTGTTAGTCTTGTGTCCTCGATAAAAGCCACTATCCTCCTCAGGGGAATTTTGAGTACCCTCGTAGGATCCAGTAGATCTCTCCCGAAATGTTTCTCTCTGAGTCCCTTCAGTTCCTCACACGTGCATATTACATGAAGGCTAGTTTCCTCTTGTTTTTCACATCTCCTGCAACAGGGTTCGTTAACCAAGCCGATGCTGTACAGATGCTTCCTTAAAGGACAATGTCCGATTATTAAGCCGGTGATTATTTTAATTTCTTTTTGTTACTACGATTTAGGTTGGCTGCAAACATTCCGTTCAGTTCCCTTAGTAGTGTTTCAGTATGGAAATGACCTTCCGTTAACCTCCATTTCTTTTTATGTTCTCTTTCTAGCCATAACCAGTTCTCCCTTTTAGCAGAATCCTTAGCGATTCCACATACAGGTTCTGGTCCTATGAAGTTCCTATTAGTACCTTCTTTGGCCAGTTCGTCGGGTATCTCATTGCCTTTAATTCCCTCATGTCCGGGGACCCATATCAACGACACAATGTTGTCTTGTGCGAGATTATTGAAGACCTGTTTGCAATATTTCACCAGTTTAGACCTGGTAGATGGATTCATAATGGCTTTAATAGCTGCCTGACTATCAGTCATTATGTTGATTTTTTTGTTTGCGCAGCCGCCTTCCCTAATTTCCTCGGCGCATGCTGCGACTGCAAACAATTTAGCCTCGAAAACCGTCGTATGTTTTCCCAGACATATCGATATCTTCCTTCCAGGGCACATTCTGCATATGCCTGCACCTGCCCCCTGACTAGATTGTGATCCATCAGTATACCAGGTGCCGGCACCATAATCTCTCGAGCGACTTTTTGCCTGTTCCCTGGTCGGTATAAATATGTTCAACTTAGCTGTAAACATCATTTCTGGTGCCATAATATCCGCCGGCATTTGAAATATCGGCTCTTCCAGTATAGTTCCTGTGATATCTCTGTATGGCCCCTTACAACCTTGTTAGGACACCATACGTCATTGGCGTTCACCCTCAGGATCGCAGCCATGGCCTCCGAAAATAGTTCCAGCGGAGAGAGATCCACGATGGCCTCCATGGAGGCAGTTCTCGTGCTGTTGATAGCTTCTGTGATTCCCAGCATAGCCTCTCACTGGATAGTCGTGAGGAGCCCCATTGAGGATGTCAACTCCGTCCTCCTCTACCAGACAACGTCCCCATAGGTAATCGTTGGTCTTACTACTGTTGTGTACAACCAGTGTCCCACATTTGGTTTTTGTCCCAAGGTCTTGCCAACAGCTCATCTGCATCTCCAGAAAAGCTGCGTCGTCCTGTCTGCCATTTTGACTAGGTGTCCATTCCAATTCAGTTTCGCATCAAGTGTTATGCCTAGATACTTCACTCCATTGGTTACATCTAACTCTTGTCCAAGCAGCCTTACGCTGCCCAGATCATTTAGTTTTCTGATGTTGGTAAATGTTACCAACTGTTTTTTTGAGGATTGACAGTTAATCCCTCCTCAAGGCACCATCTTTCCACAATTCGCAGAGCATTTCGCATGCTGCATGATTCTCGCCACTGTCCCCGGGAATTTACCCTGGGACACCTATGACAATGTCATCGGCGAACTCCTGCGTCCATCTTCCCTGGTCATTTAATGTCCTGCTGAGATTATCCACTACTAGACTCCATAGTAGCGGTGACAATACGCCTCCTTGGGAAAACCCTTTGTTGTCCTCATGGAGATCGTTTGGGCATGAACTACTCTGTTGCGTAGCATGTTATGAAACCAGTTGCACGTGGTGCTTCTTATTTTTCGATCTCTTAAAGATCGAATAATAGTAGACGCCGAGGTGTTGTCGAAAGCTCCCTCTATGTCTAAGAAGACCGCAAGGGCAATTTACTTGTGGCATATGATCTTTTCGAGCCCTCTCACCAGACTATGCAGGGCAGCCTCACCTGATTTTCGTATCTGGTATGCCCATTGCAGTGGGTGTAGAGGAGATCTATCTAGAGCCCCTTCTTTAATATTTAAATATATAATTTTTTCCATAGTCTTCAACATAAAAGAGGTAAGACTAATTGGTCTAAATGATTTGGAGTGAGTATATGTTCCTTTTTCGGGCTTCGGAATAAACACTACCCTAGTTTCTCTCCATGCCCTAGGGATATAACCCATAGCATGGCTAGACCTAGATATCTCCAATAGAGGACCCATAATTTCCCCAATTCCCTCTTTGAGGAGCTTGGGAAACATTCCGTCTGGTCCTGCGGATTTATATGGTTCAAACGATCCTATCGCCCATCTAATTAAATGGGGCTTGAAGATCTCGTTTGGTATCTCCCAATCATTCCAAGTCGCCCACCAAGAGGTGACAAGTTGATTGGTATCACAATCGTTCATACGCTCCGAACCTTGAAAGTGTAACCCCACAAGATACTCTAAAGTCTCTTCCACGGTACTGGTACATCTCCCGTCCGATTTTTGTAGGGATCTAATGGCGTTGGAAGGATCTGTTTTGAGAATTCTGTTAATTCTGGCCACATTAGGAACACCTTCGATGTCCTCACAGAATTTTCTCCAGGCCTTCCTTTTGCTATCTTTGATTTTATCATTGTATTTATTGAGGAATTTATTGAGGTATTGAAGATTTATCTGGAGAATCTTCAACATTTTAACACTCAGAGGTTGATGCTTGAGGTTCTCCTATAGTACCCTCATCCTGCATCACCGGTTTCTGGTCTTTTTTTGTTTCGAGGGTTACAAAGCTAGCCCTCTGAAAGCGGTAGTAAGGCCTCCAGTCAGTCCTCACCAACGTTTCCTCAGACTCCTTGTCAATCCGAAGGCACACATGTAAGCCCTTTGGAAACTGTACCCTTTTCCAAGTAATCTCTCGTAGTTTTGTACGAGTCCTCATCTGCACAGATGACTCCATAGTAACCGTCGTAGTAGACGGGAGGATTCAAACTTCGGCGACTTTTGCGCCCTATCTATGACCATCATCAGGGCCTCTTGTATAGCTCCTACATTGCCCTCAATCACTAAGCTGACCGGGTAATCCTTAGGAACTATTGCAGCCTTAATACCCCTAAGAGCTGCTTTGTAACTCACGCCTGAAAATGAAAACTTCGTGCGCTTAGTTACTTTATCCTCAGGAGTACCCCTAGCCGACACGGTTCACTTAACGGCCCTGTTGGCCTAGGTTATTCCTGAGATTCTTTTTGGGAAAGGGGGATCCTTATTTTACTCATATCCAGCCCGTTTCCTCATCTTCTTTAACTTCTTTCTTTGGGCCCCGGAAAGATGTTTTCTCTCCTTGGGTGCACCCTCTATCTTCGCAACGTCCTCAGTTTCAGTCAGTTGCGTTTCAATTTTGTTTTTTGAGGTCTCAACTCCTTAGGTTTTGGATTCTCTTCAGACTCCATCTTTTAACGTTTTTGTTTTTTGTTCTCTGTGTTCATTTGATTCCCACGAGTGTGAAAGAAGTATGGAGTCAATGCCAACAGAACTTCCATTACGGGTACAAGGCGTAAATACAAGGGGGTGTCGCCTGGTGCCCCCAGGGGAACGTTTAAGACCACATATACCCCAGTGGCCATTCTGCTCTAAGCACGTTACCTTACACCGCAGCTTGGGGGAGCTGGTCCGCGGTGAGAGCTTTCGCTAAGGATTAGAAGGTTTTTAGGCCTATCGATCCCGCTTATGACTGCCACTAATCAGGTCCCCCAAGAGAGACCTGACCGTCCCCTTATTCGCCACCTAGGGACCTAGGGGGTTGAGCTATCCACCAGGCGCGCCTGGTGGGTAGCTCAACCCCCGCGGAAGAGGTCCGCGAACATCGATGCCTTGAATAATTATTAAGACACAAGAAAAATTGACATACTTGGAATTACTAAGTACTTTTTAACTCATGAAAAAATGTAATATGCTTTCAAAATTTTGTAGTTAGCAGGATATGTCGATTAAATATCTCACGTCGAGGATCGATGCTACTTTTGAAGAATTCCATGGATCTATGGATAGCTATAAAACAGAAACGAATTTCCACCATTTTCAGTGAGTAAGAAATTTGTAGAAGACGAAGAATTTTTAAAAATGCATAATACGTTTGACGCGTTGGTTACTATATTTGAGTTAATAATAATGATAGTTTTTATAAACTATATAGAGACAAAAAGAAAGACTATCTCATTAAAATAATTTGGATAAGGAAAATCAAGAATGCGAACTAGATAAACAGATGAAATTAATTCATTACAGATTAGTAAGTTATATCCACAGAAACAAAAACCAATACAGAAATTAAACAGACAATTTTGAAAGCTGAAGACTTTAACAGTTATTTTTACGAGATGTGTAATGATTACTGATTACTAAATAATTACTAATGATTAATAAAAAATATTGCTGTATAAAATGAAAATCGACAATCCAGCATCGTGTTCTTTGAAGCATTCACAAAATTTGAAGTATTAGGTATTATAAAATACTTGAGAAATAAGAATAGGTATTAAAGATAATATTTAACTAGAGTAGTTTCTTAAGTAAATAGCACAGATATGTGAAAGACAGACCTGTTATTGCTGGTATAATGTATATCATTAAATATATATGCGACAGAAACTAAGAAGGTGTACTTACAAGTTCAAATGCAAATGTTAGAACGCACTAAAGCATTTGACTCGAATAAACAGGTCAAGAAATATTGCTTGATAAACTATGCCACTACAGAATTAGAGGGACACAATACATGTTAAGATCGTACCTGTCAGATAGATTTTGGAATGTAAATGCACAACATTGCATATCGCAAAACTTGAGTATGAAGTGATACAAGGATCAATCGTAGGGTCTCTGTTATTCATAAGCATGAAGCATAAGCAATTAACACTGAAATGTGTTTGTACGCCGACGACACATCGATACTAATAAGCAACAGATAGGCGAATGATCTTGACCAAATGTCCACTACGTGTATGGATGAAGCTACCAAGCAACCAAAAACTAATAAACTAAAAATAAATATTCAAAAAACACCAACCTTAACGTTTCAAAGTGACAACTAGTCGAATACATTAGTGTGAAGTTTCTTGGAATTTTTCTAGACGAAGGCCTACCATGGGAAACTCATAGGCAAATTTACCAGTACATTATCGTCGGTAATATTTTCCAGCTATAGAATAAAATGTATAACGACTCATCACGCTGTAAAATCGGTGTACCTCACCATAATCCATTCTAACATGGTATTGGCATATTATTTTGTGGCCGATTATTCAACATACTCGTAATTCGAATATTTCGACTTAAAAAACGGACGATGAGGAAATTATGTAACCTGCAGTATAATAAATCTTGTAGAGGTTGATTTAAAAAGGAAAATATACTTACTCTAACATCGACATACATCTAAACAGCCTGAAATATGTACAGTTAAGCTCACATAAATCTAGTATAAACCATTTTTGTTTTGTTGTAATTCTTGTAACGTCAAAATGAAAACTGACCCCAGCAGACAAAGTACAAATTTTGTTAAATTTGGAAAGTTGCACAAGAATTTCATTTGAACAAATCTACAGTACTACAAGTTAAAAAAAGATGGGAAAATGAAGGCAGTATATCTTGCAAACGAGGAACTGGTCTTAAAAGAATATCAACTGATATAGATCACAATTTGTTTGAATATTTGAGAGAAAACCAAAAAAATGACAAAGCAAATTCATAGATCTGGTATAAGATTTACTAATAGGGAACAACTATGGGAATCTATTGAAAATACCTGGGAAAACATTCTTGAAAACCGTAATTGAAGAAGAATTGAGAAGTCTCATTGATTCTGTGCCTAAAAGGTTAAGGGCAGTAATTGATGCGAATGACGGATCAATCAAGTATTATTTGTGTTTTCTAAATTGTTTAAAAAATTACTTGACATTTGACTTGTCTTTCAAAAAAGGATTGATAAACACTAAGCAATGTTAGAAAATTTTAACAATTTTGACAAGTTAGGTTAAACTAGATTTCTGTGAGCTTAACTCATTGAACTATACCGAGTTTTTCTTTTGTCATTGCACATAAGTATAATGCATCGACTTATTTTCATTTACCCCTACACATAGGCATAAATGTATTTTGGTGGCATAATAGGCAACCAGTTATGCACCAGTAACGCTTTTCAAATTGTCAAATATTTCTGTGCGTTTCATTCATACGTAAATTTTAAATTAAATATATTTTATTGAAAAATACATTATTTGTTTAAAACAGTTAATTATCCCAACAGGCGTATACCTTGTGCGAAGACAATTTTAAATATTTTTAACAAATTCGAAGAAGATAATTGTTTTCTAAATTCCCACAAAAAGAATAAATTAAAACCAATCACATGTTAACAGAACACATAAAGCTGCATATCCTGTGTTATGCAGAAGAAGTTTGTAGGATCGCTTTTAGATGTAGCCAGGCCATTTTGGAGTATCGTACAGTTCGGTGTACAGAACCCAGAAGAACAAGATATCAAACCATCAAGAGCTTTTCGAGGAAGATAAAAGTAGAACGAAAAAAGATAAAAGTAAAACGAACTGATTTTTGTGGTATAATGTTTAATTTGTTAAATGAAAACGAAATTCTAAATAAAATAATTTCTACTGATAAAGCAAACAGTTCCATAATAGATTTAGAGTTTCATGTAGGTACATTCTGTATGGCAATCTAAATAATTTCCCTCTAAATGCTTAAACATGCATATCTTTAATAGTTAGAAATCATAGTAAGATGAAACCCATTTAGATATTTATTTAGCTAATAGGAAAAGATTGGATGTAATTTTAATAAAATAATTTCTTAGATTACTCAGAATAATTGAAGCATACATAAGTGGGTAAAACCCCACCAGTTTTGTATAATACAATAAAAAAATACGATAAAAATACTTTTGTATTATACTTAGATTACTTATAATTTGTTTAAATTTTTATTTTGGCACATTATCATATTAACATTTTTCAGTTTTAGTCTTGTACGCCTTTGTTCTATTATTAAACTAGCTGGACTAAACATTGTTTCACTTCCTGCTGAACTTGCTGGAATACAGAAGTATTTCCTAGCACATTATTCTAAGGGTTTCAGCTTCATTCCTGTTACCTAAAAGAAAATCCAAATAAAAAATACAATTACCCTTCTTTTTTAAACTTACCTTCCAAAATAAAAGAGGATCTACGTCTTGATTTGGATTTGGCCTTTCGAGGTATTGCCTTTTAGTTATTATTACATCAGCTGTAATTGATTTTACTTTCTCTAATTCTTTCTTGCAAAAATCCAAAAAATGAAAGTGACTTTTGGTGTGGGCTAATGTCTGTTTCGATTATAAGCATTTGTTCTTTATTTTCAGGATCTACTTTCTTCATAATATTAAACATTTCTTGTTCTAGAAAAGAAGTAGCCCCGATATCATTTTCAGAACTACCAAAAACCTTCTCTTTTAAATCGAGGGTCTCAGACAGTTGCTACTTTAGTAACTGATCGTCCTTTATATGAAAATAGTCTTGCTCTAACAGATTCCAAAAGTTTGTTGCATAGTGTCTTCCCTTCCTCAATCTTTAATTCCAGTAGTGATGCTGTCAGATAATTGTTCAGTCCAAAAGTTATTGTAATTATTAAATAAATAGTAACATATTCATTACCTGCAAGAATTTCCCACTACTGCTTTTTAAGATAAATTCTCCATTTTATAAAAGTACTTACGCCAGGTGTTATTTGTTTTTATCGTGTTACTGAAATGACCCCAATACGTGAGTTACGTTCGATAATTCATTAGAAGAAATGTGATGGCGTTCTACAATTTATAAAATGGTAAAATCTATTTGTACTTTTTTTGTTATATTTTCTGCCTTTTTTGATACACTAATTTTACTATCTTAGATATATTTCAACCTTAAAGAAATACTATCCATCTTCTTCAAATTTGTTAAAAATATTTAAAATTGTCTTCGCACAAGGTATACGCCCGCCTGTTGGGATAATTTACTGTTTTAAATAAATTATGTATTTTTCAATAAAATATAATTAATTTAAGATTTAAATATGAATGAAACACACGGAAATATTTGACAATTTGAAAAATGCTACTGGTGTATAACTGGTTGCCTGCTATGTCAAAATCATACATTTATGCCTATGTGTAAAGGTAAATGAAAATAAGTCAATGCATTATACCTATGTGTAATGACTAGGGAACGGACATTCTTACCACATGACTCGGCGTAATTCAATGAAGTATTTGTTAGACTTACCCGGTCATCTGGTCCGCAGCGTTAACAATGCACAAGCCCGCTATTGTATTCGGAGAAAATATTCCATTAGACGCAATCGCCAATTGGAAATGTTTATAAACTTCTTGAAAATGTTTATAAACTTCGCTCAGAACATCCCGGGGTAATACAATGAAGATTTTGTGTTTGACTTACTCGGACACCTGCTCTCGCCGCGAAAACAATAACAATATAGTCATGTGGTAAGAATGTCCGTTCTCTAGTAATGACAAAAGAAAAACCCGGTATACTTTACGTAATTGGAAGGGACGCGGTTCGAAACCGTAGAGGGGCAAATGCTAAATATATGCAACCCGCAATTGCGAGGGCTTGTTATCTCACTCTTACTCAGTGTGATACTATGAGTCTTATTATTATTGTTGCAAATTACAACACAATAATAGATTAAAAATATATGTATGCCGTAGAACGGTTCATTTTTTAAATTTTAATTATATCTTATATACTTAACGATAAAAGGAAAAGTCCAATTTATAGTTTGTAGTAGTACTAACATTTGTTGATGAAACTATCTAACTATAATAAAATTATAAAACCCATAAATTATGAAATAAAATTAATTTCATGTATTTTTGCCTTATATCAGCATCTTTCCATTAATAAAAAAACATACACCAATATACACGTTTTAGTAATTACAACTAGTTAGAAAGAAATAGTAAGCCCTCTGGTGTCTCTTTGCGCCTGCCTCAAATATGTATATACTTTTAAAAGCACAGCGGCCGTTCCAGTTGCGTAGTCAGTGTTGTTCCGTCTACCGATTTTTCGGTAGATCTACCGATTTTTCTACACTTCTACCGATCTCCCGATGAAGCCATCATATCTACCGATTTTTAAACGAATGAGAAAAAAAAATAAAATTGTGCGTGTTAATGTAAATATTTATAGGGGTATTTTTTTTTAATGTATAATAAAGAATAAAAATACAATATAATAAATTACTACTATAATGGCATTCATCTTTAATCTATGACTATAATAAATAGAAAATTAAAACAGGCAAGCAATTTTATAAGTAGGGACAGTAATAAAAGCTACTATGGATTGTAGTCGATATAATCCTTATAAAGATAATATGATTAGCTTTGCTTCTGATGGAGCAAATGTAATGATGGGAAGACATCATTCCGTTACAACATTACTAAAAAAAGATATACCGAATTTATTTGTCATGAAGTGCATCTGCCACTCATTTCACTTAGTTGCTTCATACGCATGCGAAAAATTGCCAAATTTCCTTGAAAACTTAACAAGAAATATTTTTAATTACTTCAACTCTATCTAGTCCAAAAAGAATCGGCGAATTCCAAGAGTATCAATTATTTTGCAATGTTAAAATCCACAAAATTTTACACCCGTCCCAAACCAGATGGTTATCGGTTGATTCAGCTATTAAACGAATTCTAGAACAATACAATCCGCTCAGATTATATTTTACAACTGCTGTTGCATCTGGCGATGTCTCAACAGCTGAAAACATACTCGATCATTTAAATAATCAGCTAACCGAAGTCTTTCTATTATTTCTAGATTATGTTTTGCCACTCTTTAATAGTCTAAATCGTGAAATGCAATCAGAATCGCCAAAACTTTACACTTTATATAATAGTGTATCCAATATTTTTCGAACAATTTATGACTGTTTCCTAAAACGTAACTATTTATTATCTACAGCATTAGAAAACATTGAATTTAAAAATCCACATAATTATCAAGCATTAGAAGAACTGTATTTAGGAGCAAATGTTAGAATTTATCTAGAAGAAGGTAAATTGAGTTCAGAACAAATAAAATATTTGCGACTACGTTGTTTGGATTTTTACGTTGAAAGTTGTTCACAAATCACTAGATTTCCACTAAAAAACAACCCACTTAAAAAATTTAATTTCATTGACCCCGAGATAGTAAAAAGCGGAACTATAAGTTCAATAGCAGATATAGCTTTACTTTTTCCGAATTTAATACCACAAAACGAACTTGAAAATTTAGATAGCGAATGGTGGCAATTACGAAATTACCCAGAACGCCAAAATTTCAGCACAGATATGTTGGAATTCTGGGCTAGTGTCAGGGCAATAAAACGTGGTGATGAATTTAATGTCTTTTCATTATTATGTAATTTTATTCAAAATTTGTTGTGTTTACCACATTCTTCCGCAAATGTGGAACGATTTTTTTCCTCCATCAATTTAATGAAAACTAAATAACGTACTAAATTAAGCACGGAAACAGTCACAGGTCTTCTTCATAGTAAGATATACGATATACGTATATAAATAAAAATAGCTGTTTCGATTTTAAAATAGACAAAAAATTGATATTGAAAATAAATGAAGAAACATTAAAAAATATACCTGATGACGAGTAGAGTTTATTAACTATTATTATTATTAACGTCATTAGTATATAATAATAAAAGGTGTCCCAACAGGAATTTGGGGATTTAAATTTCACATTATTTTCAAATAAGGTAACTTAGCAACCTAATATTTGGTATATGTCATCTATAAACTTGTAAAAGTCATCATGCAACGTTTCACGACTGAAGAACGTATCCAAATTGTTCAAATTTATTATGAAAATGATCGTTCCATTACGAACACAATTCGTCGACTACGCGTTGTTTTTCATCAGAATCATATTCCCAGCAATACGGCAATTAGAAATTTAATGGCAAAATTTGAGCGAACTGGTTCTGTTCTCGATGTAAAGACACCACTACGTCCTCGTAACATTCGGTCAGTTGAAAATATCGCTATGGTGAATGAAAGTGTTACCGAAAGTCCAAAAACTTCAATTCGTCATCGGTCACAGCAATTGGCCATCTCAAGATCATCTCTGAAACGAATTTTAACAAAAGACCTTCGGCTACACGCATATAAAATTCAGTTAACACAAGAATTGAAGCCCAGGGACCATCACCACCGCCGTATCTTTGCCAATTGGATTTTGGAGCAAACTGATTTTGATGACGAATTCTGTAAGCGAATCATATTCAGTGACGAAGCCCATTTTTACATAGGGGGTTACGTAAATAAACAAAACTGCCGCATTTGGGGGCGTGAAAATCCTCGAGAGATTATTGAAAAACCCACGCACCCACTACGTGTCACTGTATGGTGCGGTTTCTCGGCCAATGGTGTTCTTGGACCTTACTTTTTTGAAAATGAGAATGGAGAAGCAGAAACTGTAAATGGGGAGCGGTATCGACAGATGTTGAATAACTTTCTATGGCCTCGTTTGGAAGATATGGACCTCAACAATCTTTACTTTCAACAAGATGGGGCCACTTGTCACACTGCCAGGGAAACTCTAAATTTACTGCAGGAGAAATTCCCTCGCCGTGTGATTTCTCGTAATGGTGACGTGGATTGGCCTGCAAGATCCTGCGACATAACACCGCTGGACTTTTTCCTTTGGGGTTTCCTTAAGGATCAAGTCTACACAAATAATCCACAGATAATTGATGAATTAAAAAATAACATTCGTGCGGCTATTGGCGAGATTAACTTGCATATGTGTGATAAAGTCATTGAAAATTTTAAAAAAAGAATCGCTGTGTGCAATAGAAGTCACGGTGGACATTTATCCGATATCTTGTTCCACATATAATTTTAGGGTTTCTATTTTATGTTTACGTTAATAAATCGTTGAATTTCTAAATACTACGCATGTTATTTGGAATTTAAATCGCCAAGTTCCTGTTGGGACACCTTATATAAGTTATTGTTAGTGTGCTTCATATATATTTACAGTTCACAAAGTATAAGTTTTCAGTTCGTACTGCCCAAGTGTGAACCGCAAATTGTACTTTATCTCTATCTAACACACATGAATACGCGCTGTAATACTACACACGTTTGTCATTTTAATTTAAGACGTACGTCTTTGAAATATTATATTAAATAAAAAGGATAAGTTGTCCAAGAGATAGTCTTATGATATTCGCCTTGCTGTAAAATTATTTGAATACTGTTGTTTATTGACTTTGTTTCCGGTATTCTGACTTCTAGGTTAAACATTCTTCTAATTTGAATATTTAGTGTGTCATAAAAAATTACAAAATCCGTTCTTTTCAGAACAATACTGATAATAAATAGTAATATCAATTAGTGACTATACGTACGAAATTGTTTGATTATCACTTTGACATTTCTAACCTACCTATTTATTTTACAGAATATTTCTTAGATCATCTAAGAAATATTTCTTAGACGCGGCTCGTGATGACGTATTTTGGTTTGCAGTACAATGATACGAGTGCCTCGTGTGTTTTTGGTGTTTACTAAGCAAACGTTACAGTTAGTACACGAGAATACACGAAGCACTCGGATCATTGTACTGCAAACCAAAATACGTCATCACGAGCCGTGCCTCTTAGATGCCTGGTAATTTGTTCGAATATTAAAGTAATAATTTGCGCATAGTTTTCTTGGATAGAATGAATATATTTATACTAGAAAAGAAACAATATTTTTGAACTATTCATGTTTCTACTTTACTCATTATTATTATTTTGACATGTAGGTTATGTATATGCTTTCTTTGGTTATATTGCAAGTGACATACTAAAATTTTGACAATATTGCAAAACATGACGTTTATATTTTATGATGACAAATGGTTATTTCCGCGATTGAATATTGACTTTATTTGACTCTGCAGTACCGATTTGAATCATATGCTTTGAATTTGGCCTTGAACTGAAAACTTATACTTTATACATTTTTATTATATTTACTAGTTATATGATACTATTAATAACTATTATTATATGTATTTTAGAAATTAAAATTGTTTTCATATAATTGTTTGATTTTAAACTAAGGATAAAAAAATTTACCGAATTCTACCGAATTTTCGCGAACCATTCTACCGATTATCTCAACATGTCACGGAACAACACTGTTCGAGCCAGGGTTACCACCCGTACGGTAATTACCGTACATGTACGATAATTTTAGGAACTATACGGTATACGAACCAAACCAATTACCGTACATCATCCCTCTATTGTTTAGTAGGCTAAATACATTACGAAATGTGTAGTTGCCTTTTAGCTCGTTCTTTTAAGGAAGTTTTAAAATTGAATGCAAATAGGTAAAGTCCCGAACAAAAATTTTTGCTTAAGATTATAAATAGAACTAAGCGGTACGCTGTGTTCATTGTCGTCATATATTTGAATCGCTTAAGTTGCTAAAGTGAATAAAGAAATGTCCAGTGACGATGAAGGCCCTAGTGCAGTTAAAAAAAGTAAAAGTTTACATAGAAAGCAAGTAAGTACATTTTATCCATCTTTATCATAAATTTACATGAGTTAATAAATCAATTTTTTTTGACTTTGATGTCTAATTAGTGTCTTTCTACTTTTATTCCGCAAAATGCATAAATTGTATACCTACTGAATTACTATATTTTTTTTACAGAAATTCCGTACAGCTTGGTGCGATGCAGCTGAATTTAAAGGATGGCTCCGCCCTGTGCCGAACAATGTTTTTAAGGCACAATGAAATTGGTGTAAAAATGAATTCATGGCAGAATTGTCAAGTATAAAAAAACACGCAATTTCCGAAAAACATCAATTAAACGCAAGGGCAAAAGCGACTACAAAATCGTCTGTTTTCGAAACTTTTTTGAAAGCTGACGTGAAAGTTAGGGACGAAGTTAAAAACGCTGAAATTAAATTATGTGCGTTTTTTTGCAGAACATAATATTTCATTTCGAACAATAGATCACTTGTCACCACTTTTAAGCAAGGTGTTCCCAGACTCCGCAATTGCAGCAGAATTATCTTTAAAAAGAACGAAACTGCGAAATATATTGATCAACGTTATTGCAAAAAGTCACAAAAAAGACCTTATAGAAAAGTGGAAACTGACAAAATTCAGTGTGTTGGTGGATGAGTCTACTGATGTCAGTACAACAAAAACTGCATGTATCGTGGTGCGATTCTATTCAGAAGACAATAAAAAAATTGAAACTCTTTTATGAAAAGTCATACCAACTATTACGGAAGATGATACGGGCAAACAAGGCACTGCTGAACATCTTTATAATTTACTTGTTGAAACTTTCTTAAAAAAGGAAGTATCCCTCAACAATATTGTGGGGTTTGCCTCAGATGGGTGCAATTTAATGATGGGAGAACATAATTCTGTGGCATCCAGATTTAGAGAAGCTTGTGATGTAATTGCAATTTTTAAATGTATTTGCCATTCTCTCCACCTTTGTTGCAGCCAAGCATGCAAAAGTCTTCAGAGGAATTGTGAAGATTTAGCTAGGAATGTTTATAATTTTTTCAAGGTATGTATATATTTCTCTTCATCACTGAAATATCATTCTGGTGTATTTTTTCAGACTAGCAGTAAAAGACAGTTTGAATTTCGTCAGTTTCAACATTTTGCCCAAGTGGAAATTCATAAACTTTTGCATCCAGCACAAACTCGGTGGTTATCTTTGGGGCAAGTAGTTGCACGATTGCTAGAGCAATGGTCAGCTCTTCAATTATTTTTCACTGCAAAATATTTAGACCAACGGCTTTTATCTACTGAACAAATCTATAATGATCCGTTTATTAAATTATATTTTTTATTTTTAAATTTTATTCTGCCTAAAATAAATGGCCTTAACTTGCTCTTTCAATCAGAAAAAGTATTAGTAATTAATTTGCATAGTGCCATTCAAGAAAAATATACAGAACTTTTACAGTACTATTTAGATAATCAGTATGTTCGCATGACACCTTTACCCGCAATTGATCCAGAAAACAATTCGTATATACTACCAAATTTGAATTTATATTTAGGTGTAGACGTTATGAACGAAATAAAGAAGCCAGAAATTCAAAATAATCCAAATTCTTTAAATTACATTTATGATCGCTCCAAAGATTTTTTAAAAGTATTATGCACAGAAATAAAAAAAAAGATATAATTTCGAAGACGTAATATTATCACATTTACATATTTTTATGCCTAAAAATTCTCTTTCATATAGCATACGAAAACATTATCCAACATTACTTCCATTGTTTGAAAATTTTAGAAGATTTTACGAATTTGAAAATCGCCAATCGATTGATGATTAGTGGCGACTTTTGCCCGGTTTTAGTTTTCCTCCAGGCACATTTAATGTAGATGACGTGCATGAATAGCTTCGTGTTTGTCGATTTATCTCAATTCGTTCTAAATATTCTTAGCTTACCACATTCAAATGCCGCTTGCGAAAGAATTTTTTCAGAAACAAACGCAATTAAAACCGAAAGTAGGAATATGCTAATAACTAAGACTGTAAATGGCACTTTACTGAGTAAACAATGTGTAAGAGTTTCTGGCGAAAATTGCATTAATTTTGAGCCGAATCGCGATATGTTAAGTCGTATGACTACAAAACAAATTTATTCTAAAGGGACGTCTACGTCAAGCGCATCAAGTACATTATCAGACATTATCTCTATCTAGAATTCAGGACGATGGGTCCGATGATGACTTTACTTTTGAATTGAATGATTAGTGCTTTTTTTGTGTATAAATTATACTTATCTATCTATTTATTTTTGTCAATTTTGTTACCTTTTTTGAAAATAAAAAAACTGCATATTTACTTAGCTATTTTATTTTATTATAGAAAACGTTTTTCTAACATTTTGTAATATGTACGGTAATGAGTGAGGTTGGTACGGTAATTTGAAGTGCGCGGTACGATATTACGCATCTAAATAGTTGGTAACCCTGGTTCGAGCGGCATTGATATTCACTTGCTATTTACGAATGCGAAAGTAAATACCGTACTCATACTATGTGAGCCGGACAAAATATGTTTTGCCGATCCCTATTTATAAATATCTATATTTTGTAATATTTTAATCCATTTATTTTACTTGATTTTAATTGTATTAAAGAAATTTATGATTCTGATTAAAGTATAGATAAAATACGAAAATAATGCTCATTTTCAAAGATGGATTTTAATCTCTTTGGCCGATGTAAAAAATATGTGTACTTACGCCATTGCAGTTGTAAATTGATATTTTTCTTAATATAAACATTTACTAAATGCCAACAACATACTATTTATTAGAAAGATAATTAAGTAGAAGCTAATATTCATAACACAACAGATTAGGTACTTATACCTAAAATTCTTGAATAACAGGTTAATAAAGTAATTTTGAAAAAACGTTCATAATATTCTGACTTCTTTCTATTTGCTAAGACGATAACCCAGGAGTAGCTCCGGAATTGATAGCCCACGATATACTAGGTTTGTTACGCCAGGAATTAACTGGAAGACATCTAGTTCTTTTAATAGGGATATTGGATTTATTGTATTATACTCTCAGATGTTCTCCAGCAGACGAATTGGCTGGATGTTCTGTTCCAATCAGTATGTTACCAATTTTTTTCAATATGCAGGTATGTTAATGCAACTTACAAAATAGAATGATTATATGTTCTATTCCCTTTCAGGCTGAACATATATCTCAATGGAGACGAGTGGCAATGGTCTTTATGGAACTAATTCGCTTCTCACCATCTTATTTTAGTATCGATAATGATGATTATAACGACAATCATATAGAAAATGCAAGTATTTTTATATACATACTCGTAGTTTGTGTTATTTTAACTGTTTTTATGAAAGTACTGTCCAAAAACAAAAAAGATTGACTATTTCATTATTTACATTAAAAAAATTCTGTATTAACAAATCTACAAAAATTTAGTAATATGCACCAGGCAAGTGAACACAACGCATTATAGATAATACACAATCTGACAATTAAATAATGAGAGTGAATTCATAATACAAAGAGAGCACAAACCGTAATTAAACTTTCTAAAATTATCTGAAATAAATTTAATTAATTAATGTTATATATTTGGCCTTCTTTGTACGTGGGTATAATAATTCACAGACTTTTTATAATGATTTATTTCAACACAAACTAAAAGGGTTGACATTCCTTAACACTATACTCGACGCCATTTTCTACTGTCCTCTCGTCATACCAACTTAAATCTATATACAACAATCACTTTCCTTCTTCTTTAAGAACTAACTACGTATTCTTATAAATTTAACAATATAACTATGTGTCTATAAGTCCAACTTACTCGGGGGTTTCCTAAATCGTGATGAACGTCTTAATTCTATAAGAGTTGATAATGGCCGAATTGAAGGCTCAAGAGGAACATTAGGAAAGTCAGCCTGGGTTTCTGGTAGTGTAAGATTTGTTGATGTCTGTTCCACCACGGCATGCTCAATGCTTTTATTATCAGGTGTTAACTGCGGTGCATAATGTAAAATTTCTCTCATTCGTTGTTTCATTATTAACTCTATCTAACACACTTTTAGATCATCAGTATGTGCATATTTTACTTTCTAATTAACAAACACCAAATAAGTTACCTTACTAATGACCTTCAGTATTTTCCCTGGATACCACTTCTCCTTTATTGCATGTACCCATACGTTCTCTCCTTCCAAATAACACTTCAATCTTCTATCCTTTTTCTCCTCTTGTTTATCATAACTTTGTTTCCTTTTCTTTTCAGTAGATAATTTGGATTTTAACATGTTTAATTTTGTTCTAGGTATCTGTTTGAACATCATATCTGCTGGACTAAATTCTGTTGTAGAAGAAGGAGTATTTCTGTAATTAAATAAAAAGTTATCCAATTTATACTGCAATGGTGATTTATTTTTGCTGCTCCTTTAATGTTTTCTTTACAGTGTTTACGTTCCTCTCAGCTAATCCATTTGAACTTGGGTGGTATGGTGGGGAATGCATTAATTGAATTCCATTTGATGAACAGAATTGATTAAATATCAGACTATTAAAGGGAGGCCCATTATCCGTAACCACGACCTCTGGTAAACCGAATATTGTGAAAGAATTTCTTATCTTTTATAACATCTTTTCCATAAGGCATTTAATAATTTTCTATCCACTTTGTTGTAGAGTCTGTTATGGGCAAAAATTTGTTTCCTTCTAGATGAAAAAAGTCCATATAAAGTCTACTCCAATTTTTCGATTTTTTATTCTACGGTCTTAAGGAAATATTTTTATTTTTGCAGCTAAATGTCTAACATGCCTCACACTTCGCTACTTTTTCTTCGATATCTTCGTCTAACTATAATAATCGGCCAAACATTCCTTTCGGAATAGGGCCGCTCCTAGAGTGGAGCTCTTGTATTCGTTGTTTTGCGGTGAATAACTCCGCTTGGTTTCGCTAGTTTCATAAATTGGTGGTTTTCGCTCTCTTCACGATCCTTTCCCATTCCTCCCTATTTCTAGCTATCTCGGTTATGTTCCTTATCTTTAATTTTTTTGCATCTCCCATTACTTGGTCCTCCCACCTTGTTCTGGGTCGCCCCCTCGGTCTGTCCTCCACCGGTTTCCAGTCTTTTAATCTCCTGATTATCGTCTCCTCTGTTCTTCTTTCAATGTGTCCCCACCATCTCAGCCTTTGCATCTTAATATATTTCACCATATCCTCTCCTTCCATGATGTTTGTTATTTCGTGATTCCACCATATCCGGTATTGTTCTTCTCCTTCCATTTTCTTCGGCCCCAGAATCTTCCTCAGGATTTTCCTCTCAAATATTTCTAGGTTTTCTTCGTCCTTGCTGGTAAGGCACATTGTTTCCGCCGCATATGTTACTACCGGCCTTATTGCTACTTTGTACATTTTTAGCTTGGTGTTTTTGCTTAAGTTTCTGTCATTTAGAAACCTCTGATAACGCCAATATGCTCTGTTTCCAGCCTGTATGCGCGCTTTGATTTCGGTACTCCTATCATTTTTACTGTTTATGTTTACCCCCAGATATTTTATATTTTCCACTCTCTCAAATTGGTATTCACCTATTTGTATCACGTTTCTATTTATCTTTCTTCTGGTAGTGATCATGTATTTTGTTTTATCTTTGTTTATTTCTAGTCCTCTAATTTTCGCTTCTTCTGCTATCTTCAATAGTGCTTCCTCTAGGCTTTGCCTGCTTCTTGCGACTATGGCTATGTCGTCTGCGTACCCAATGAGTTGTACCGAACTTTGTATAATACTCTTCTTGATTTCGGTTGCCCTGACCACTCCATCCAGTGCGATATTGAAGAGCGTTGTTGACAATGCGTCTCCTTGTCTGACACCATTATCTATCTCTAACTCGTCTGTTACGCCTTCATTAGTTAGAACTCTTGCTCTGGATCCCTTCATCGTCATTTCAGTAAGTCTTATTAACTTTGAGGGTATTTCCATTTCTTTCATTTCTTTTAGTAATTTCGATCTGTTTATACTATCAAATGCTTGTTTGAAATCTATGTAAAGTGAATGAAGTTCTATATTATGTTCGTAACATTTTTCTATTGTTTGGGTCATGACATGTATTGCGTCTATCGTTGATCTGCCTTTTCTAAATCCTTGTTGGTAGTCTCCTAGTTTTTTCTCAGTGTACCTTTCTAGTCTCTGTTTGAGGATTGATGTTAATATTTTGTAGGTCGTATTCAAAAGCATAATTCCTCTGTAATTACTGCATTGCATGGGGTCACCTTTTTTGAATATAGGAATCAGTGTTCCACTTCTCCATTCCCTTGGCATGATCTCTTGCTTCCAAACTTCTCCAATTATGCAGTGAATTCTTTTAAGTAGTTCCTCTCCTCCATTTTTAATCAGTTCGTTATTTATTTCATCGGGTCCCGGTGTTTTGTTGTTTTTTAATAAATTTACACATTCCAAGAATTCCTCATAAGTAGGCTTTCCTTCTTCTGTGTCGTCCTCTTTTGTTTTTTCCTCTCCCTTTTCAATTCTTCCTTTTTCCTGGTAGAGCTCTGCAAAGTGTGCTATCCATTTTTTTTTCTCTATTTTAGCTTGTGTCCTTTTAGTTTTATCCTGTGATTTAATAAGTTCGAACAGTTTTCTACTATTTTTGCTGTTTTTCTCCATGTACTCCATGAATTCATTGATCCATTGTTCCTTTTTCTTCCTGCAGCACTTAGATGCTTCTACTCTTTTTGCCCTGTAGTTCTCCAGGTCTTGTGTTCTTCTATTCCTGATCCATTTATTCCTCGCATGGTTTTTCTCGTCTATCTTATGCTTGCATTCTTCATCGAACCACTCTCTGTAATTTCTTACTCCTCTTTGTCCTAGTACTTTTTCTGCACCGTGTATTAGAATCTGTTTAATGTTTCTCCATTCCATTTCTATGTTATCCTCCATACACCTTCCCAGTTCTTCCTTCATGCTTTGTGTATACTTTTGTTGTACCTTCGGGTTTTTTAATCTCTCTACGTTCCATTTTCTTAATTTTTTTTGTATTTTCGTATTCCTTATTATTTTCATCCTCATTGCGGCTATTATTAGGTAGTGATCTGAGTCGACATTAGCTCCTCTGTATGTGCGTACATCGTGCACCACTTTCATCCATTTTTGTGAAATCAACATGTGATATACTTGATTACCTTTGTCACTTCCTGGTATGGCCCATGTTATTTTATGTTCCATTTTGTGTTTATATTTCGTGCTTACTATAAACGTGTTAGTGATAGACGCCAGGTTACACAACCTGTCTCCATTGTCATTTGTGTCGTTGTGTATTGTCTCTTTCCCAGCCACGGTTCTGTTGTAATCCTCTTTCCCTACCTTGGCGTTAAAGTCGCCTATTAGTATTAGTATGTCATTTTTGGGGATATTATCGCACACCTTTTCCAGCCTTTCATAAAATTCTGTTTTTTCATTTTCGTCAGTAACTTCAGTAGGTGCGTATACATTTAAGATACTAAGATTAGCTTGTTTATTTTCTATTTGTATATAAGCCAATCTGCCGTTTATTGCCCTGAATTCTATTACCCTGTCTCTCAATTTCTTACTAATGATAAATGCTACTCCATTTCTACCTTGCTTTCTTTCCCCAGAGTAATAAGTTGTGTATTGATTCTTGTCAATTTTGCCATCGTCTTTCCATCTTATTTCTTGTATTGCTAGAATTTCGACCTTATATCTAATCATTTCTCGAGCGATCTCTTCCATTTTCCCTGGTGCCAACATTGTTCTTACATTCCAGGATCCCAGCCTTATTGTATACTTTTCCTTATTCTTCTCCTCTGTTTTCCTCTTTAACCTTCGCCTCGATACCAGAGTGTTTGTGGTGTTCGTTTTATTTCCCACTCTTCCTTGATATTGCCCTACTCCTTCTATGGTCGCGGTCGTTTCTTCTTGGACAGCTGTTTCCAAATTGCCTTGCTCCTCCGTATCCTTATTCAGTTTCCAGGTCGTGTTCGTTATATCCTTTCCTTTTCCAATTCTGTTTTTATTCGCTTCCTGCCTCTTATCCTTTTTCGTTTCCTGTTCGTTTACTTTATTTTCGTCCTCTTCTACTCGTATTAGTTTTTTGTCACAACTTTTTCTAGGTTTTCCTTGCTTTTGATCCATCTCCACTCTACTCCATCTACTGTAACCCTATTATATCCGATCTTTACCATTTTCCCTTTCTTTTTCCCTTCTCTGGCAAAGTCTCTGATCAGCTTATGCTTTTCTCTCTCCTTCTTTGTCAAATCGTTGTTAATAAAAATCTTTTCTGTCTCCAGGTCTCTTAGTTTCGATTTATTTTCCATTACCCTAGTCTTATCTTCCATATTTTCCAGCTCTATTAAGCACGTTTCTGTTCCTATCCGGGTTGCTGCCTTGACCATCACGTCGACTTTTAGATATTTTTTTATCAGATTCTCCGTCACTCCTTTTAGTGCGGTTGGATCCCTTGTATCCATACGTAGTCCACTCATCACAATATTATTTTTCCTTCTTTCCTTGTCCATCCATTCCATGGTATTTCTTACTTCTCTTAATTCATTTCTGGTGTCTGCAGTTTCTCTCTTTATTTTCTCATTTTCTTTTTTTAGATTTTCATTTTCTAGCTTTACTTTAGTTATTTCTTCCTTAAAGAGCACTTGCTCCGATCTTATCCGCTGCACCTCTTCCTTTATTTGCTTCTGATCATTTTGTATTTCTTTCATCAAATTTAATATTAAGTCTAATTTATCTTCTTCCTTTTTTTGGTGCTTAATTGGGCTTCTTGCTGTCTTTTTACTTTTTTCAAATGTGGTGTCGATCTCCTTTACTGCTTTCCTTTTTTTTGTATCATCGGTAGAATAATCATCGCTGTCCATTTTCGTTTCTTTTATTTATTTGTTTCCGGGGCCACTCTATTGTAAGCACGGCCCTGTACTGTACACGTGAAAGAACGTGAAAGAAAAAACGTCCAGTCCGACAAAACAAGTATTTATCGCGTGTCTCTGAACTGCGAAAAGAAATCGACTCCGGTCAACCCGTCGAAGGTCGACTTCTTATCAATGTTTTGTTTGTTATTGTTTTATACTAAATTTCTAATCCTACCTTACGAGTATATAACTTATTATATCCAGTTTTCTTTCCTTTTTCTGATTCCCTAATCACTTTCTATTATTTTTCACTGTTTCACTACTATTTAATTATTTTCTTCGGAGCGATTGTCACACGTGTACCACACTAGGCGACCCATAAAAACCAAATACCGTCTATCGTCTAACTATGGCCACCATATATCGTGCTAATCTCCTCTTGAAATATGGTTTAAGTTCCTCATCCTTTACATAATTTTGCCATCCTGTTTTTGTCAATTCCAATACTTTTAACACTTTATCGTTTTTTGTTTCTGTTGCGATTTCTTCTGCTGATGAGGGTATTTCGTTTACTATTGTAAAAGATATGAGCTCCTCAGGAAGTGACTCTGACAATGGCAATCTTGATAAGGTATATACATGGACTATCTTTGATCTTTTTTATACATTATTTCGTAATCGTAAGCTAATATATTATAAAACATTATAACGTAATCTATTATGTACATGTAAAGGTAATCCTGTTTTAAGTCCAAAAATGGTATTTAATGGTTGATGGTCTGTTTGCAAGATAAATCTTTTTCCATAAATAAATTTATAAAGCTTGCTAATGCCTCTTTCTGTATTTGTGCATAATTTTTTTCAGCCTATGTTAAATTACAAGAAGCAAACCATACTGGCTTCTCCTCACCATCGATTATATGGCTTAAGAGTGCACCCAAATCATGATTAAACTGTGTTAATGCTTGACTATTTGTCAATAACAGTTTACTTTCTTCAAAAGCGTTTTGACAGTCATGAGACCAATAATACGGTATATCCTTTTTTAATCAATTATTTAATGGGAGTAAATGGATAGACAACATGGGAATGAATTTTGAATAAAATTTCAAAAATCCTAAATAGGCTCTTAATTCTGTGACATTTTTAGGTGATGGAGCTTTCTCTATAGCTTCAACTTTTGACTTTAAGGGTAAAATTCCCTCAGGTGCCAAGCTATGGCCCAAAAACTCAACTTTTCTATAAAGAATGTAGTTTTACTAATATTTATTCTGACGTTATGTTTGTTCAGTCTCGATAATACTTCTTTTACTTTATAATAACAATCCATCAAATCTACTCCACCAATGATTACATCATCGATATACACTCCAATATTTTGTATATTATTTAGTATGGTTTCCATAGTTAACTGAAAAATAGCTGGTGCGCATGAAACGCTGTAAGGAAGTCTAGTAAAACTATATAATCCTTGGTGTGTATTGATTGTTAAAAGCTTTTGTGACTGTTCATCTACCTTTAATTGTAAATAAGCATTGCTTAAATCTAGAACTGTAAAAACCTTCATACCTGACATGGCATTCAATAATTCTTGAACTTCGGGTAAAGGATAATGATCAGTAGGTACTTAAAAATGGATTAATTGTCTTCTTGAAATCTGCACATATTCTTATTCCACCTATTTTCTTCTTAACTCCTACGATTGAACTTGCACTTTCAGATCTTGTAGTTGGTACTAATATACCTTAATTTACCATCTTATTTAATTCCTCAAACACTAATTCTCACTCATAAGGCATAGTATATGCTTTATGGAATATTTTCTGAGATTCTTTTTTGTTACTAGGTTAGCTGTATAACCCTGTATATGTTGACTTCCATCTTCAGAAAATACTTTTGGGACTTTCTCCTTTAGTTCTTCCACCAAAGACTGACTTTGAGTAAGTATGTTATTGACATTTCCCTCTGAAGAGGGTGATAGGTTACTTCTCCACTCGGGCCAAGACCTACCTAACGATCGATAACAATTTGAGTCTTGTAATACATATTAAATTAAATTATGTTTAACATTAGTAAAAGGGACAATAATATAAATTTTTCCTATTAAAGATAGTTTTTCTCTTGATACAGTTTTAATATTATTATTACATTTTATTAATTTAATATGACTGAATTTTTGCTTATAATACTTTTCTGATATTAAACTTATACCTAGCTCCAGTATCTATTTCATATTTACTACAATATTTTCCACATTTACATTAAATGATAATGATTTATGACCAGATACCTACTTCAATTCACTAAAATGTTTTACATCACCAAGTTCCAAAGTGTTTACAACAAACCTTTCTTCACCCTCACCTGACTCTGCATCTTCATTACCTTCTTTGTTAATCTGGTGCACTTGTTTCTGATATCTACATACTTTTGACACTTGTTTGTGTACACACATTACTGTGTACACTTGCTATTATTTTGTCTTTGCTTTTCTGCATTTGATTGGAATTTTTCACTGACTTCATTATTTGACCTCTTTACACTTTTAGGATGACTTGACTTTATTAACCTTATCTTCTTCAGGTTGCAACAATTTGACTTTATTTTCAGCTAGTTCGAAGCTTAAAGCAGTGCAATGCTTTTTCAAATTTAAGTTTCCCCTCTGATAACAAACGTCTTTGAATATTTTCTGAACTCAACCCTCAGACTAATCTGTCTCGTAATGCCCTGTCCAAGAAATCTCCGAAATTACAAGAACTTACTAAAGATCTAATCTCAACTATGTATTCTGAAACTGACTGATTGTGTTTCTATATGTATTTATTAAAATTAAAAATTTCAGCCATTTCTGATTTAGCAGGTTCATAGTGATCTTTCAAAACCTTTTTAACCTCTGTGTAAGTCATTTCAATAACTAACTTGGGTGCTATTAGACTTTTTAATGTGTTATACAGTAGTCAACCTCCTAACGTTCTCAGTAATGACTCCTTTTTACTTTTTATGGTACTATCTATTTACATCAAAAAGATGTTCCAGCCTTTCCAGGTATGACGTGAATTCACTTTTGACACCAGTGAAAGGCTCTCTATGTTCTCAATAAACACCATGCGTCGTTTACTTTTGCGTTTTAATTTTTCCCTTTTCGATTTGTTTGTGTTCTCCTGACTCGTCGCCAATTGCTATATATTTGACCTTCTTGTTGCGAGGGTATAATAATTCACAATTTTTTATAATCATTTATTTCAATACAAACTAAAAGGGTTGACATTCCTTAACACTATACTCGAGGCCATTCTCTATTGTCCTCTCGAGGACAATCCATTTCCAGATGCATGTATATTAACATTTATAATAGGCAATTAAGAATTAGAAGGTTTAATCCTTTACAATGATTTTACATTTCTGGTGAAATTCTCGTTTTACGTGTTCAACGTTTCTTACTTTAATCGCTCTATTATTAATAATTACAGATTACTATTTCTTATATATTATTAATTGTTGCATATTGGAATGTCACATATTGTAGGATTTGTACACGTATTGGCCTAGACAGTATTTTATTTACAATAGTTTGCACCGAAACTATCTCGATGTTAAAATTATTCTATAGAATTATTATTATATAGAATAATTTCCGCGACAAAATCTAAAATACCAGTAGTTATATATACGTGGTAGCGAGATGTTCTGCTGGGCCACCCCCTTTGCCTTGGACCTACCTGTTGGCAAACGTCCCAAAGGAATAACTCTGCCGGCCAACTCAATCGTTTCTTGGAGAGCGTCGCGGGTCAAAGTCGCGAGGTGGAAAGTGAGCGCCACCGTATTCCTCCGCAGAGCACCCCCGTAACACAGAAGCGGGGGGATGTAGGTAGCTCCAAAAGCAAAACTTGTTTGGCCCCAAACTACTTGGTAGTGTATACATATACCCTTGCCCAACTCATACACTTGTGGGAAAGGTATCAAACAAATACAAGACATCAACTATAACAAGTTTATTATAAAAAAAATAACCAGAAGGCTAAGGAAAATTAATTATTGAGATAAAATTGAGTCGGCGTTAAGAGCAATAATATAGATTTGAAATACCAAAATTTATGAAATAAATCTACTACACCACTGGCGCATATCAGTGATTACAATAAACAGTATCAAACAAAAGTATAACACCCTGTATTAACAGGTAAGAAATTAAAGTAAATAAAATATGAATTAGGTTATGTACGTGTCTGGACAAGTGATTCTCCAGGACACAACTAAGTATACTTAATTCTGGGTCCTTTACAATAAAGTTATAAAACTCTTAATTAAATTAAATCAGCAACGTACCCCAAAATAATACTTGACCAGTACGATGGCTTATCTGAAGGAAAAATGCCTCGTATAGAATAACAATACAAGATTCACCTGGCTGCTAAAGAAGTTAGCCAACCAGTATAAATAATACTACAAGAAAATAGCACGTAACTTGGTGTGTAAACAAACCTATCTACTATTTAAACATGATACTGCCTTGAACGGCCAACTAAATTTACAAGAAATTAATAAGGGAAAAAAACAGCGAATAAACTATTCGCTGTAAAGCAATGAATTGACTGCAATCTATTTAAGTATGAGAACAATTAAAATGCTCATCACAATAACCGAGCTCTATTCCAAATGATATGTGTAATTATCTGACAGAAAATTACGATGCTAACCTATATGTAAGGTTCACATTGCATCGTATGCACAAAATAACCAGTAACAGGCTTCTTCTCTCGAGCCTTCATGCAAATGCAATGTCAACACACAAAAATAACCACAAGAGGTTATGAATTGCACTATATTTAATAAAAGAAATTATGACACCTACTTTAAATTGTCTTCGCTACTGCCCAACTACAAACTTTATAGGAATGCCCTTAAAGGGATCCAAGGTAAAAAAAACTATTGAATTATTGTATCCAAATTGCCGCCAAAACACTTCGGCATTCATTTCATTTTTAGACCGCCATCATGGCGACGTCGATGAATGTTCTAGAAGCCCTTTTTTGTTCCTACGACCACGCCTCGGGAAAAATCTCACTAATGAGTATCAATAAAACCGTTTTTCACACGATTTTCATTCAAAAGTCAACACCATTGAATTAACCATGAATGGTTTGAGTTTCCCAGTCCTATGGGAAACGTGACCGCTTACCCCTGGTATCTGCGAAGTTTTATCTGCGTCGAAACCGCAGGCGAAGGAAAATACCCTAATAGGTATATGATAAAAATATATCCTACAAAGGATAAAGGACAATCATTAGATAAAGTACAAAGGATCAAGATATTTATTACCGCAAAAACGCCCTTCACGTGCCTAACTAAAGTACAATTAGAGTAGTCAACGAACGAATGACCGACAGACGCAAGTAAGGGGACATGTGCTAAAAATTTAGTGCGACACCTATTACGTTCTGGACGAATTTTACGCAAGCCAAACTGGTTGCGGAACCACAAAGAACGGAAGAACGATTAGAAAGATAGGAGATGTAAGTTAAACCGCGCGATGTCGCTACAAAATTAATTTAAATAAATTGTACCAGAATGACAGATGGACCTTTTTCCAAAACGTAACAAATGGTTAAAATAAAGTAATTATTTTCAAACCTGTCTTGTATCCATCAATCAAAGAGGTGAAAACCCTGCGCCGCAAATCTTAACACATATTAACAACAAAAGACATACAGTATCATATAACAGAAAATAATTTAAATTTGCATTAAGTGTTACATTTGCGAGATTAGGTTTAAATGTTTTTTGCTAAGTAAATAAAATATTAAAAAAACTACCACCAACCAAAATAAATAACCGGCTTAAACGGAAGTTACGTCTCGTAAGCATATAATGTTCATGTACGGTGTAAGGCAACGTGCTTAGAGCTGAATGGCCACTGGGGTATATGTGGTCTCAAACATTCCCCTGGGGGCACTATGCGGCACCCCCTTGTATTTACGCCTTGTGCCTGTAATGGAAGCTCTACGGGCATTGACCTCATACTTCTTCCATACTCGTGGGAATTATATGAACCGAAAAAAAAACAAAATATTAAAAAGATGGAGTCTGAGGAGAATCCAAAACCTAAGGAGTCTATACAGGCTCCCTTGGCAATGGAGACTGATGAGACTCCAAAAAACAAAACTGAAACGCAACGGACTGAAACTGAGAATGTTGCGAAAACAGAGGGTGCACCCAAGGAAAGAAAACATCTTTCCGGGGCACAAAGATAGAAATTAAAGAAGATGAGGAAACAGGGGTGGATACGAGCAAAATAAGGCTCCCCTTTCCCAAAAAGAACCTAACGGAGAACCTACGCCAACAGGGGCCGTTAACCGAACCGTGTCGGCTAGGGGCACTCCTGAGGATAAAGTAACTAAGCGCACGAAGTTTTCTGCTTCGGGCGTGAGTTACAAAGCAGCTCTTAAAGGTATTAAGGCTGCAATAGTTCCCAAGGACTACCCGGTCAGCTTAGTGACTGAGGGAAATGTAGGAGCTATACAAGAGGCCCTGATAATGGTCATAGATAGGGCGCAGAAGGCGCCGAGGTTTGAATCCTCCCGTCTTATGGACGGCTACTATGGAGTAACTTGGAAAAGGAAACTGTTTTGAAACTCGTGAAGAGCGAGGAGCTGCCAAAACAGCAACGAGTTTTAGCGTTTCTGCCAGAGACTAAAAAAGAGGATCTGACAGTGGGCTTGAAAAGACTCGAGAGGCAAAATCCAGGTCTTAAAGTGGACCGATGGATTCCCCTCAGTTCCAGGTCTTCTGAAAAGGGCCTACATGTGGACCTTCGGATTGACAAGGAGTCTGAGGAAACGTTGGTGAGGACTGATTGGAGACCTTACTATCGCTTTCAGAGGGCAAGCTTTGTAACCCTCGAAACAAAGAAAGACCAGAAGCCGGTGATGCAGGATGAGGGTACTCTAGGAGAACCTCAGGCATCAACCTTTAATGGTCAAAATTATTCTCCAAATAAATCTTCAACATAAGAAAACAGCCACAGCGGCACTTTGTCAAAGGATGCTGGCTGAAGATATTGATATCCTCCTCATCCAAGAGCCATGGCTAAGTAGAGGTAAGGTGGGAGGACTACATATTAGAGGAAGGGACCTGTTGGTTGGTGCCCCAGATTAGCCGGTCAGCTTAGTGACAGGGAAATGTAGGAGCTATACAAGAGGCCCTGATGATGGTCATAGATAGGGCGCAAAAGGCGCCGAGGTTTGGATCCTCCCGTCTTATGGACGGCTACTATGGGGTCATCTGTGCAGATGAAGACTCGTACAACACTACGAGAGATTACTTGGAAAAGGAAACTGTTTGGAAACTCGTTAAGAGCGAGAAGCTGCCAAAACAGCAACGAGTTTTAGCGTTTCTGCCAGAGACTAAAAAAGAGGATCTGAAAGTGGGCTTGAAAAGACTCGAGAGGCAAAATCCAGAGCTTAAAGTGGACCGATGGATTACCCTCAGTACCAGGTCTTCCGAAAAGGGTCTACATGTGGGCCTTCGGATTGACAAGGAGTCTGAGGAAACGTTGGTGAGGACTGATTGGAGACCTTACTATCGCTTTCAGAGGGCTAGCTTTGTAACCCTCGAAACAAAAAAAGACCAGAAACCGGTGATGTAGGATGAGGGTACTCTAGAAGAACCTCAGGCATCAACCTCTAAGGGTCAAAATGTTGAAGATTCTTCAAATAAATCTTCAACATAAGAAAACAGCCACAGCGGCACTTTGTCAAAGGACGCTGGCTGAAGATATCGATATCCTCCTCATCCAAGAGCCATGGATAAGTAGAGGTAAGGTGGGAGGACTAAATATTAGGGGAAGGGAACTGTTAGTTGGTGTCCCAGACACTAAAATTAGAACTTGTATCTGTTTCAGAGACGACCTGGACGTGATGCCTATCATGGAGTTATGCAGTGGGGACATGACGGCAGCCAGGATCAGACTGAGTGTCGATGGGGGGATATTGGAGACGACAATTGCGTCTCTATACCTACCCATTGACTCTCCAGAGCTACCAGGGCCTGATCTTGAGGCCTTGGTGGCATATACCAGTAAGAACAATCTGGAATTGATTATCGGCGCAGATACCAATGCTGATCATAAGGCTTTGGGGCAGCAAGGATTACTATTATAGGGTTAAGTCTCTCTTTAGATATCTCTGTGGTACTGAACTTGACTGTCTGAATCAAGGTGATAAACCGACATTTAAGACATAAAGGGGGGAATCAGTTATAGATACAACCTTATGTACGTTGGGAATACGGGATATTGTAAGGGGGTGGCATGTATCCGGCGAGCCGTCGCTCTCTGATCATGCGTATATCCGCTATGAACTATGTACAGATTTCACGGAACCCAGACTATACAGGGATCCCAAGAGAACAGACTGGGGCTCTTACAAGGAAGACCTGTTAGCTGCGACCCGAAATATCCCTGTTAGAATAGGGAATGTGGAAGAGCTGGAGTTGGCTGTTGAATGGTTGCAACGGAGCATTTTTCCTGCTATGTAAATAACTGTCCCCTTAGGGAGCGCCGTATAGCTAAGCGGGCTGCCTGGTGGAATGCAGAGTTAACCAATTTAAGGAAAGAAACTCGCCGGTCATTTAATAGTGCGAAAAAAACAGGTAATTGGGAAGCCTACAAGGCTCTCCTCAATAAATACAATGATAAAATCAAAGAGAGCAAAAGGAAGGCCTGGAGAAAATTCTGTGAGGACATCGAAGGTGTTCCTGACATGGCCAGAATAAACAGAATTCTCAAAGAAGATCCTTCCAACGCAATTAGAGCTATACAAAAATCGGACGAGAGGTGTACCATTACCGTCGAAGAGACTTTAGAGTATCTTCTGGGGGTACACTTTCCAGGTTCGGAGCGTATGGATGATTGTGATACCAATCAAGTAATCACCTCTTGGAGGGCGACTAGGAATGATTGGGAGATATCAATCGAGATCTTCAAGCCCCATTTAATTAGATGGGCGATAGGATCGTTTGAACCATATAAATCCGCAGGACCAGGCGGAGTGTTTCCCAAGCTCCTTCAAGAGGGAATTCATGAAATTATGGGTCCTCTATTGGAGATATTCAGGTCTAGCCATGCTATGGGTTATATCCCTAGGGCATGGAGAAAACTAGGGTAGTGTTTATTCCGAAGCCCGGAAAAGTAACATATACCCACCCTAAATCATTTAGACCAATTAGTCTTACCTCTTTTATGTTGAAGACTATGGAAAAAATGATATATTTAAATATTAAAGAAGGGGCTCTGGATAGATCTCCTCTACACCCACTGCAATGGGCATACCAGATGGGAAAATCAGGTGAGGGTGCCCTGCACAGCCTGGTGAGAGGGCTCGAAAGGAGCCTATACTACAAGGAAATTGCACTTGCAGTCTTCTTAGACATAGAGGGAGCTTTCGATAACACCTCGACGTCATCTATTATTCGATCTTTAAGAGATCGAAAAATAAAAAGCACCACATGCAACTGGGTTCATAACATGCTGCGTAGCAGAGTAGTTCATGCCCAAATGCAAAACAAAACGATCTCCATGAGGACAACAAAAGGGTGTCCTCAAGGAGGCGTATTGTCACCGCTACTATGGAGTCTAGTAGTGGATAATCTCCTCAGGACATTAAATGACCAGGGAATATGGACGCCGGGGTTCGCCGATGACATTGTCATAGTGTCCAAGGGGAAATTCCCAGGGACAGTGGCGAGCATCATGTGAAATGCTCTCCGAATTGTAGAAAGATGGTGCCTTGAGGAGGGATTAACTGTCAATCCGCAAAAAAGAACATACAAATAAATGGAGGTTAACGGAAGGTCAACTCCATACCAAAACACTGCTAAGGTGGCTGGACGGAAAGTTTTCAGCCAACCTAATTCGTAGTAGCAAAAAAGAAATTAAAATAGTTGCCGGGTTAATAACCGGACATTGTCCTTTAAGGAAGCATTTGTACAGCATGGGCTTGGTTAGCGAGCTCTGGTGTAGGAGATGCGAAAAACAGGAGGAAACTAGCCTTCATGTAATATGCACGTGTAAGGAACTGAAGGAACTCAGACAGAAATATTTCGGGAGAGATCTATTGGATCCTTCGAGTGTACTCAAACTTCCCCTGAGGAGGATAGTGGCTTTCTATCGAGGACACAAGACTAACAGTGGAATTGAGAGATCTATTGGGGATAGTAAAGAGCAGTATGCTCAAGTGCCTGGACGTGGTGGCGTGCTACCCAAAACAGAGAAGAAGAAGAAGAAGTAAAATAGAATGGAAACTTTTGTATAAGGAACAGTACTAAATCACACGCCATTAACGGTTGTGCAACTAACTGAAAGTCGATACTATATGAATCTGCGATGTCCTTTTCTCCCTTAAAATCCCAGAAAATAATTTATTGTACCAATTAATAATTTCGAATAAACATTTTTAATAATGTGATTATAGCAATGTAATAGATATTATTAAATTTTTATTTGAAATTGCTAAACGGCGCAATAAATTATAATTTTTATTTTTCACTTTAGTATTTTTTGTTCATTACACCTTGGATACGCTTACCATAAACACGGTCATATCGCCCGTGGGCGTTATAACCGGAGGTTATGGTAATAATATAGATGTGTGTAATATTAAAATAGATCCCCATGTATAGCTTGTGGACTGTGATACATGCGGGGAAAGGGGATAATTGTGTATGCAACCAACGTAGCTGCAGTTAAATTACTATTGGGGTTATTCAAATTTTATGTATGAACGAAAAATAATATTTCATTCGATTAACTTCTGTATTGCAATCAATATATGTATGTAATTTAGAACCCATTACATAAACTTCTTAGACCTATTCAATACAGAATTTAATCGAACGAAACATTCTTTTTCTCCATACTCTATTTAATTCTCTTCCACCTTCTTGAATATCTTCAAAATATATCGTAAAATGTAAATTCACATGAAAATATCAAGCCAACGTAATTCGTATAAAAATATATTTAGTATCTATACCAACTCTTATGCTAGATGAATTTAAAGAAATTCGATAGTATTTTCAAAAATTGTCTAGTTTGACGTTTCAGAATATGACACTATCCAGTTTATATTAATCTAAAAAATCTACAACTAATAATACAAAAAAAATGGTAAAACTATACACTATTGTAGATCTCGGTTTCCGGGTTGGAACCGCGTCGAGTTAAGGGTAATTGCCAATGTTTCGCCCACTGTTTCAAGGGACATCTTCAGGGCTGTACGTAGATTCGTTTCGCAGTAGCTTGAAGAGCATTGAAGCATTCTTCAAGCTAAATTTTTCCTTAATATATGAAATTCTTACTCCAGAACAACTTCTAAATGCAACACCCTTGTGATGTTTAAGTTGCATAACTAATTTCCATCCCCTCACCTTGTTTGGATGGCTTACCCCGCAAAATTATACACGGATAGCATTTCAAGCTACACATCTATATACCGGGTGCGGCAATAGTGTGTCGGCGGAGCTTAGCATGAAAACTAATAAAGTTGTAACAATGAAATTTTACGTACACATGTAGTATGCTACAGTGCATTTTCTAATTTTATTTATATATTTACAGGGTGTTCCAAATTTCTGCAACCACTTTCAATTTTTTTTTTAAATAGATTGCTATACTTTCTTGTTATTATGATGATAGCCACCCAAATTATCTTTGCAACGATATATGACAATGTGCACTTACAACTGTTAGTTTTGGTTTTATTGCAAATTTTGTTAAAATCTTGACAGTTACAGCGTCTAACATTTTAAGTCTTAGCCTGAAAATGGGTGCAGTGCCTCACGTAACTTTTTGTTACCAATTTATGAACTAACACGTTATATGTTTTGAGGGTGAACAACGTGACAACATATACAGAGTGCTAAATATGTCGTGCCAAAGTTATCGAAGTTTAAAGGCTATTTTCTCTTTTTTTTTAAATTGAACCTATAATTTTTTTATTAGTCAGCAAATTCCTTGTAAAATTGCCGTTAAAATGGTACCAATAACACAGTACTTATTTCTAGTATTTTCGAAGTTATAACCCTTTAATGGGATATACCTATGTTTATAATATTCAATATGCGGTGCTGCATCTAATAGTTGGGTGGTTGGCCATGAAATGATATTAAGCAAAAATTGCTGGTTAACCAAACGTCAAATATCTACTTAAAATTTCCATATAAAGTGTTTTTCAGTAGTTTCTCTTTACTGTAATCGCGTTTAATTGTTATAATTTAAGTTCGGCTAGTTAATTATCAATTTCCGTTTGTTCGTTATTAGTTGTTATCTTGTTGTCAGTTATATCGTTTTGTTGTCATTATTTTTTATTTCCATGCCGTAATAGTTTATAGTTGTGTTTCTTTAGAATTAATTTTTCGAAGGAGGAGCTAATAGACATGGTATTTGTTCTTGGCGCTAGCAATAGAAATCCACTTTTAGCATCAAGAACATATGCTATGGAGTATCCTCACCGAAGAGCACCAGATATTAAGACGTTTGAAAATTTGTTGACAAGGTTTCTTCGGACGGGTTCAGTGAATTATGTCAAACATGAAGGAACTAAGTCTATGGTTACAGAAGATAATGAAGTGACAGTCGTCCAGCCCGTTGTGGAAAATCCGCGCGTATCTACAAGGATAATTTCGAAAGAACACGGGATAGAAGTCACTGCTGTAAGAAGGATTTTAAAAAAACAAAAATTTCACCCTTACAAAATTCAAAATCATCAAGGCTTATTACAAACGGATTTTGATAAAACCAAAACTAACAGTTGTAAGTGCACATTGTCATATATCATTGCAAAGATAATTTGGGTGGCTATCATTATAATAACAAGAAAGTATAGCAATCTATTTAAAAAAAAAAAATTGAAAGTGGTTGCGGAAATTTGGAACACCCTGTAAATATATAAATAAAATGAGAAAATGCACTGTAGCATACTACATGTGTACGTAAAATTTCATTGTTACAACTTTATTAGTTTTCATGCTAAGCTCCGCCGACACACTATTGCCGCACCCGGTATATGTGATTTGTGATATGGCTCATATCGCTCGGTAATTTATTCACAGTTTTTAATGTTGTGTGAGTATAAATAAGGCCCGGGAAGAAGGAATATACATTTTACAGAACTAATAATTTGAATTTTTAAGAAAGTCTAAAGAAGGAAGCAAAACTTTAGCATTCTTTATTAAAATTAAGAGTATCTAAACATTGACAACTTGAAAACTTCAAAGTGTCAGCAACTGTCATTTAAAATAAAATTAAGGTTAAATCGTTGATTCAAGGAGTCATGATGCCAGCGACTGTCAACGACATGACAGTTGAATTTTCCGCTTAAAAAATTAAATATTAGTGAAAAATAAAATCTTGTATGAACCACTGGCGTTATGGCAATTATATTGCCCTCGGTCGACATTCATCCCTCGGGCCAAAGGGCCTCGGGCTGAATTAACGTCGACCTCGCAGCAATATAATACCCATAACGCCCTTGATACATAAATAACTATTCATAACTTTCGTATCTTCCTAATTTATACTATTCTGACATTTAAATCTGGATTCTGGAAGTATAAACATCGGTATTTTTGGGAGAAACGATGCGGTTTCCCATATCACTGCAATCTCTAACACAACAATGCTTCAGTTTACTTGGCTACACATTCTACAATATACTGTCACTTATTTTTAACATGCCCATCATAATGAAACATAACCAACCTTCATCCGATGATTTTAATTTCATCCGTAGACACGTGCCTAAATACGAATCCGTAAATGATTTGTATGTATCGGTAATGTAGAGAATAGTTTATACAGCTCTACAGCGCTTACGTTGGATGTGCAGTGCACTATTAATATATATTTACAAAGCCCTATTTACTTTCCACCCCTTTGTCTATATACAACAATTAATTAAAATCGATCAACCTTCGCCTACTAGTTCTAAAATTTATTAGCCTATTTGCTAATGAGCAAGATTAATATTCTGTCTTTCTCATAATAGAAATATCTAAAATATAATTCAAAAAGCAATTACTTCAACAAGGACTTCTTGAAATATTTATACAAAATTTAACTAAAGTTCTGATATATTTAGTCGCTTTTGTACTTCAGGCTAATTAACATATCATATTAAATTTTCAGTATGCTCACCAAAATAGAGGCGTGAACAATGCATTACTACAACAGCGACTTCTTGAAATGAACGTCGTCTTAAGAAGATACATAGTCACATCAGGTACATAGATTTAGGTAATTCGATGAGTTCTCAAATTGCAGTTCAATGGAATTGTATTTTCTCATAATACAAATATGTTTTTCTATTCTCAGATAATAGGGGCGATTCTTCAAACGACTTCGAAGTTTATCGTTGGAAAATCCCTATTCCAAGAAAACCCTTTAAATTATTTCAATTATAAATTCATTAAATATTACATCTGTATTAAGAATATAAATATAAATCTGGTTTAACACAGTGAAAATCGGTTTTACAGTTATTTTACATTACTGTTTCTTTTCGGTATTATAGGTACAGCTGCGAGCAATAAATTTTGGTCGTCAATGTCATTGTAAAATTTGAGGAAATTGTCGCAATATAGATTTTTGCCCTGGTTGATTATATCCATTGTCAATGAAATGTCAATATAAATTAGCGATTTGTCAAAGTCTTGTTTTTTTTTAAATTTTTATTATGATCTCAATATCCTATTTTAACAAAGTAAGGATATTTCCTTAATAGAAACTGTACTCTAAAGCTACGGCAGCATCTCGTCTAGAACTTGCAAAAATTTCCGTAAATTTTATTAACATGTGACAGATTAAATTATAGGTTATTACCATTACCGTTTCACAATACAGCAATTTACATTTTGTCAATGAATGACATTGACGACCAAAATTTATTGCTCACGACTGTACTGTTGCAGACGCTAAAAAATGTCTCAATTAAACGAACTGCAAAAGTCGATAATTAGAACTAGGCTAGGCATTAGGCGCATCGCAAATGAAATAAATGTTGATAAAAACATGATAAAAGTCAATGATATATTGCCCACGCCAATACTTTTTAAATAATTAATACCTTTTGCCACCTACTTATTTTGCTTTTACAGATTTAATATTCTCAACTTGCCGTGGTTTTTGAGAGCTCCCATTTTGAAAAATACAATTTCATCAAGAAAAACAAACGAATGCATTTTCATTTTAAAAACGCATATATTGTTGCAAAAACGTTATTTGTATTTGAATTTTTCCATAAAAAATATAAATATTTTATACGCCACTTTCTTTCAGTTAGGTGACATTTTATAAACTTCAATATTAAGACCATGTTACAAAGCCAACATTTATTATTTGTCAAACTGTCTCAGTTTGTAGGGCCCGCAGCTGTACGTACAGACAGTCGCTCTTGTTTGGAGTATCATCAATGAAATGCCACGTGAATAAATATCACACATATGTGACTTATTAATTAAAATACCGAGAAGTCTTTATTGTTACACGACTTAAAATATGTAATGTTTCTCAAAATGTTTAGTAAACTCTATAACTTATTTGATTACAAGCTCTATCAGTTCTATAATTGCAGTATAAAGAAAATAACAAATGTTAGAACAAAATTAAAATATTTGATTTGAGTTGAAATAGGTACATATTAAAAAAGAAGAGAATTACTAACTATAACGCAATAATTACAATTCTAAATAGATAAAATAATGTAATTTTGTTAAAATAAATAAGTTTTAAAATGAAGAAATGTAACTAAATAAAAAAATATATTAAATAAATAAATTAAAATTATGTAAATTATAACAGTATTTTGAAATACATAAATAAAAGTAAACAAGAAAAAATTAACAAATTAGGCCAGTTAATGTTAAAATAGCTTAAAATTTATGTAGAACTAAAAAAATCACAAACACTAACTAATATTAAGTAAATCTTAATACCTATATAAAAATCTCGTGTCACGATGTTTGTGGTCGAACTCCTCCGAAACGGCTCGACCGATTTTTATGAAATTTTTTATGTATATTTGGTAGATTTGAGAATAGGTCGTAAAGTATATTTCATACCGCTAGGTCATTAGGGTGTCCGAATCCACAAATATTTTTTCAATTTTTGTTACAAAAATTTTTTTTGGGATTTTTTTTTTATTTGGCTTCAAAAAATACATATATCCCCAAATTTTCACCTTCCTACCCCTACCCTCACATTTTTTAATCACGATTTTAGTATTTTTGTATGAACAATATCCAAATAATTCAACCGTTCGTTCGTATTTCAAACAGAACGAAATTATTTATGTTGTTGAGTGACAGATGGCGCTGCGTCCGCCTCATCGAACTTTCATCCACACATGCGCAAGTCATTCACGAGAAGCGTCGCGTCATTTTGATATTTCATTCCGCATTTGTTATGTATCACAACGCAGTGCGTGCAAAATTTTGTATGATTTATTTTAATTTATAAGAAATATATACGTGTTTTATGATTGTAGAAATACATTATCGGTATATCGTTTTTCATCAGTAAGTACAACAATTTTGTCTATTTGTGTGTGTATGTATTACAGTGAACAGTGCCAGCAATACGCAAGGGGGGCCATTTGGTCCGTCAAACGAATAGAACAACAAACATGCGAAGTAGTAGAGCAGAAAGTACAGACGAACGAATCCAACAAGATGTCGAAAATGTGTGTGTGAGCATGTCGCAATTGCGTGCATCTCAATCACAAGAGGCACGAGCTGAACGAAATCAACAACAACAATTAGAATGGAGACAAGCGCACCGGTTCGTACCTAACACACGCAGAGCAAATGACCGATAACGCCAACAAGTACGTCGAGCATTTACATCCGCTTCCTTCGTTTCGCATTCGAATACGAGCCAGATATTGAATATTCCGCTCATCCGAAAGCGCTGATTGGTGCTATGGACAGAGAATGTCCCCATTGTCATGCACTCAAATTCAAACATGAGTCAGTTGGGATGTGTTGCGCATCAGGAAAAGTGCAACTATCAGAAATTAAGACACCACCAGAACCATTGAACGGCTTGCTCATCGGCACGGATCCAGATTCAAACCTGTTCCTGAAGTCCATTCGCTCATTCAATTCATGCTTCCAAATGACTTCGTTCGGAGCAACAAAAATAGTTCACAATACTGCGGCAAATGGTAAACAATTCAATTCAACGTTCAAAATCAAAGGCCAAGTGTACCACAAAGTAGGCTCATTGCTGCCAATGCCAAACGAACCACATAAATTTTTACAAATCTACTTCATGGGCGGTGCGGACATCAATCGTGTGGATGCACGTTGCGGCTATAATAACCTCAATTCGTCTAATGCCTGGCGCATCGTCGGCGAACTAGACGCCCTATTGAATGAGCACAATGAATTATTCTTCAAATCACACATGAACGAATTGCAAAGTGACAATCACGCTATTGTCATCAATCCTGATAAAACACCAGCTGGAGAGCAAGTGCGTAGATTCAATGCGCCTGTTGTAGACGACGTTGCTGGAATTATGGTTGGCGACCGCATATCGATGCGAGAAATGGTAATTCGAAGAAGAAACAATAATCTGGAGTTCATCGCCGACACACACCGTTCATACGACGCTCTCCAATATCCGCTAATTTTCTGAAAAGGACAAGACGGATATTGCATAAACATTAAACAACAAGAGCCCGCCACAGTTGATTCATTCATTATGAACATCATTACTAGTTTTTAATTCATATTTATGAATATGTTGTTACAGGAGCCGAAACAAACAAGAAAGTGAGCTCGATGGATTTTTATGCGTATCGTATGATGGTTCGACGCGGTCAGGACGTCATTCTGCGATATCGTGAGCCGTGCCAACAATTCATGGTCGACATGTACGCGAAGATAGAGAGCGACCGACTGCGATTCCTACGACACAATCAACAGAACCTGCGTGCAGAAGAATACATTCACTTGCGAGACGCTATCATGAGCGACGCCGACATCGCCAAAATTGGTAACTCTATCATTCTACCATCATTGTACGTAGACAGTCCATGTCATATGCAAGAATACGTACAGGATACTATGACTTTCGTGCGCGAGTACGGACGGCCCTGTTTATTTATCACGTTTACATGTAATCCAAGGTGGCGGGAGATTACATCTTTGCTATTGCCAGGCCAAAATGCAATACATCGTCACTACTATACTACTACATCATCACTACATGACATTACAGCACGTGTGTTCAAACAAAAAGTGAAGTCTTTAATGAGCTTCATTACAAAATTACACGTATTCGGTCCCACACGCTGCTGGATGTATTCAGTTGAATGGCAAAAGCGAGAATTACCTCATGCACACATTTTGATTTGGTTAGTCGACAAAATACGCCCTGAGGAAATCGATAGTGCAATTTCCGCGGAAATTCCAGATCCGACTACTGATCAACTACTGTTCGATATTGTTACCACAAACATGATTCATGGCCCATGCGGTGACCTCAATCGTTTATCTGCATGGCAGATGGAAAATGTACAAAGCGTTTTCCTAAAGAATTCACCAACGACACGATCACAAATGTCGACGGATATCCAATATATAGTCGAGGAAATACTGGTAATGGTGGACAATCATTTACGCTAAATATCTAGAACGTAGACATTGACAATCGTTGGGTGGTACTATATTCGCCTCTACTGAGCAAAACATTCAATGCTCATATTAATGTTGAGTTCTGCAGTTCGGTGAAGAGCGTCAAATACATTTGCAAGTATGTGAATAAAGGCAGCGATATGGCTGCGTTTCAAATTTAAAATACCGATGTGAATGCTCCTCGATTGAGTGACAACGACGAAGTAATGCGCTACCAAATTGGCCGGTAAATCAGCTCCAATGAAGCTGCCTGGCGTATCTTTGGTTTCCCAATTCATGAACGGGACCCAGCAGTTATACATTAAGCGGTCCATCTTGAAAATGGCCAGCGCTTATTTTCACCAACAAGACAGCTATTGAGCGTGCCATAAATCCACCAAAAACTACACTCACCGAATTTTTCGAATTGTGCAATCGTGCGTATACTTTCGGTGCCTTTGCACGGACACTACTCTATTCCGAAGTACCACACGCTATTCACGCTATTGCCCCGCAAGCAAGGCACACCAGTTGATGCATGCGCCGGCCTATTCAAATCAAACACTTTGGGCCGAGTATATCCAGTCAATCCAAGGCAGATAGAGTGCTTCTATCTGCGATTGTTGTTGGTTAATGTCACCGGCCCATTGTCATTTCAAGATATACGCAAAGTGAATGGACAACAGTATCCAATATATAAAGATGCATGCCTTGCACTCGGCTTGCTCGAAGACGATAATCACTGGGACGATATGCTTGCTGAAACATCATTGGGCTGTACACCAACACAAATTCGTCTACTATTCGCTATAATGTTGACTACATGTTTTCCGGAACGAGCAGACACGTTGTGGGATAAGCACAAAGATTCAATGACTGACGATATATTGCACCGATTCGTACACGGTGCAACAAACTAACGATTACATTCAGAGACGCTATGTACAATGAAGCATTGATTGCTATCGATGATCTTTGCGTTGTCATTGCCAATTTACCACTCAGTCATTTCAGTATGAGTTCGCCAAATCGAAGTGCATCTGATTTAATGGACACCTAAATTAATCGTGAACTGCAGTACGAGACTGCAGAAATGGCAGCGATTGTTACTCGCAATGTGCCACTGCTGACTCTTGGACAAAAAATCATTTACAACCGCATTATGCTGGCAGTTTCGGCGGGACAAGGTGAATTCTTTTTTTTTTAATTCACCAGGTGGAACTGGCAAGACATTTCTCATTTCGCTAATTCTCGCCGAAGTACGATCAAATATTGGCATCGCATTGACCGTTGCATCATCTGACATTGCAGCAACTTTATTGGATGGAGGCAGAACAGTTCATTCAGTATTTAAGCTGCCACTGAATGTTAAAAATAACCCAGACGCAGTGTGCAACATAAAAAAACAATCGCCCATGGCCACAGTGCTGAAACAATGCAAAATCATCATCTGGGATGAATGCACTATGACACACAAACATTCCCTTGAGGCGTTGAACAGAACACTCAAAGATATAAAAAACAACGACAAACTATTCGGCGACACTCTGTTACTCCTTTCAGGTGATTTCAGACAAACACTTCCCGTCATTCCACGTTCAACGTACGCTGATGAGATCAACGCTTGCTTGAAATCATCGCCACTATGGCGTAATGTTGAAAAAGTCCAGCTAAAAATTAACATGCGCGTCCAAATGCTACAAGATCCATCCGCTGACACATTCTCGAACTAATTGTTAGATATCGGCGATGGAAAAGTTGCTGTCTATGAAAACGCTGGATGCACAAAATTGTCCACTAATTTCTGCACAATTGTTGATTCGCAAAATGCTCTCATTGACCGCGTATTTCCTGATGTACGCACACAATACATAAATCATGCGTGGCTGGCAGAAAGAGCCATTTTGGCAGGAAAAAATGTCGACGCATGTTGAACCCACCACGGCTGTGCAATGGCACGCGATTGGTCATTAAAAAATTGATGGAAAGCATTATCGAAGCCACCATTTTGAATGGTAAATTCCGAACCGAAAATGTTTTGCTTTCACAAATTCCAATGATTCTCACAGACGTGCCAATTGAATTCAAACGCGTTCAATTTCCTATTAGATTGGCATTCGCAATGACAATCAATAAGTCGCAAGACCAAACGATGTCTGTTTGCGGCTTAGATTTGGGCACACCAGGTTTTTCACACGGACAATATTATACGTGGCATGTTCTCGCGTGGGCAAACCATCGAGCTTATTTGTGTGGGCTAAAGACGGACTAACAAAAAATATCGTACACGCAATTGCTCTTCGAAATTAATATATATTGATTTTCTATATTTCATTTTCCTACTTTAGGATAAAAAATATATTACATTTTTCACTTTACAGTTAACTTTTAAGAGATCAAACAATGAATATGTCTATTACGTTAATGAAATACATTGAATTGAAAAAATTAATGGTTGTATTTTTTTGTTTTTATCGGCGGTCATCGTCTACAGGGCTCCATTCCTCTTTCTGTCATAGATCCCATCCCCACACACTTACAATACATTCGTTATTTTTTATTTAACAACCAAAATATTCACTAGAAATAAATTGTATGGCAGAACAACGTTTGCCGGGTCAGCTAGTTTTTAGATAACACAGGCCTGCATTTTTCAACACTTTGAAAGTTGATTTAAAAATTTTAACTGTTTTCTAGTAATTGAGTAGCGCTGATTTCAAATCTGCTTTTATTTTTTTTTGTACCACGTAAGGTTATTTTTCAAACCAGTAAAATCAAAAAATATAGAAAAAACACGATTTATTTCATTTATAAGCTAGTTTTATATTATATTAAAAAAATACAAAAATATACACATAGAAACTTTTAGAAATAGTTATTTATTCTTTATGCTTCTTAAAAAAACGTTTTCGTTTTTCAGAAAAGCTTCGTTTGGTTGTTTTTCTGTCATATTCAGCTAAAGGAAGATCTCTTCTCAATGTCCAACAGTAATCGGCCATCATTTTTGTGTCCCAGCGCCCTTGGTATCTTTTTTCCATCTCTTTAATATCCTGGTGAAATCTTTCTCCTTGCACTTCACTCACGTCCCCAAGGTTTTCTGGGAAATAGTCCAAATGGGAATGTAAAAAGTGAATTTTTATGCTCATATAGCAAACCAAGAATCCTGAATTTTTCCAGCATATTTTCAACGATCTCAACATAGTTTGTGTCTTTATAATTCCCTAGAAATGTATGTACAACTTCGTTAAAAGCATGCCATGCATGTTTTTCCTTATCTTCAATCACTTTTTCAAATTCTTGATCTTTCACCAAGCTCCTAATCTGCGGGCCTACAAAGATTCCCTCCTTTAATTTCGTCTCTGACAGAGTCGGAAATGTTTTACACAAATATTTAAAACAATTTCCTTCTTTGTTTAATGCCTTAACAAATTGTTTCATAAGTCTAAGTTTTATGTGAAGCGGTGGAAGTAGCACTTTTTGAGGGTCAATAAGACTTTCGCGAATTACATTTTTGGTTCCAGGTGTTAAAGTCACCCTTTGTGACCAGTCTCTTTTTATCCAATGCTGTTCTCGATTTCTGCTATCCCACTCGCACAGGAAACATGGAAATTTTGTTTATATTTTTTTCTTTTTCTTTTGTGCAAAAAACATCTGTGGGTGGTAGAGACCAACTGTATTTTAATTAGTTATTGCTATACAAAAACTGAGCTTAACAAACAAAAATCACGTTATCACAAATTTTATGCAGGCCTGTGTAATTATTGAAAGAATAGAATATAAATATATTGGGTATATACCTACTGTTTTTTAATGAGAGAGACAAACCGCCTCAACCCGCATCACATTAGGTATACTGAACAGACAGAAATTTTGGCGATTAATTTAAATGATAAATTACAATGAAATGAAGTTGCTATTCAAACTTCGATATTTAACTAAACTGCATCACAGATCACATTTGCAAAAACATAAATGGTGATTGTTTTAATATCTTTTTTTATTTTGCGTTCGAAATGAACTCATTATGAAACCCAAAACAGTATCGAAATGAGCTTCATTTCGATACGCTTTTTTTCATTTTTCAATGTTGGCGTTGTTCGAATACAGAATTAAATATCATTGCTGTCATTTGATTTTAAGAATTTACGTACATTTGATAGATATGATATATATTCGTATTTTACACAAACAACGTATGTTGTATACAATTGACAACAACATATATATATATATATATATATATATGTTTCTATGTCACTCATGTTTATATTTTCAAATGAAATATCAAGTAATGTTAACGAAAATTAATAAATAATATGAAATATAATATACTTCGCGGATAGCATGATTTAAATTTGAAAATGTCAAGTATCAATGTGACCAACTGCATGCTTTATATAAAAATTAAACTCTGAACTTTCAAATTAAATAATTCCAATTTAAGCAATTTATTAATGTAAAAAACGCAAAATAGAAAAAATAGTATAAAAAACTCGTTTCATAAGGCCTTTTGCCGCACTCGCTCTTTAGAAAACTCGCCGCAAGCGGCTCGTTTTCTAAACTGATCTCGTGCGGCAAAATGGTGCCTTATGAAACTCGTTTTTTAATATACTATTTTCATTACTTGATTATATTTGTAATGCATAAAATAAATATTTACATAGAAATTATATTCATTTAAGAAATTCCATATTGGATGTGAAAATCTAAAAAATATGTACATATATATAATGATTAAGTTACAACAGAAAGAATATTCGTTGTTAAATATGCTGTGACAAATTTAAACTTGTACCTAAATAAATGATTAATTGACATGTTTCTCGATAATAGTTATATTATTTTACAACTTCCACTTAATAAGCCTCAAATTTATTGATTATAAAATTTCCAAATTCCAAACGGTTGATTAAATTGATTTAAATACACTGCTCAACAAAATTAGCGGAACACAAATTTAATAGTGTAACATTTTTTAATTCAAAGATAGACATAATTATCAACTTTGGAATATCAAATTTTCAACATCAGTTAACAAGATTTTAATATCAAATATGCTCTAATTTAACAATTTTCTTGTACAATAATAAACAATTAAGAATACTACCAAAATCAAAATGTATTTTATTATTTAAATTATTAAATATTCTGTTTAGACTCGAATATCCAGATTTAATATCTTGTGTGCCCTCCGTTAGCATTAATTACAGCTTGGCATCGTCGAGGCATGCTGCGGATATAGCATCTTATCATGTCTTGTGGTAAATTTTGCCATTCTTCTACAAGAATTTCGGCTAACTCCTGAAGAGTATGAGGTGCATCAGAGCGCTCTCTGATATTCCTATCAAGTAGATTCTAAACATGTTCGATAGGATTTAAGTCTGGACTAACGGCTGGCCACCTCATCACTTGGATTTCTTGTTCCCATCTGTGCACTCGTACACGACCATCGTCACGAGTTAAAGTAAAACGGGATTCATCACTAAAAAGCACAGACCTCCAGTGTCGAAGTTGCCATTCCACATGTTCGCGAGCAAAGTTTAGGCGGATCCGTTTATGATCCCTGGTAAAGCAAGGAGCTCGCACAGGTCTTCAAGAAGTCAAATTTCCTGCTTTAAGTCTTCTTCTAACCGTTTGATCAGAGATTGTTATACCGATAGCATTTCGAAGTAGACTTTGCAAGTTACGAGCGGTGGAAGTTCGACGGCGAAGGCAAGAATTGATGATGTAACGGTCATCCGGACGACTAGATTTCTTGTACGTCCTTGTCCAGTTCTCCTAGAGTATCTGCCCGTTTCTTGATACCTATACCATGCTCTTCAGATAATCGATGGACTAGTTTGTAGTTGATAGGCGACATATCGCATAGATCTGCCAACTTCAAGTAAAGCAACCGCCCTCGTGACTTCGATTTCACTTAAATAAGGCATTTTAATCTTAGAAGTAAACTGGTGCTCAAAATTGACGTTTAAAATGTTAAAAAACTAGCTTAAGAAGTTTTGATTGTTTGCATAGGGAACAAAAACCAATTTGTTTTGGGTAGTGTTTTATATTTGAACATCTAAGGAGAAAAGGGAAAAATGTATCAACGTAATTTTATTTTGTGCTTAACTAAAACATTTCAGACAATAATAAAAAACATGAAAAAAGATTCGTCTTCTACTCACAGAGAAGTTATGGCGTTCAAAGTAGTGTTCCGCTAATTTTGTTGAACAGTGTATTTCATATGATTTACACCTCAAAATATAAGAATATTATTTGATAAATTCTATACACAGTATATTAAATTATTATAAAGAATTTTAAACCATTAATCGACAATAATTTGTATAACATAATTTTTCAATTATCATGTAATATTTCCAATATATCTACAACTACTGCATCTCTTCCACAGAATCACTATCACTGCCCATACTAAAATCACTATCACTACTGTCACGATTTCCATGCGAAATAATAAACGGCTCCATTACGTCATCTATTAAACCATCTAAATTATCCATTTTATCTTCCTCTTTGATTACATGTTCTTCACATTTTGTCCACACTTCAGAGGTTACATTTTCAATTGCAATTAATAAAAGTTCTTTCACTTTGGCTAATTTGAAGGTTTTATTTTTTGAAGCTACTTCATCTTTTATGAGCCCAAACCAATGCAATAGAGTTCAGTTCACAATGGGTGGTAATCTAAGGACAACTTTGTTACTTTCTTTCACCATTTCATCCACTGCGTGTACATTGTAATTTGCCTTATGATGATTTGTTATTTCTAATAACTCTAATCATACCATAGAGGGATCAAATGGTATTCCTGTTTAATGTAACCACTCCTGCATGTCCGCCTCTTGCATTGAATTTGTTGGTATTTTTTCCCTTTTTCTGCTATGGTAAGATGCATTATCCATTACAATTACACTATTGTCAGGTAATTTTTTAAAAGGTTATTAAACCTCGCCTCAAAAACATTTGCATCCATTTCATCGTGGTAATCAGCAGTTTTTCTTCCCTCAAATACCAATAACCCATCGTCAACAAAACCGCTTTTAGAACCAATATGTAAAATAATTAACTGTCTTCCTTTACCAATGGGATTTTTTAGACCGGTAGTTACACCATCTATAAATGCTTGTCTGCGTGTTGTAACATTAATATCTATCCACACTTTTGCTTTTGTGTCCTTTATTAAGCCATGTTCTATATAAATAATAGATTGGACGTTGTTCTGTTCTATATTTTTTAATTGAAGGTAAATATCTTCGTCTGCACAAAATAATATCATCTCTTTATGAATACATAAAACACTTATATAATTTAATACCACAACTTACTTAAAATTAAGCATTTTCATTAATTTATATAGAGTTGAACAACTCATTTCAGGTACATTTTCATCTTCCTTTATTTTCTTTAAAATTTTGTTTAATGTAGAAAGTTCTTCATCATAAAAAACTATGTACTGTTCTTCTTATCATGTATATATTTATCAGTATCGTCAAATGTAGATAGCAGTGATAATTTTCCTAACCGTTTTAGTGGTGGTGAAATTAGTCCTTACGCTTTGTATTCGTGAATAACACACATAGAACACGGTAAACACTTGACCTTGAAACACCTACTATTATTGTTAAATATAAATACAGAAATATCTATGTCTGTTACCTAAAGTGTTTGATATTTGCAGATTAATTCGTGTTTTCTTTATTCTATGATCATTACGAATAATTTCCTTAAACATGTTCAATATAGCTTGCTTTTCCTGTATAGACAGATGCCGCTTTCTTGGAGGCGATATTTATAGTTCACTTGTACTAGGTTGTGGATCCATTTTCACAAGCAAATAGTTTTTAAAAAATCATTTTGTTGTAAAAACACAAAAAATAATCGGAAAATACATACTCAACAAAAATATTTACTCAATCAAATGTGTCTATAATATGGCGACATTACATTACCAAATATGGGCAGTGTAAACATGACCGGTAATTAGCCAATCGTAAGTCTATATTTTGGCGGGTCATTTTCAATTTTGTCTCTCTTTGTAAAAAAACAGAAAAAATTAAGTTTAAAATATATAATTTTTGCAGTAATAATAGATGACATTTTAAATAATTAAATATAAATATTTGAAGTTTCATATATCAAAATACTTTAAACATAATGCCATCTAAGAATAAGTTTATATTTCTTTAACCGAAAAAACATTATTCGTAGGTTTGCGCATATGTAACTGTAATCTTTGACTTTTCTGTACTAAGCAAGCATATTTTGACAGTTTTTAAATAAATCATGAATTTCAATCAACTTACTGACATGCTACAAGTTTATTTTGAGTATAATAAGAGAATGTTTGGAAAGTGTTTTAATTTTTTTCACTTCTAAATTTATAATTAAAATGAATATTGTACATCAATGGATTCAGAAAAAAATCCCTATTCAATTATGCAAAAAAATATATACCGTGCAATTTGAAAAAAAAATTGACGATCGCTAGGTATTGAAGATGCCGCTGGAAAAAAGTAAATATAGCCTCAATCATAGTACTCATAAAACCATATCATTTGGTACCTATCTCATGAAAATTGAAATATAAATAACAGAGTTACAGCTTGGGGCGTTTTTTGTGTGACAACCTGTATATATATATATATATATATATATATATACAGGATATATATGTATATATATATATATATATACAGGTTGTCACACAAAAAACGCCCCAAGCTGTAACTCTGTTATTTATATTTCAATTTTCATGAGATAGGTACCATATGAAATGGTTTTATGAGTACTATGTTTGAGGCTATATTTACTTTTTTCCAGCAGCATCTTCAATATCTAGCGATCGTCAATTTTTTTTTCAAATTGCACGGTATATATTTTTTTGCATAATTGAATAGAGATTTTTTTCTAAATCCATTGATGTACAATATTCATTTTAATTATAAATTTAGAAGAGAAAAAAATTAAAACACTTTCCAAACATTCTCTTATTATACTCAAAATAAACTTGTAGCATGTCAGTAAGTTGATTGAAATTCATGATTTATTTAAAAACTGTCAAAATATGCTTGCTTAGTACAGAAAAGTTGTTACGTTCGAAAAATCATTTTGTGAACATTCGGGAAATTTTATTCAATTTACTTCGTTACTAACCTCGCTTAGTCTACTTAGTCCGATCGTTTTTCATTATTTACGTTTATTTCTATTTTATTGTAATTTCTGGTTTATTATTGTTCAAACTTAAGCTATTTTCAAACTTTAATTCCTCCTAATTTTAATCATGTTCCAATGCTTTGGCTGGCTCTGTATAATCCTGGAGTATTTAAAAAACGTTTCGGCACAGTCAACATGTGGGGAACTTTTATACGAACACATGTTTCTGTTAAGTGTTTCTTTTGAGACTATGACGTAGTGTACTTTCTGATATATTTGTCGTACTGCGGTGAGGAAGAGCGTCTTTTACGTGCTAGCTCTGAAGTAATCTGTTGCTCGGAAACTTGAAGTTAATTTTTGCAATTTCGCTTGTACATTTTCTGCGAAGGCAGGTTTTAGTCTATCTTGTCTTTGATTTATATTTTAAATTTCATTAGTGAAGTGTAAGTTTCTTCCGACCTCGTGCTTCAGGGCTGTAATTCACGGCTCAGGGAGAGTTTTGCCATATAATCGTCAGCGCGGGAAACCCTACATAGGCAGCATCCCGACAGGAAGGCGCTACGATTTTTACAACCTTCCGGGACCCCGGATCTCGTCCAGGAAACCTAAGTTTCTTTTACACGCAAGGTAGTGTGGGCATTTATATTGATCATACATAAACCTGCAACGGGACGTAGTCGCCGGTCTATTTTTAGCATTGGAGTTTTTAAGATTTAAAATAACCTTTTTATAAAACATATGAAAAACTGAGTGCAAACCTCATGTGGCACTGTATCGAGACAATATTTTGTCGTATTTAGAGGGTAAAAACCCATCATCTTTTTTATAAAAGTGTATACCTTTTCGAAAATTAACGTTAGCTCTGATCGAATACTGTAAATTTAATTGCTAATTTTATATTAATTTCTTTTCTTTCCAATCGTACCTGGTGCCTTTTAGCGAATAAATACAGCATAATTAGATTAGATCTATTTATTTTTTTTAATCAAGAATTGAAACGTAGTTGAAATTTGTACTGTAGATAAAGATTAAATTCATTCCCTCTGTGGATATTTATTTCTTGAGCCACTTTTGAAAACTAGAAACATCCCTTAGAATTTTGGATGATACTCTGCTGGTGCAAGACACTTTATCAGGCTGAGTTCTGTAATTATTGATTATTTTAATTCTTTTGGATAAAGTTAATTTTACCTATAAACATAAATTTATACTTAGACTATTTTTAAATCATTCAAATTTTGCATATTTTGTGTTATACCAGTTAATGAATTATTACTTTATTTCTCACTTAGTTTGTTTATTTAGAGTTTATTACTGTGTGTACAGCGTAGACACTGTAAAGTTCAACAAAGCTTTGATGTACTACTGACGCTTGTATGTTAGCTTAGCATTTGATATCAACATTCTCTTGTACGAGTCTTATATGAGAATTTCATATAGGGACAAACTAAACTGTAGAGCTTTACTTTTTTTTAAAAATTCACCTAAGTCTTATTCATTCATTGTTTGTATATTTCACATCTATACCATTGATACGCTCAATAAATTTATACTAAACTGTTTTATTGTGTTTGCGTTTGTTTGCCCTGAACCCGAACGAGCAAAAGTGTTGTTAGAATTTTCATCAGGTAGCCGAACACCCCCCCTAGTAGTGAATAGATGCCCTTCAGGCCCGAGGGTGTTCTGCGTTAACCAAAGAACTTGGCAGTCCGAACGCAGTGCTGCCCATTTTAGATCTTGCGTTGTGTTGGCCCACGACGCTCCCGCTTACTTTTCTGAGCTGGTCGGCAAGTTTTTCGAGGGGCCTTTGTAGACCAGGGGCGGAATTAGGACTCGTCCTAATTCCATCTGAGGTATAGCTACCCGAATTATTTAAAGGGGTAATAAAGTCAAAGATTACAGTTATATATGCGTAATGCGTTATTTTTCCATCGCACACTACAGTATAACACAAGTGACTCAGAGCATATACGGGCAGTGTTTTAATAATTTTTTTCTTCTAAATTTAATTAAAATTGATGTATTGCACATCAATGGATTCAGTATAAAAAATCTCTATTATTATGTAAAAAAATATATACCGTGCAATTTGAAAAAAAAAATTGACAATTACTAGAAATTGAAGATGGTGTTGGAAAAAAGTAAATGTAGTCTCAAACATAGTACTCATAAAACCATTTCATTAGGTACCCATCTCATGAAAATCGAAACAAAAATAACAGAGTTACAGCTTGGGGCGTTTTTTGTGTGACAGCCTGTATATATATCGTACATATATACATATATACAGATTGAACGAACAGAACCTTAGGGTCCTACCAGTACTAACGTTGCCAAATCAATAACTGGTGGGGATGCGAGGATTAATATAACTATAGTGCACAGTCGAATGTATCAGTATATCAGTTCTCTCAGAGATTCGGAAGAGGTAGCGTCGATTGATCTGTTAGAATTTCGTTTATTTTTGTTATTATTGTTAGTGTTTTTTTCTGTGTTTCTTGTTTTCAATTTCTAATTCCTAATGAAGATATTATCTTTATGAAAATATTGAAAATGTCGAGTTATACAAAAGAGGAGCGTATTAACATGATTAAATGGTATTATTCATTTAGTAGTACCGATGAGGTTGTTGGGCGTTTTATCTTTTCTTTCCCTAATCGACCAGTCCCTACTAATCAAACAATATTAAATACTGTACATAAGTTTGAAAATACAGGTTGTATTGCAGGTTGTTCACAATGTAATAAAGGCAATCGACGAGAACTACCACATTCTGAGGAAAGAATTGATAGAGAACTCAAAGTATGTGCTTTTGTTGAAGCTAATGAACCATGTTCGAGCCGTCAAATTTCTGAAGTTGTACACATTCCAAAGACTACAGTTAGGGATATTTTAAGAAGAAATAAATATAAATGTTTTAGATTAAATAAAAGTCAAGAACTTCTCATAGGGGATTATGCAAGACGTCTGGAATTTTGTGAAACTATGAGAGAAAAATTTGACAGAAACGAAATTCTTTTGCAGAATATTTTGTTTACGGACGAATCATCGTTTGCACTTCACAGTCACCATAATCCTTCTGTCGTCCGATATTGGTCCCAAGAAAACAAACACCTAACTGTAGCCACCAAAACACAGTATCCTAGAAAACTGAACGTCTGGGCAGGTATTCTGGGTGATCAGATTGTAGGACCATTTTTTCTAAACGGCAACCTAAATGGCGAAAGGTACCTACAACTTCTTGAAAATGACGTTATCCCTGCTGTACGTAACATAACTGATCATCTGGAGGATATTTGGTTTCAGCAAGATGGGTGTCCGGCTCACAACTCAAGGGTAGTTAAACAATGTTTAATTGATAATTACCCTGAACATGTCATTAGTACGTGGGGTAACATACTTTGGCCACCTCGATCCCCCGATTTAGCGCCGACAGACTTCTTCTTGTGGGGTTATTTAAAAGAGACAATCTTTAGACATCCGCACGAAAGGCCCCAAACTTTAGACGAGCTGCGCAATAAAATAGAACGGGCATGCAATAGCATTCCAGTTGAAATGCTGGCTAATGTGCGGACATCATTTTATAACCGGTTAGGTTATTGCGAATTGCAGCATGGAGGACTCTTTGAATCGTTGATTAAATAATTTCATTTTTTGTATTTATACAACAAAGTTTCATTTATATTTAATTTGAAAAAATAAAAAAACCAATTTGAAAAAATAGAAAAACAATATTTTTTCTTTTTCCCTTTTCTTGAAAATTTTTTAGAATTTATTTTCACTTAAAAATTATGTAGAATCGAAAAATTTTATTTTATTTTTACAATTTTAATTTGATTCTTTATCAGAATTAGTTTTGTTTTGTAAAAAAATTAATAGCTATAGGTATATCAATATTTCTTGAACATGATTTATTATTTTCTAATAATTTTACTTCCTTTACGCATTATTTAGTTCAAAAGCGACAACAACGAACAGTCTGTACAAGCCGGCGTATGCTTCTAGAGTGACTGTTAGACGGATATCTTTGAACAGCGAGCGCGCTATTGGCATCAACGCTGGTGATCGTTCTTTCCCGTCCTCGTCTGTTTAATATCCACACATATGTACGCTCTATTCACTCGCACTCTTTTGGTCACTACTTATCCCTAAGCATTCGCCCGGCCAATCTGTATATATATATATATATATATATATATATATATATATATATATATATATATATATATATATATAATTATAGTAAATTCAATTTTTTGGCGATTTAAGGTCTGGTTTTACTTCAAAATATATATATTTAAAACAACCCTACATATTTTGAAGTAAACCCAGACCTTAAATCGCCAACAAATTGAATTTACCATAACATACAAAGGTCACGAAATAATTATCTATATAATTATATATATATGCTTTTCTTTCAAACTTTTTTTACATTGTAGTATAAAAATATACATTACTAATTACTATAGTTTCCTGATACAGCTGTTTGATAGTGAAGATAAGTTCAACATTACAACGAACGAACAAAACACGCATTAACATTAATTAAATATATATATTTTTAAATTTCCCATTTAATAAAATAGATGACAATTATTAGATAATATCAATATACAATTAAATTAAATATAAATAATTATATTTCATATTTCATTGTTATAATTTAGATCTGCACTTGAAATCAGGTGCGTTTTCGATGATTATCTCGTGCCACCAACTGGGTCGCGACATAGCACCTGGACTTTGAAAGAATTCTGCTTGCAAATGTTGATATAACTAAAAAAATTAAATACATTAACATTAATATAATGTACCACAATCTTAAACAATATTAATTGCTAGTGTCAACAAAAAATGAAAAAGATCGCAAGCTATATAAACGATAAGATATATTGTTAAAACAAGAAATAAAAAGAGGAAAACACGGCATTGGATAATAAATGGAGACAAATAAACTCAATAATAATGAAAGGATATAAGGTTCATGGAGGAAAATTATAAACAGCCTAAAAATTAAAATAAAACGCAAAATATTAATGTAACCTATACCAATCTGCTGACAAAAAATCGAAGAGAATATTTATAGACACAGTCCCTCAACATATTTAATAAATGCCTGATAAGAAAAACCATATCAACAGATTGGAAAAGTGCTTATATAAATTCGATTTACAAAACAGTAAATAGAAATAAGCATAACGTCTTCCACAGGAAAATTATATGGACGCGTCCTAAAAATCACGATAAAGCAAGAAGCCAAAAGAGAATAGACGAAAGAGCAAAAAGGTTTTCAACCAAGAAAGTCATGCACGGATAGTACATTTAGTATATTTATAGACCTACAAATAGCATTTGATTTCGCTCTACCATAAGAGACACCGATTGAGCAAGCCAAGGCAGGCAAACCCGAAATAAATTTATTTTAGTTGTCTTTCCCCGACTCCCGGTGCAACACTTAAGGTGTTCTATACGCGGTTCGATGGACATAACGGTGTGTCGTGTTTGAGTTGAGTATTAATATTGTGATAATTCATCCGACGATGCGTCAGACCTGGCATCATTTCGAAAGAAGTCGATGCATCGGGAAAAATCTAGACAGAGGTTCCCGAATGTGCGACAAGTCTTCCCGTGAATATAAATAACACGCAAGACGGATTATCCCATTCGACGGGTAGTGGCTATGTCGAGTTGATATTGTAATAAATAAATATTGATATAAATTCTGTGTAAATAAATATTGTTATAGTTAGTTGTAGTTTTAAGTTGCTTATTTAGTGTATACCGTTTTTATTGTTAATATAGTGTGTTACAAATGAAACAGACATGCAATATACATGTCTGTAACTGTACACATGGACATACACCTCGTATTTTCCAGCATTTACAGTTCAGTTACAGACGTGTATATTGCATGTCTGCTTAATTTGTAACAAATGCGTAATACGTGCTTAACGTATTGATATACTTAAACCTTTTTTTTGAATATTGTGTGTGTTTAAATTACCGTTAGTTTTATTTAAGAACCCGCAGAAAGACAAATACATTGTAGTGGTGTCCGGTTAGTTAATTAATAAATAACGGACTAAGTGGACAATTAAGTGTTAATTACATATCTGTTTAAATAAATATACAGTGCGAAAAGACGTTTATTTTAAAAAATCGTACTGGCGATTAAGGTGAAACTCACTGAATTAAAAGTGACGATTTAAAACGAGAATTAGAGGAGAGGAATGAGGATACAACCGGCAAAAAAGACAATCCTCCAGCAACGACTTCGAGACGTGTTGATCCAAGAAGGCGAGGATCCAGAGAATTATGTCTTTCAAGTTCCAGGCGGAGATGCTGACGTGAATTTGCTGTTGATGAAAATGGAACAACGAATAATAGATTCACAAACTCGAATGAAGCAGAAGAATCTGGACAGTGTGAAAAAATTGGAACAACGATTAATAGACAATTCGCAAACTTTGGAACAGCGTCTAATGGATTCGCAAGCACAAATGGAAGAAAGAATCCTAGAAACTTCTAGAATCCACGAGAAAAATCTGGAAAAGAAATTACTGGAAAATTCTAGAACTTCAGAGAAAAGTCCGGAACAAACGGAGCAAACTCTGGAAATAATGGAAAAGAAGTATTCTGAAAATTGCAACCGCATCGAAGACAAATCGGCCAACGCTCTTCGAACTACCGTGGTTGATGACCAATGACCAATTAAAGTCATACTGGGCACAATGGGATTCCTTAATCATAGAAGACAATCTCCTGAGACGTAAGGTTGAAAGTCACGATGGCAGCGAGCGAAAGATGCAAATGGTGGTACCCAAGAAAACAATAGCAGATGTATTGCGAAAACTCCATAATGGTGCTTCTGGGGCCAATACAATGTGGGAAGCCCATTTAAAAGGATCGCCATAGATGCCGCCGGCCCTTTTCCAGAAAGCGACAAAGGAAATAAATCATGGACTATTTTACCAAATGGGTTGAAGCATATGCTCTACCAAATCAAGAGGCTGGAACTGTAGCAGACGTGATTGTGAAGGAGTTCGTCAGCAGTTTCGGTGTACCCCTGGAAATTCCTTCCGATCAAGGACGAAATTTCGAGTCCAGTCTTTTCGAGAAGATGTGTGAGCTTTTGGGCATCCGAAAGACAAGAACAACTCCCTTGTATCCACAATAAGATGGAATGGTAGAGCGAATGAACAAGACAATGATCAAACATTTACCCAAAGTGGTCTCCGAACATCAGAAAGATTAGGACGAACATTTACCATTGGTCCTAATGGCGTATTGGGCATCTGTTCAAGAGACAACCGGCCAATCACCAGCCAACGTGCTATTCGGAAGGGAACTCCCACTGCCCTGTGATTTGAAGTTTGGGAGCAAGCCTGGTGAAGATCTTGCTGGAGAAGGCTATGTCAGCACTCTCAGACTAAGACTGGATATCCATGATCAAGTAAGACATAATATGCAAGATGCTAGTGACAGAATGAAGGAGATCTACGACATCAAGGCCGAGAAGGGTGGTTATCATGAAGGCGATCAGGCTTGGTTATATAATCCACAACGTCCACGGGGCCTGTCTCCAATACTTCAAAAGAATTGGGAGGGGCCATACGAGGTGATGAAGCGGATTAACGATGTAATATACCGCATAAGGCGAACACCTCATACTAAGCCAAGAGTCGTACATTTTAATCAATTAGCCCCATATTCTGGAGACAATAATGACGAAGCCGCTGACTTGCGCCAATTAGATAGCCACCACAAGGAACTAACATTCGAAGATTTTATGGAGGAGTATTCTGGTTCAAGGAATGCTCGATTTGGGGTGACCATCGAGAAACAGCAAGCTTTGTTCACGGTGCCGCCAGACTACGCGCTTGCTCATTGCGTAGCCCGAGATCTGCGAATGGCCAAAGGAATTGCCAGAGAATTTAAAGAGAGATTTGGCAGAATCAAAAAATTAAGGCAGCAGGGACCAGCAATTGGGAAGATTCTCCAAATAATAAATGAAGAACAGCCCATATTTTATTTGGTCACGACAGAACTGTCAAGCCTGAAGCCAACCTATCGTGCCTTATGGGAGACCCTGGTCCACTTACGTGAACAAATGTTACAAGACATTATGAAATTAGCAGTTACAAAATTGGGTTGTGGGTTGGGCCGCCTGGACTGGAGAATTGTAAGAAGCATGTTAAAAGTAATGTTCCAACATAGGTACTGGTATGGAAATTCTGTTATGCAGTTATCGGCTTGAATATTCCTTTATACACGGGCATGATAAGACCGTGGACTGTTATTTCGATATGACGTCGCAATCTAACAAAGGCCCTACCTGTCGATTTTGCCATCGTTTGAGGGAACCAAAGCATAACATGTTTCGGAATGAAACTTCATTTTTAAGAAGGGGGCAATGTGATGATTCATCAGACGATGCGTCAGACCTAGAATCATCCTGATAGATGTCGATGCATAGGGAAAAATCTAGACAGAGGTTTCCGAATGTGCAAGAAGTTTTCCCGTGAATATAAATAACACGCAAGACGGATTTATCCCATTCAACGGGTAGTCGCTGTGTCGGTTGATATTGTAATAAATAAACATTGATATAAATTCTGTGTAAATAAATATTGTTATAGTTATTTGTAGTTTTAAGTGGCTTATTTAGTGTATACCGTTTTTACTGTTAATATAGTGTGTGTTTAAATTACCGTTAGTTTTGTTTAAGAACCCGCAGAAAAACAAATATATTGCAATATAAAAAAATGTTAGTATTATCAAAATCGATAGTATAATCCGTTACCAGCCGGTGTTGTCGCAGGGATGATTTTATTTATCAGAATAATTGAAACATACATGAGTTGATAAAACCCCACCAGTTTTGTATAATACAAAGGTATTTTTAATAATATAAAATATTATTAAAAATCTGGTGTGAAGAACACAAATCCAGGTTCACTATTAATATTTTTTGTGAACGTGTCCGAACATATCCCGCCCCAGAGACGCAGATACGTATTTCGCCTTTTTACAGGCTCATCAGTACGCCCCTGCTGGAGAAAGGATATCTTCAGACACATTCACAAAAAAAGAACCACATCGCCATATCACAGAAATTATCCAGACCGAGCGTAGAAATAAATTCATCGCTGCCTGTTGTCAAACTGCCGAAGTACCTCGCTCTGTCCACATAACCAATGTGAACCAGCGACGTTTTCCTGAGATGGCACTGCTTTCTCTCTAGAAACTGTATTTTGTTTGTGTCTTCACTCATTCTACGGACTAACCGCATGTGTAATGTATCAGAATAATTGAAACATACATGAGTAGGTAAACCCCACCAGTTTTGTATAATACAAAGGTATTTTTAATAATATCAAATATTATTGAAAATCTGGTGTGAAGAACACAAAAATATTAGTAGTGAACCTGTATTTGTGTTCCGATGAGCCTGTAGAAAGTCGAAATACATATTTGCGTCTCTGGGGAGGGATATGTTCGGATACGTTCACAAAATATATTAATAGTGAACCTGTATTTGTGTTCTTCACACCAGATTTTTAATAATATTTTATATTATTAAAAATACCTTTGTATTATGATGTTACTTCTCTCTTGATGACTGCATTCTTGTGTTCTTCTCGTTTATTCGCCTGTTTGTCCGTCATAGGATTGTTCACAATCCGAGCATGGTATTTACTATCTTTAGCGTTAACTATTATATCTGCTATTTTTCTATATGTAGTAAAAACGGTGTCGATGTTATGTTTTCTTAATATTCGGCTGATTTTGTCTGTAGTGCCATTCATGTTCGAGAGAAAGGCTCTCGATGTATACTCTTCTTTCTCTTTTCCTGTAGTTTTTGTTGTGTCTGTTTCTTGCTTTGTTTATTGTCCTGTGCGAGAGTAGGACGTTATTAATAGTTCTTCGCTTATGGATGGTGGTATGACTAAGCTTTCAGATATATACAAGGTGTCCGGGATCTATATGTTCAAATTTTAGGAGTGTAAAGTAGACTTCATTTCAAGTAACAAAAGCACAAAACTTGTATATCCATTTTTATTTGTTTCAAAGTTACAGATCTATGAATGTGATTGTCGGATCATGAAAAAAATGTAATCCTAAACTCTGATTTTATTTAAACTGATTTTATTTAAAAAAAGTTAAACGATTCAATAACAGGCCTGTGATTGTTAAAATCGCATAATAAAATGTTATCCTAAAATAAATAAACACGTGTCGAAGTGCATACAGTAATTTCTTGGAAATCTACAAAAAAAGAGTACTGGAAATTGATTTATGATAAAGAAGGTTCTTACTTATTTCGTAAGTGCTGAACCATGAATATCAAACAACGTTGCATTTTTTAATAAAGGATTACATTACGTTTCAGTTCATACAACAGCTTATTAGTGAGTGGACACGTTTTCTTTATTCAAAATGTCTTACCGATTTTCTTCGCAAGAGTATGCGGACACTCATTTTGTGTATGGCTACTGTAACGGCAGTGCACCTGAAACAGTTATTGAATACCGACATCGGTTTCCCGATAGGCGCATTCCTCATTACAGAACGTTTCTGGAAGTACACATACAAATTCGGGAATGCGGACTGCGTGATTATCTTTTCGACCGAGGAGTAAATTTGCCAGCAGACTTAGAGGAAGAAGCAGTAGCTATTGTTACAAGGGATCCAACTCTCAGTGTACGTCGAATCGGTAGACAACTAAGAGTGCCACGAACAACAGTTTGGCGAATTTTAAACGTGAGGGCTTACATCCATATCACTATCTCTGGGGACACGGTTTACTTGAGGCAGACCACTATGCTACTAACTAAATTAAATTTATTTCTTAAAAAACTAGATATCTTAAAAAACGACTAACGTTTCATTTTCTAGTTTATTCTACCTGTCACGGCTTCATTTTAATTTCTGCAGAACAGACCTCTGAACAGATGAATCTACGTTCACGAGAAGTGGTGTTACAAATCTGAGAAACCTGCACAGGTGGGCATCAGAAAATCCCAAAGCTATACGCCCATCTAAATTTCAACATGAATTTTCTATTAACGTTTGGGCGGCCCTAATCGAGGACTTGTTGATTTTAACAAACCGTTTGTGCACAGAAGTTCACACTCCAGCAAAATACGTATTTCTTTGGTTCACAGATAATTTAAAACCAAAAATGGAAAGTCTGATCTTTTGAACAGACCCGATACATATAGAGAGATTTTGTTACATGCAAATTTTTATTTGTAATAAATTTGTGCAAATTAGCAGAGTTGTGGTCTGAGAATATAATTAATTAAAGTTAACGGTTAGATATAATTAGAAAAAAAAAATTATTAATGAAAGCTTAAAATTAAAATGACGGGATATGCAATACTAAAATTTTACTGTACAGATTTACAAATCTAGAAAACAAGTTTAATATTCACAAAATACTACCCACATTTTCTACGCTTAAGAAAACGCAGCAAAAAAAAAACAACTCTTTCGATGTTTTCGAAGCAAAAATAAGTTCTTGTCCCCGCAAGGAACAGATGTGTAATTTAAATAAACTCTATCGAAATAAATTTAACAAACAAAAAAAGATACGTATTGCAATTTTAAATAAGATATACTAATTAGAAAGGCAATTGAATTAACTAAATAAAAATTGAAAAAAAATTATGTCTGTAACGACACAACAACTAAGTTAAATAACTAAATAAAGAAAAATTGAATCTAAAAAAACTTCAACAAAGAAAACTAATTGCAAAACATTTAGTTTAAATTAATAAAGTAATTTTAGAAAGTCTTAGCTGTGTCCGTCTCCTTCCTGCAAGCGAGATATTCGTGCGCGTCGTCGGTTTCCTGTTGTGAACGACGTTTGCGTCAGTAGAGGAGAAGACACCTGTTATCGAGAATACGGGATAATGTCTGATGGTTAACAACGCAATATAGTGTATCGTAGAGAAGGAGTCAATCGGCTCTAATCGTCATTCAGAAATCCCCTGCCGGGTAATTGTAGTAAATTGTAGCGACTAAACTAAAACCTCGCTCAAGCGAGAGGGCTGCCAAAAAAAACAGAATACTGCTTAAAGCAATCCGGCCCTACAATAAGCCGTTACAAAACAAATGACGAATGACAACCATCGACCTTCTCTCTATCGATAGCGATCTCAGACTCTTCTCTCTAGAAGTTATCGCCACTCGAGAATCGAGAGGGGACGAAAACCACGAAGAAAAACTAATACGTAATTATTGTATGTGAAGAAATACGCACGGAAGCGAACAGTTCGGTTCAAAGTAAACATAACGGAATAAAATAAAAGAAGAAATTTGCAACCAAAACGAGGACGTAGCTACGAGCACGTAACAAACTTTTTTAAATAAAAACAGTTTTTAATGACTTTAGGATTACAGTCTTTTTCATGATCTGACAATCACATTCATAGATCTGTAACATTGAAACAAATAAAAATGGATATACAAGTTTTGCGTTTTTGTTACTTGAAATGAAGTCTACTTTACACTCCTAAAATTTGAACATAACGATACGGGACACTTGTATAGCATATTAAATTAGTCGGCGATTTACTTTGATATGTACATATTTAAAATAATTTTACATGTTTCGGTACATAGTGCCCTTTTCAAAGCAATTTAAAATATAAATGACAGTATATGTATATATATATTATATATAAAGGCTGTTTCTGAATTGATACGAAAGATTTCAAAGGGTGATTCTTTAGCAAAAATTAAGGGGGGTGTTTCATATAACTTTTTGTTCAACACCCTTTTCCCTCCAAGTTACAGTCCTTTAAAATTTGGTAAAAAAAATTGTTTTTATTTAATATATCCACTTTGGAAAAATTTAGAAGAATGAAATTTGGCAGATAACTGATGCTAATAAAATGGCAGTTTTTGAGTGTTTTTGTTACCCTAAAATGTAATCACAAGGGGCTGAAAAAAACAACCCCTATAATATTTTGCATCAGAACTTTTTAATGCGCCTATATTTTCCTATTTAAAGAATTGATTTAAAAAGACAGACTCAATCTGCAACTTTTTTATGTCTTGACTTTTTATCATAAAATTGTTAGTTTGATCACAAAAAAATAAAATACTGCTCAGACTCTTTTCCCATAAATTCACAGAGAGGTTATTATTTATTAAAAAAAATCAAGAAGTCTGCTGTCAAATGAAGTCATATGACAAAGAGTTTTATTGTCCTGATTTTCTCTAATTTCTAGACAGTTTTATATATATATATATATATATATATATATATATATATAATCCAAAAAATCCCTATTACCATAACAATGGTGTAGGGCGTTCATCTTCTTCTAGCTTTTTATAAACGTTTTCCATTCATTTCTATTCCTTGTCATGTTCTTCGCTTCTGTCCATGTTTTGCCTTTCCTTCCCAGTATTTCTGCTATGACATCATTCCATGTTGTCCTTGGCCTTCCTCTTCTTTTATTTTTCATTATCCTTGCTTCCCATATCCTTCTTGTTTGTCTTGTATTTTCCATTCTATATAAATGTCCCCACCATCCTAGCTGTCTTTGTTCAATGTATTCTAGCACTGACTGCATTTTCAAATCTTTTCGTATTTCCAAGTTTCTTATTCTGTCCATCCTTGTAACTCCTCTAACTCTTCTTAAATACTTCATTTCTACTGCCTGTAATTTATTCTTTTGTCTTCTATTTAATATCCAGGATTCACAGCCATATGTTAATATCGGTCGGTAAATTGCCTTATATAGTTTTAGTTTTGTTTCTCGGGATATCTCTTTTTTGTTAATGAAATTATTCCTCATGCTGTGGTACAGCTTTGTTGTTTTTTCTATTCTTTGATTAATCTCAGCGTCCTGGGTCCCTTTTCCATCAATTCGTACTCCCAAGTACTGGAATGTTCTCACTTGTTCTATTTCAGTTCCTTCTATTACGATTTTCGTATCTACCTGTTCATCTCCCACTACCATTACTTTAGTTTTGCTCTTACTCATCGTCATTCCACTGTCTTTTAGTGTCATATTCCATGTTATTAAGTTACGTTTCAGATCTTCCTCATTGTCGGCTATAACTACTATGTCGTCTGCGAATGCCCCTTCCGAAACTTCGACTGCATTCAAGTTAAGGTGTCCAACCCTGAAATTTTTACTTTTGCATGTACACTGTTTGATAATGTCATCCATATAAACAATGAACAGCATTGGGCTCAGACTTCCTCCTTGGCGCAGTCCCTCGTTTGTTTTAAATATCTCCGATTCTAAATTGTTAGCTATTACAGCATTAGTATTGTGGTTATATATTTTCTGTATTAATCGTCTTATTTTGCCATTGACACCTCTTTCTCTTAATACATTCCACAATCTTTCTCTTGGTACTTTATCGAATGCTTTTTCCAAGTCTATAAATGCTAAGAACACTTTCTTCTGTTCTCTAGAGGCTTTTTGTATTATTTGTTTCACAGAGAATATTTGGTCTTGTGTGCTCCTTCCTCTTCTAAACCCACTTTGTGACTCATGTAACGTATTTTCGAGTTTTGTTCTTAGTCTTCTATCTATTATTTGCTCGAGAATCTTCATTGCAGTACTTAGAAGGGATATTCCTCTGTAATTATTGCATTCTTTCTTATTTCCTTTATTCTTGTATATTATAGTACTATAATATATATATATATATATATATATATAATATATATAATATAATATAGTACTATCAATGACTTCTTCCAATCGTTTGGTATTTCCTCTTCTCTCCATATTCTGTTATATATTTTCAACATTAATTCTCTTCCTCTTTGTCCTATATATTTTATCATTTCTGCTGTTATTTTGTCACAGCCTGGCGCTTCTCCATTTTTCTGTTTTTGTATTGCTTCTTCCAGTTCGTCCATAGTAATTGTTTCTTCTGTCTCTTCTTCTCCTATTATTTGTTGTTCACTAGCATTCTCGTTTTCCACTCCTCCGCTTAACAATTCCTGAAAGTATTCTTTCCACCTTTCTATAATCTTCATTCTATCGCTTAGGATCTCTCCCTTCTTATTTTGTATATAATGTGTAGATTGTGACCTTTCTTCATTCCTTACTGATTTCAAGACTCTATAAAATAGTTTTTGGTTCTCTTTACTGTTTTTTTCCATCTTTTCCCCAAATTCTTTCCATGTCTCCTTTTTTGCTTGTACTACTAAATGTTTCACTTTTTTTCTTTCTTCTTTATATATATCGTATTTTTCCACTGTTTGTTCTGCTAAGTATGTTTTCCATGCTTTTTTCTTTATCTTAATTTGATGTCTTATTTCATTTGTCCACCATTTTGTTTGTTTTTTCTTTTTATTTTTCCTTACGCCACATATCTCTTTCGTTGTAGTTATTATTATTTCTTTAAACCTATTCCTAATTTCTTCGATAGTTCCATTAATTTCTATATTTTCTACTCTTTCGGCTATCCTTTTCTGGAATTTTTCAGCAATGACTTCACTTCTTAATTTGTATATTCTAAGTATTTCTATTTGGTTTTGTTTCTGTGTATATATATATATATATATATATATATATATATATATATATATTGCTTTTCCTTGTTTTGAACTTTTTCTTTTATTCTTAATATAACCACAAAGTGATCGCTTCCTATTTCCGGCCCTCTTCTTACTTTCGTGTCGCTCACAATTCTTCTGTTATTTTTGTCAACTAATATGTAGTCAATTATGGACCTCTCCCCCCTACTCTTGACTTCTCTAGTATATCTGTGTATATCTTTGTGTTGGAAAAGAGTGTTAGTTATTACCAAGTTGTGTATAATGCAGAAGTCCAGCATTCTTTTTCCATTGTTATTTCTAACAGTCTCCCCGTTTGTTCCCAATACTTCACTATATTCATCGTCTCTTATGCCAACTCTACTGTTGAAATCTCCTACTACAAACATTATTCCTTTCGCGTCTTCCACCACTAATGTTAGTTCTTCCCAAAATTGATTCTTATTTTCTGATGTATCATCTTCGTTTGGCCCGTACACCACTATTATTGTTTTTGTTCTGTTTCTTTCCTTCATCTCTAGTAGTAATATTCTTTCTGACCAGGCATTCCATTTATAAATTTGGTTTTCTAATTTCTTGTGTATAATGCATCCCACTCCTGCAGCTGCTCTTTTTTCGTTTCCTACACCACTATATATCATAACATGACCATTGTCCGTCTTAATAATTCCCTGTGCCTTTTTCTTTGTTTCCGTAATTGCTAATACATTCACTCCTAACTCTTCAAACTCCTTTTCTAATTCCTTTTCTTTTCCTTTTATGCTCTTTATATTCCAAGTACCAATTTTCCATGTTTCACTTTCTTTATCTTTACTTTTCTCTATCTTTTATTTTTTTGTGTATCATCATTATCATACTGATCATTATTTTGTTTATTTTCCTTTATCATATCCTTTTTCTTGTCCGGGTCATCATCTTTATTTTCACTAGTCTTTACTATTAGTTTATTGACACTATTTTTGGGATTTTATTTTCTCTTGCCAATTCTCGTTCCTCCTTATTCCAATTCCCCTTTTCCCTATTCCATCTCCATTGTTCTCCCTCTACTATTAACTTTTGGAATCCTATCTTAACAGTTTTTCCTTTCATTCTCTCTTCTTTGGCCTTTCTTCGTATCTTTTCTTATATTTCTCTTTCCTCTTTTGTCATGTCATCGTTAAGGTATATATTTTGTTCCGTAAAGCCTCTCAATTTGCCCTTATTTTTCATTATTTTTATCTTATCATCTATATTCTTCAGTTCTATTAAGCAAGTTTTTGGACCCAGTTGTTTCACCGCTTTAATTTCAATTTGTATTTCCATGTACTTCTTGATAATATCTTCCACCGCTACCTTTAATTGATCTTGATCACTCCCATCTATTTTCAAGCCTACCATAACTGCGTTCTTTCTTCTATTCATACCCTCGAGTTTATCAGTTTAGAGTTTCAGAGTTTAGACAGTTTTATAAGGACTTCAAACATTTTTCACAACTAAATAAAACTTTATTGAAAGAATGGCATTTTTTTATTTAGTTGAAGAATATTGTAAATTAGAACGGATTGAACAATAATTGTACTACTAATAACAATTAACAAATTACAAAAAAACTAATAATAACGTGGACAAAATTTCAATTACAAAAATCATAATAAATGTTGCCCCCTCGACCAAAATGCAGGGCTCTACTCTTCGTCTAATTGAATTCCGTATTCTTTGAAATAATCCTGGTGTATTTCTAATAGTCTCACGTGCTACGATGATACGATCCCTTAAATCATCGATATTTTCAACGGGAGTGGAATAAACCAGTGTTTTTAGAAAACCCCAAATGCAAAAGTCCAATGGATTCAAATCTGGAGATCGGGCTGGCCAATTCTGGGTGCCTCCTCGTCCTATCCAGCGATTTGCAGTAGCGACGAGTGTTATTACTAAAGTGGGTTGGAGCGCCATCATGCATGAACCAGTTCTTGCCTAATTTGCACAGGAACATCATCAAAAAGTTGGGGTAACTCTTCTTCAAGGAAATGGCAGTATGCGTCTCCATTTAATCTTATTGAGGGAAAATATGGCCCAATTAAATAATCATCTATAACACCAAGCCACACATTCAATGAAAATTGATGTTGAAATTTAGATTCAGCAATTTCGTGTGGGTTTTCATCTGCCCATATGTGATTATTATGGAAATTTCTGATAGATTCCCGAGAATATAAATTTATATTCTGTCATCTATATTTTATATCCTTGATAAAGGCATAATTGCCGAAACATGTAGGGTTTTTTTGAATATATATACTTTGAAGTAATAAACCAGACTCAATCGCAGACTGATTAAGTTTACCATATATATATATATATATATATATATATATATATATATATATATAATAACTTCGTGACCTTGGTATGATATGGTAAACCTAATCAGTAGGCGATTAAAGGTCTGTATATTACTTCAAAATATATGTATTTAAAAAACTCTACATGTTTCGGCTATATACGCCTTTTTCAAGAGAATACAAAATATGAATGACAGGATATAAATGTCAAGTAATTAAGTTGCTATGGTTTAAATTATTCAAAGATACATTCTAGTAATAATAATAAATCATGCCTTAGTATTCCAAAAAATAGATAATTTTTATTTTCACACATTGTTATCTATTTTTTGGAATACTAAGGCATGATTTATTATTATTACTAGAATGTATCTTTGAATAATTTAAACCATAGCAACTTAATTACTTGACATTTATATCCTGTCATTCATACTTTGTATTCTCTTGAAAAAGGCGTATATAGCCGAAACATGTAGAGTTTTTTAAATACATATATTTTGAAGTAATATACAGACCTTTAATCGCCTACTGATTAGGTTTAATATATATATATATATATATATATATATATATATATATATATATATATATATGAAATAACACCGATATATAAAAAGGGAAATTATAGAGATTATAATAACTACAGAGCTATAACGTTACTAAGTACAGTGGTCAAAATATATGAGCAGTTAATTAACAATAGGCTAAGACCGTTAATCGAACCATCACTATCGGAATCGCAAAGTGGATTCAGACCCGGAAGGAGCACGCAAAATCATATATTTACACTAAAACAAACAGTTAATAAAAGATGCAACAAGGGAAAAAGGCATATTTCGCATTTATTGATTTAGAAAAAGCCTTTGATTGAGTATCAAGATATGAAATATGGAAAGCTCTTGAAAAAGGGGAGTCAACAAAAAAATAATACGGAATATCCAACGGTTATATCAGAACAGCGTAAATTATATAATAAGGCGGAACATGAGATCCGAGGGATTTGTATCTCAAGATGGGTTAAGGCAGGGCAATGGATTAAGTCCCGTACTGTTCACTGTATTTATGGACGATGTAATAAGGCAATGCTCAATGCAGACGAAAAAAATTCAAATTGGGTACAGAAATCTCTGAGGCAGCATTCGCAGATGACATAGAACTAATAACTGAAAATGGAAATAAGCTGCAAGAAAGCATAAATATATGGAACGAAACACTTAAGAAAAAAGCAATGAGTATAAATAAAAATAAAACAAAAGTAATGACCACAGGTGAAGAACAACTAAATATCCAAATTGAAGGAATAACTAACTATTCAACAAGTAAATGAGTTTCATTATTTAGGTGTCCTGATAGAAAACACTGAGAAAAATGAGTCAGAAATTAATGAAAGAATTGGAAAGGTAACGAAATTGTATTACGCAATGAATAAGAACTTCATTATGAAAAAAGAAATATCACGAAACACCAAGATAAAAGTATTCAAAGCAGTCTACAGAGCAGTTCTGACATACGGATGTGAATCATGGGTACTTAATAATAGACAAAAAAGCAAAATCCAGGCTGCAGAAACTAGATATCTTAGGAGAGTGAGAGGCGTAACTAGAAAGGATAAAATGAGAAATACACAAATACGAGAGGAACTGGAACAGCGGCAACTACATTGATGGGGGCATTTACAACGAATGGGCGACACTAGACCAGTAAAGCTAATATATGAAGCCAAAGTCCAGTATAAAAGGAAAACAGGAAGACCGCGACAAGTATGGGAGGATGTCATTGGAAATAGCATCCAGAAGAGGGGAAAGAGCTAGAAAGAAGCAAAATCACTGGCCAGTAACCGAACATTATGGAGAAATTTTGTGCATAATTTAGATTAGACTGTACTTACCCACCACCCTTTAGGGTAAAAGGGTTTTTGATATATATATATATATATATATATATATATATATTTATACAGATTGTCTTACTAAGTTGGAACCATATGCAAAACTTTTTTATTATTAATTTTTGGAAAAATTTATTCTCCATAAAAAGTTCTGCATGTTCTGAAATCTAAAATACAATCATCAGATATTAAATTTTTTCAGTCGTATACCCGGTTTATCGAAAAAAATTAATTTTACTCAAGAGTAAAGTACCTTTATATTTGACAATATCGAAAGTTGTTATAAAGAAAAGTTGATCAGAACAAAAACTTCGTTCAAATATGCAATTACATTGAAAAATTAGGTTTTGTTATTTTTTTACTAATCTTTTTATTTTCAATGAACTTTTATCTCTTGTGATTATGAAACAAATGATAACCTTTTCGTTTCTAAATGTTTTCTAACAATTTTGGAATTTAAACACGTAATTAAATAGTAATTAATGCATGTGCATTTATTTTGCAAATAAGAAAATACATACAAATACTAAGTTGTGTTTAATACTAGAAATAAACAGAAATTTATTTTTCACTCATTCCACTAATGCCTCGACGTATCCACCCTCTCGTTCAATACATTTAATCATTGTATTAATAAATTCACGTAATACATCTTCAACCGGCCTTTTCTGGTAAACTTTTTGTTTCAAGTAACCCCATAAGAAGTAATCAAGGGGGGTTCAGTCAGGCGATCTAGCAGGCCAAAAAAGATCACAATATCTGTGAATAACTTCCATGGAACATATGTTCAAGATATTCGCTAACATTCAATGTATTGTGGCACGTGGCACCGTCTTGTTGGAACAAAATACATTGACGTTCTTGTATGGGTAGTTCCTTTATGTAGTCATTGATGTGAGTTTGTAAAAACTGTAAATAACGTTCGGCATTCATAGATTGTCGAAAAAAAGGTTCGGTTAATCTGTTCTTATAAATGCCACACCACACGTCAAACATTTCTTGCTATCAACAAATCATATGTATGTCAGTGCATCCTAGATTACATGTAACTACAGTTAAATTTGCATTGATATTGTACAAAAAAGAAAAAATAATTTTTTCTATGTAAATGGATATAATTGCATATTTGAACGTAGTTTTTAGTTCTGATCAACTTTTCTTTATAACAATTTTCGATATTGTCAAATATAAAAGTACTTTACTCTTGACTAAAATTCATATTTTTCGATGAACCGCGTATACGACTGAAAAAATTTAATATCTGATGATTGTATTTTAGATTTTAGAACATGCAGAACTTTTTATGAAGAATCACTTTTTTCCTAAAATTAATAATAAAAAAGTTTTCCATATGGTTCCAACTTAGTGAGACAATCTGTACAATATATAGAATCACACTTTTATTTTTAGAATTCATTATCGCTTATAATAGTTAAATTTTGATTAGTCTCTGTGATAAATTAGCTTGTTTATAATATTTAAATTCTACTATACCCTATCATCATTGAATTTTGCTATACAGTATGTTATTTTAGTAAGCGCCAAGTATTTAAATTTCTTTAATACAGGAAGGTGTTAGTTTTAAGGAATGCTTTCAAACAAAATCTACAAACAGCTTCTATATTTATTGTCACATCTAGATGTAAGGGGGAAATGAAAGATATCTCTGCAATTTCTTTTTTTTTTGTAGTTGCTGTGCTAGATAGTTATTTTTATTTATGTTTTACACTGTTAAACACTGATTTTAAATTGATTTTAATTTATTTTTGACTTAATTGCCGACATATTCAGACCCGTAATTTATACAGGATTATAGTATGATTAATTATTTGTTATCCTTGTTCTTTTAAGCAACCATAATAAATTTAGTGGCTTCCTTTTCAAACTAGCTTTCTTTTATTATCACCTGGTAGGTTTCTAAAATCTTCTACGATCTTCATGTGGCGTAGACCACTGCATACAAACCAGCAAAGTTATAAGATACACGGTGGTCCCCTTTTTCTCATTTTTGAGCTGGGTAATTTTTCACGTTTCGAAAGGAACCGAACGACCGTCTTCACTCGACGCTAGTCTGAATCTGGCTCGTTGGTTCTGTATTTGGCTACAACATCTCGCTCACCAAGGTAAGTCACGGAGTGCTACTGAGTTTTGTAAAATTAAGAGCCACTTTCGTGTCAGTCATTTATTGTTAGAATTATTGGTAGCAGTATATAATAGATAAAACAAATGACAAAATGCTATGATATTATGATCATGTATGATAAAGTGAAGGTTGATATACATTAAATTAGTATATATTTGAAACAAATTAAGCTAATAACAAGAAGTAATGGAAATATAGTTGCTAAAATAATGGAATTCTGCTTAATCAAAGCTGGTTCCTGCAAACATTCAATATTACCTATTGTGCCACTGTCTTGTCACCATATTACGTCTGACATCAATAAAGAATCGAAAAGACTCAATGATTCCTGAAATATATCTCGTTTAAAAGTGTATGCTATTAGGGGTATCGACTATAATTTATTACTAGAACGCCATAGTTCCAATCACTTCTAGTAGAGAGACAGAGACATCAATCAATATTTTTGTAGAAACTAGTAAATGGGATTATTGACTGCAACGATTTACTGGTTAAACTGGACTTTTGTCACTAGCCGTTCATCTAGCTATACTTCAACGTTTGTTGATAAATTCAACTTTATACAATATATATAGAGTAGATGGTGTTTATTACGCAGATATTTTCATAATTTCAAATGAGACCAAGTTATTTATGTGCATGTAATGAAATGAAATTTTAGTGTGATAGTTTAATTTGAATTTTATAATTAAGTATACGAGTATATCATTGTAAATTGTTTAATATTGTTCTGTAATTAATATTGATTGTTGGGCGATAAGTATTTTTATTATAATATTGTTGGTATAAAATTACCAACATTTTCTTCGATCTTGGTGGCCATGAATTCATAAAATGGTTTATTTAAAATCAGTGCTACCCGCACTCAGCTCTGAGGGGGTAACAAAAAATTGCCGGTTTTGTATTAAAGCACCTTTTTGTTACATAAAATAACATGTCAAATAATTTAGATGGATTTTTACAATCGACAATTACAGTAAATTGCAGATGAACGATGCGGTGCTGTAATGATTTAGTATTATTGTGTGGTGCATGTAGGGGAGGAGGTGTTCTGTCTTGTTTCTTTTGAACTGTGCTGATGCTCATGTAAACAAATAACCGATCCAGGTGATTCATCGTGTCATCCCTGCCACAAATGTCATTCGCCTCGAGTCGTTCTGTGCAACAAGATAACATTTTTAACCCGAACTTTATAATAATAGTCGGCGCGGAAACGTTTTAGACAGCGGGGTAGCTTAGTTACATGTCGACAAATCCTGCAATGCTTTATACTACCATTCTTTAATGTAATGTGCGTTAAAACAAAAGAAACTCGAGTAAAAATTCTTATTGTATTAAAATATGTTTCTATAACAAGTAACAATGAGCGATGAAATAATAAAACCATCCAAAAAGTAATTAAAATTAAAACAGGTTAATTTGGAAACTTCATAATGGTGTTAATTTTTCGTTACTGGTTTTCGCACCTCAGACAATAGTCCTGCCCCGGTTGAATTTTAAATTTATGTTTACTCAGCGTGTACCTAACTCCTAACTCCGAACAACTCCTAAAAGATTTGGATGATTGTACATACAAAAATATGAAAAAACGTTTCTATTGACCTGGGTCCGGAAATGCGTCTTAAGGGAGCACAAGATTTGAGAAGACCCCATATAAAAGATCACAGGGATTTAAGTCCGGAGACCTAGCTAGCCATTGTACTGATCCGCCTCTACCTATCCACTGGTTCCCATAAGTATCATCCAGATATTGACGCACAATTCTACTTAAATCAGCCGGAGACCCATCATGTATAAGCCACATGATTTGGCGAATATTTAATGGAACTTCATCTAGTAATGTGGGTAAAATATTCTGAAGAAAATTTAGGTACACTTCTCCTGTTAATCGACCGGGCAACTCTACAGTTCTACTTAGATTGTTATTTACAATACCAATCCACACATGAATAATAATATTATTCTTTATTGTCCAACATAAATATTCCAATTACAGGACAAAACATAACCTAAATAAATACATACAGTGTACCATAATATAATTACATATATAATGCACTGTTAAAAAGTAATAGTAAATAATAAAAATAAAAAATACAATTCAAGTACAAAACAAATGTGAAAGTTGTATATCATATGCAGCAAAGAAGCTTTGAGCAACAGATTGGATCTGGCAATGGAAACAGTGAAAGTGTCCGACGATTGAGTTAAATGTTCTAGAACCAAAAAATTCAATTGTGACAGACATCAATTCTTCCATTTAGTAAATTAATGAGATATTTTGCACTAGGATGTTCTCTTCTATCATTCAGGGAATTCAAAGAATGGCGTTCCAGGACAGACGTATATTCAGTGCCTCTTTCCAAACATAAAGCGTCACACTTGAAAGACAGATACTTCCAAAATCGTATTTGAACACTCTACATAATGAGGGTACCATATAGGAGAGCCGTATTCCAATCTGCTTCTTACATAGGCGTAATACAGAGATTTTAATGTTAAGCGACTACGAACTGCCTACAAGATCTTATAATGAATCCCAAAGATTTAATAGCTGCGTTACATATATCGTGAATATAATTATTGAGTCGTAATGCAGAATCAAATAACACACCCGATCTCTAACCTCATCAAATCTGGGAATGGGAATATGCAACACGGACATACGAGATAATTGCACATTTGTCAGTATTCAAAGCTATTCCATTATGACTACACCAGTAATTGACCAAATGGAGATTACGCAACAATTCACTACAATCGCTTAACGACGAGACTCTCGAAAATATTTTAAGATCATCCGTGTAAGCTAGCACTTTACAATCTAATAGCATAATGAGATCATTAATAAAAATATTAAATAATAAGGGCCCTAGAGTAGATCCTTGGGGAACGCCCGACTTTAGAGTATACTGCCTGGATTGAAAACCATTGTAGTAGACGTAATTAGATCTATTACCCAAATATGAAGATATTAGTTAACCACACGAAAAACCAAAAACATCCAACTTGGTTAACAGTAAGGAATGGCTTAACAGAATCAAATGCTTTGGCAAAGTCTGTATAGATGACATCCACCTACACCCAAGCATCTAAAGCTTCACTAATGTATTGAGTTATTTAGCCAAATTCGTAATAGTGGATCTACCTGCAATGAAACCGTGATGTTGTACAGCCAACATTTACACTTGAAAATAATTTGTTGATACAACAAACTCTCAACAATCTTTGCAAAATTGCTAATAATGTTAACAGGCCTATAATTTAAAAGGTTCGATCCGACACCTTTCTTGAACACTGAAATAATTTTGCCAATCTTCCACACTTTTGGAAACGAGGATAACTTAATTATTAAATTAAAAATGACCGTTAAGGGCTCGCGTAGCACTCCCACACAATCCTTCACAAAAAAACTGGGTAAACCATCATGTCCCAAAGTAAAGCCAGATTTCATATTCTTCATGCACTTTTCCTCTGAAGTAATTGAAATTGAATTGATATACATAATGAGTAGTGTGGTATTCGTGAAATGAGGTACAGAATGAAAAACAGTTGAGAAAACATTACCAAAAGCATCCACTATTTACTGAGGATTTGAAACATTATCATCATTAATCATCATAGAGCCAGATATCTTAGACATGTTCCTCTTATTCGCGAAAAAATTCCAAAAGGATTTCGGATCTCTCATGATATTAGTCTCCACACTCGATTGATAAGTATTATACGCACTCACTACTTCACGTTTTACCTTAGAACGTAATCTGTTAAATTCAGAACAATGAAACTGAGATCTGGTATCCTTAAATTTACGGAAGTACTACTCCTTCAGTTTTATTAATTTCTTTAAGTCAGTATTGAACCAGAAAGGAAACACATGTTTGGAAGACCTTACTTTACTAACTGGTAATTAATACTAAACTTATGTTGATGTTTGGTTTCATTCACAACATGGAGATTATTCCCTACGTATGCATAATAATGAGAATTATGTAAATTAGTAATTCTATCTTTGGTAAAACTAAATTCATCGCAGAATAAAATATAAGAAAAAAGTTTGAATCTTCAAATTTCTTATTTCTTAACCATTCAGAAAACGCCACACGAGCAGGAAAATTGCCCTCCAACATAGCATGCACCTTTTGAAAATGAAACAGGTATAGGTTCTGTTTACGTAGAATATTATTAACAGACGATATGGAAATTTCTGGATGCATCGCTGACAACCTTCGAACACTTCAAGATCCATTCAAATAGCTTCTTCAAATTCCTCAACTACAACGGGATGTCTACCAGTTTCTTTTTTTTTAAGAAACACCAATCCGTTTTCCCACAATCTTTGGGGGAAGGGAGATAAAAGTTGTATGAGTAGAATGTATTGCATTAGAAAACTTTTATGCATATCTACGTTGTGCCGCTAATGCGTTGCAATTAACTTCTCCGTAGGTTAACTGCAGATCTGCATATTCTTCGCTAGTAAATGAAACCATTTTTTAAATAAATAAACTGGAAACTGACTTCAAATTGTATGAAATTATTATCATGAAAATAACAATTTTTGATCAGAATAATTGAAACATACATGAGTGGGTAAAACCCCACCAGTTTTGTATAATACAATGGTATTTTTAATAATATAAAATATTATTAAAAATCTGGTGTGAAGAACACAAATACAGGTTCACTATTAATATTTTTTGTGAACGTGTCCGAACATATCCCTCCTTCACACCAGATTTTTAATAATATTTTATATTATTAAAAATACCTTTGTATTGAACAATTTTTGACATTGATAATTTTCAAAGGATACTATGCTATTGAGCCGTAATGTAACAAAATCCTTCCATCTAGATTTTTACATTCGTACTAAATATGAAATAAGAAAAAACGGCCGCTCCACATCGGACGTATTTTCTTGATGGTTTTTCCGATGTTTAGCAAGAGAACTTTTTTAACATTAAAAATATTATAGAATTATAATCTTCCAAAAAAATTATAAGTAATCACAAAGGAAAAAAGTTAGTGTCAAGAATGTACAGGGCCCCTGACATCCTTCCGAAACTGTATTCTATGTTTATTAGCCAGTGACTATCGCGTCACTCGCCAATAAACATAGAAAGTATAAATTATCATTTGTAAATCATCTACCAAATTTGAATCGTAAATAAAATGTAGTTCAAGACTAATTGACCAAAAAACAGTTTTGTGGCGCCATCTCTAAAGTGCGATAGCTCCCTAAAGAAGCATGTCCGAACCCAAGTTGATAGAAACTTTTTTTCGTACTTTTGTATGTACTATCGTGAGCAAAAAAAAAGTGGTACAGTGGTGAAGTTATATGTAAAGTCAATTTTTAAATATTTTAGTATTGTGACGTTGCTAAGGTACTTAAAATCGTAGTCACGTGCAAAAGTCATTTTAGACACCTTACACCTATCTGTATATCAACGTATATGTTATTTGATACTTATAGGTTATTTGAATATTTAAATTTGACGCGTACATCTAATATATATCTACATTCACGCAGCCTAATTTAATCCGATTAAAATATGACTATACCACTTTTTTGGCTCACGATAGTACAATCACCTCTTTCATTCTTTAGGGTTGTTCGTGGACACGCTGTATACAACGTGTGTATAAATCGTCAAAAAAGCCACATGCAGCGACATTCTTCGATCGATTCTGAATAAAAAATCTTAATATTAAAATATCGTATCATGCTTCGTTTGTTTTCACGGGGTTCTTGAAGTTCAGACTTTTAGTGCGTAACTAAGCCTTACTCTTCGATATCTGTTAATAAAGATAGCTGAAATTTAATTTAAAGAACAGTTTTTACTAGTTTTATTTCATAAACGTTTTCTTTTTGATTTAAAAGTTTGTTTTTAACATTTCCTCATTAACGTACTTTCACGAAAAACACATTTTACAACGTTGTACAACAATGACTTTGTATTTCAAAGTGATTTCAATCAAAATCATTAGTGTCTAATTTTGAGATTTACCTGTGTATTTCGACAATCGTATTATTTTGTATAAACTCTGCTTATTCATGGTTATTATTAGTTGTTGTGCTACTGTTTTATCGTTCCTTTGTTGTTATTTTATTCCATCATAATAGATTTTACATTTAATGAATTTGCCGATATGTACATGCTGTATCGTTTCTGTAATGCAAATGTTAATATGGCAGAACGAGAATATCGCGTACGTTTCCCAAATCGAAGACATCCTAGTGTCCTAGTGGAAATGTATTTCGAAGAATGGATGAACGTCTACGTGAAACTGATTTGGTTACTCAAAGAAATGCTAATGCTGGTCGACCAAGAGAAAGGCGTACAATATGAATAGAAGAGCAAATTCTAGACGCAGTACAAAAAGATCCCTCCATTAGTACGCGACAGTTAACTTCAACCTTAAATATCCCTAGTAATAAGACCGTTCAGTTCTACGAGAAAACTTTGTTCGTTCCTATCATGTTTGTAAAGTTCAGCCGCTCTATGAAAACGATAACATTTTTCGATTAAATTTTTGCAACAGAATCTTAAATAGGATGCAAGAAGATAGCAACTTTTTAAGATGTATTCTTTGGAGCGATGAGAGTATGTTTACCAGAGATGATGTATTTAATACCCATAATTTTCACCATTGGGCGCATGAAAATCCGCAAGCATTTCGAGAATATCGTAACCAAAGGAGGTATTCCATTAACGCTTGTCTGGGCATAATAAATCTCCAGGTCGTTGGCCCAATTTATCTACCAAATCGTCTAGATGCCAATGGGCATTTCAATGTATTGGAACAAGTTATTGACGAGATGCCATTGAATATACGCCATAACATGAACGCGCATGATGAAACTCTTGCACACTATGTTCGTAATGTAAGACAATGGTTGGATGAACACGTCCCAAACAGATAAATTGGTCGCGATGATCCTATCTAAAGGCCTGCGAGATCTCCAGATCTCAATCCTTTAGACTTTTTTGTTTGGGGTTTCATTAATGAAAAGTTTATGTAACGCCTCCTCAAGATGCTGACAAAGTCAGAAACAGAATTAACACGTCAGTATTGGAAATTGCACCACAAACACAAGAAGTAATCTTGCTATAAAATACACTGTAATTAAACATTTTTCAAGATGTATTATTTTGACAATAAATAATTTGAAGAGCAAATCATACCTCGCGTAATGTGTAGAATTTAAAACGATCTAATACTACTAATAACGAGTAAAATGTTTTCAAAAATCGAAATACAGAAATTATTTCGGTATCTACAATTACAATAGTATGCAATAGTATACAATAGTAGCAGCTACAGTGTTGACAAATGTATGTTTCTTTCAAATGGTTCGTGAACACAAACAAAGCATGAGACAATATTTTAACATTAATGTTTTTTATTCAGAACCGAACAAAGAATGTCGCTGCGCGTAGCTTTTGTGACATTTTATACACACGATGTATATATATATATATATATATATATATATATACATATATATATATATATATATATATATATACATATATATATATATATATATATATATATATATATATACGAAGCGTTGTTCTTCTGGATATTTCGCCGCGTTTGGATGATTTCGTCCTGAGAAGGACAACTTTCTTCCTGACGTTTCAGTGACATCACTTTCACCTTTTTCTAGAGGATCTTCTCGTTGCAATGGTAACTTCAAGAATGCGTCTATTTCCTGTGCCGCTCGTATTATATGGTCCCGTCGTAGTGGGGACGCGTGTCTGACTCCTCGTGATTGGTCCGTCGGTTGTTCTGTCGCTTTCGACTATTGGTCGATCGGTTTGCGTTCGGTCCGAGTTAGTATGACTGGGCTGTGGCAAGTTGTTATCATTACGTCGCTTGTGTGTAATCTGCCTGTTGAGCAAGGCCGACTTCCATGTGTCAGGCAAACGCTGTCCGTCGTCACGTTTGTTCAAACAGTTTTGCCGTTTCTCAATTTCTATAGCTTCTCTTATAATCCTGTATGTTAACCTCGTACTGCGTGCTAGAGTTTTTGTACCGTCAAAGTCGATGGTGTGTCCTGTATGTAGCACATGCTTACCTAGGGATGATGTTTCTTTTTTAGCTACCGCATTTCTGTGTTCTTCCCTCCGTACGCTGGTTTTACGGTTAGTATGCCCTATGTATGTTTGTTCGCATTTATAGCACGGTATTTCGTAGACCCCTTGGTTTTCTAGTATTACCTTGTCCTTTGTATTAGGCAAAATGTCTTTTATTTTCCTGTCTGTCGTATAAATGGTGTCTATGTCGTGTCGGCGTAATATTCTACCTATTTTCTCAGCCGTACCTTTCACGTAAGGGAGAAATGCTGTCCGTGTAGATCTTTCTTTCTTTTTTGGTTGATTCTTGTTAATTCGTGTCGCTCTGTTAATGGTATGTTGTGAATATCCGCTCGCTTATAATATGTTTTTTATTGTTTCCATTTCTTCGTTCTTCGTTTCGATGTTCTGCGTCTGACAGAGTTTGAGATCTGTGGATTAATGTTTTTACTACAGAGTTTAACTGTGCTGGGTGATGATGTGAAGATGCGTTGAGATATCTGTTCGTATGTGTAGGTTTTTTGTACACTGTGTATCCTAGCTAGCCATCCGGTTTTTTTATTATCATCAAGTCTAAGAACGGTAGCCGATTTCTTTCCTCCATTTCGACAGTAAACTTTATTTTCGGATGTCTGGTGGAGAAATCGTTAAGATGTCCGAAATTCTACGGCCTACCAAAAATACACAAGCCAGATGTGCCGCTGAGACCGATAGTAAGTTCCGTTAGCCCACCGACTCAAGCGCTTTCACGCTTCTTAGCACAAAAACTACAACCCCTTGTCGAAGAAATACAATCATATGTTAAAAACTCGACTCACCTAACTGAAATACTCAAGGATATCACCATGGATCAAGACGACATGTTGGTGAGACATGTTGGTGACATGTTCGACGTAGTTTCGCTCTTCACACAGATCCCCATTAATGAGGCAATAGATTTACTAATAAAGAAACACCAACTCTCCGACTCCGACATAGATCTAACGAAACACTGCCTGTCAAACACGTATTTTATATGCAATGGACAATTTTTTAAGCAAACCGATGGAGCGCCGATGGGATCACCGCTGTCACCTATACTGGCAAATTTGTTTATGGCAGACTTCGAACAAAGAGCACTGGAAAACGCTACAGACAAACTAAAACTCTGGCTGCGCTACGTAGACGACACCCTGCTCATTTGGCCGCATGGAAGAGAGAAGCTAAGCGAGTTTTTACAACATCTGAACACCAGACATCCGAAAATAAAGTTTACTGTCGAAATGGAGGAAAGAAATCGGCTACCGTTCTTAGACTTGATGATAATAAAAAAACCGGATGGCTAGCTAGGATACACAGTGTACAGAAAACCTACACATACGAACAAATATCTCAACGCATCTTCACATCATCACCCAGCACAGTTAAACTCTGTAGTAAAAACATTAATCCACAGATCTCAAACTCTGTCAGACGCAGAACATCGAAACGAAGAAATGGGAACAATAAAAAACATATTACAAGCGAACGGATATTCACAACAACCATTAACAGAGCGACACGAATTAACAAGAATCAACCAAAAAAGAAAGAAAGATCTACACGGACAGCATTCTCCCTTACGTGAAAGGTACGACTGAGAAAATAGGTAGAATATTACGCCGACACGACATAGACAGCATTTATACGACAGACAGGAAAATAAAAGACATTTTGCCTAATACAAAGGACAAGATAGTACTAGAAAACCAAGGGGTCTACGAATTACCGTGCTATAAATGCGAACAAACATACATAGGGCATACTAACCGTAAAACCAGCGTACGGAGGGAAGAACACAGAAATGCGGTAGCTAAAAAAGAAACAACATCATCCCTAGGTAAGCATGTGCTACATACAGGACACACCATCGACTTTGACGGTACAAAAACTATAGCAAAACTATAGGATTATAAGAGAAGCTATAGAAATTGAGAAACGGCAAAACTGTATGAACAAACGTGACGACGGACAGCGTTTGCCTGACACATGGAAGTCGGCCTTGCTCAACAGGCAGATTACACACAAGCGACGTAATGATAGTGTGTATGGGTCTTTGATTTTGTTCTGTTGTCGAAGTTTCCTCCACTTCCACTCCGTTGTTTCGTATTTCCGAGGGTTGTGGCGTGTTTGAGTCTGATTTAATCGTGCGTTGTTGTGTTTTTTGTGCGGTCCTGTGTGTATTGTGTTTGTGTAAAGTCTGTGTGTCAGTCGCTTTTTTTTTTTTTGTGTGTGTGTTTCAGTTGTGTGTGTGTTTAATGTTTGTTATTGTAGAGTGTTATTATTGTCTGTGTTTGTGTTACGAAGTATTGTATTTGTTCTTTTGTGGCGTTTGTCGAGTGTAGTGTTATTATCATATTGCCTAAGGCAAGTGCTAGTTCGTCAACTGTGTTAAGTGTCGTGTCTTTTTGTCTTTGTGTCCATGGATTTGTTGTTGGGGGTGATGCTGGTATGTATTTAGGTTGAGGTGTGGTTTTGTTTGTAGGATTGTTTGGATTGTTGGGACAGTTTATGAAAGTGGATAGGTGAGGGCCACCGCAGTTTGCACACTTTGGTGGGGTTGTCTTCGTCTTTGTACATAGATGTGTAGAATGTTCGTCTCCGCATTTCATGCATTTGTAGTTAACGTTGCAGTTTCGTTAGTGATGTCCGAAAGTCTGGCATTTATGACATTGTATAATGTCTGTCCGTTTGTTTAGTTGTTCAATTTTGATTGTAAGTCCGCAGCAGTCGCGTAAGTTATAAATTGACTTGTACTGTCTCGTTAATTCGATTAGTACAAGAGGTGCAGGTATTCCATGTTTGCCGTTCATCCGTTTAATTTTTATGGTCGGGTAACCTTGGTCTGTCAAGTCGTCTGTAATGTCCGTTTCGGTGATAAAGGTAGGAATGCCACGCATAACTACCTTTAGTGTCTTTTCGCTTCTTAGTTGAAATGTGTAGTATTGTATCTGTTCGTTGCCTAGTGTTTGTTTAAGTGTACGGTAGTCATTGTCAGTTGTCGGTTCGATGTGTATTCCTGGTTTCACCAGTTTGTTTTCTACAGTGTTAATGTTGTTTGATTTAAGTAAGTGTCGTATGTGTGTCCATTTGTCTTTTTCGATTACTACTATTGGTGCAATTTTGTGAGGTTTTTGTGTTTTAGTTGTTGTGTTATGTGTGCTGTTGGTTTTGTCACTTACCCTGGGCGAGCTAGTTGATGTTGAAGGCTGTGGAGTGAATTCGGAAGTTTCTTCTTCCATTTTTTCTTCAGTTTTGTTTTCGAGGGCGTCGTAAGAATTTTTAGTTTCGATAGGTGAGGTTGTTTCGTCTATTTTTGGCTTCTTCGTAAATTTCGGGTATATAAAGTCTTCTGCGGTTTTGATTTCAGTTTGCATCTTGTTCTGTGTTCGGTGGTGTTTTTTTTCTTCTTTGAGCGGTTCGGTGTTTTTTTTCTGGAATCCTGACTTGTATTTTTGGCTGGTTTGGATCTACCATAAATATGTTTGTCTCTTCTTTTAATTCCTGTGACCAGTGGATCGTGGTGTTTGGATTTAGTATTAATTTTGTTAAAGTAACAATTCGGCCGGCCATTGCTTCCGGCTCGTATGACGGTATAAAGTCGTATGTTCTTTCAGCTGGCATACTGCTCGAACAGACGACGCAGTGAGAATGCGTAATGATAACAACTTGCCACAGCCCAGTCATACTAACTCGGACCGAACGCAAACCGATCGACCAATAGTCGAAAGCGACAGAACAACCGACGGACCAATCACGAGGAGTCAGACACGCGTCCCCACTACGACGGGACCATATAATACGAGCGGCACAGGAAATCGACGCACTCTTCAAGTTACCATTGCAACGAGAAGATCCTCTAGAAAAAGGTGAAAGTGATGTCACCGAAACGTCAGGAAGAAAGTTGTCCTTCTCAGGACGAAATCATCGAAACGCGGCGAAATATCCCGAAGAACAACGCTTCAACAAACGACCACGAAAACATTCGACGAAATTATATATATATATATATATATATATATATATATAAATATAATATTTTCGTGACCTTGGTATGATAAGGTAAACTTAATAAGTCGGCGATTAAATGAATAAAAAATATAAATTTATATTTTTTATTCCCTTGACAAAGGCATCATTGCCGAAACATGTAGGGTTGTTTTAAATATATATACTTTGAAGTAATGAACCAGACCTTTAATCGCCGACTTATTAAGTTTACCTTATATATATAAGGTAACTTAATAATAATATATATATATATATATATATATATATATATATATATACGATGTTGGGCAGAAGTAACGCATCAGTCTAATTATTCCGTAAATATAAACTTTAGAACAAAATGTTGTCAACAAAAGTTTTTGACAAGTTATTTTGTATTGGCTTCAATCATTTGCGTTTTTTTTTCATGATGATTACATATGACAGCAAAAAATTTTTTTTTTTTAAATGGAAATAATATTTTCTTTTAGAAAATTTGGAATCCTTATTAATTTCTGAATACGAATATGTACTTTTTTCATGGGGTTAGATAATAAAAATATTGAGAAAAAATAAAATTTAATAAACGTACATTTGGACTAGTGCAGTGTTTTGTAGATTGCTTTGGAAATTGTAGATTTTTTGACTGTCATTAAATTATTGACGTTTCACAATAAAATAGTTTCCATCGTAAAACTTGCTTTTTTTAATACGTGTTTTGTGTGAAAATGGTCAAATTAACTATTAAAGAAAGAAAAGAAATCCTTATGATGGTCGGATATGGTGACAGGCAACGTTTACATCACGAAGTTTGCACTTTATTCAATAATGTTTATTTGGATCGAGATCCTATAGCTCAATCAACAGTTTCGAGATTGGTTACTAAATTTAGAGAAACGGGCGATGTTAGAGATATACCTAAAGCTGGCCGGCCAAAAGAAATCACTAATGAAGACCGATCTCTTCATGTTTTACTTGCTGTAACGGAAAATCCCACTACGTCAACCACTCAACTAGGATTAGAAAATGATATGAGTAGCAGATCCATTGACGAATATTAAAAGCGAACAAATACAAGCCCTATAAGATACACTTACTGCACGAACTTAATGAAGATGACCCGGACAGAAGATTACAGTTTTGTGAAACAATAATGGTATTGTCCAATAACGATCCAAATTTTTTAAACAACATCGTATTTTCTGACGAAGCTACATTTTGTCTAAATGGATTTGTAAATAGGCAAAGCGGCCGTTATTGGGTGACTGAGAATCCACATTGGATGCGAGGAAATCATATACAGATCGCCACAAACTTAATATGTGGGCTGGCATTGTTGGGCAACGCATCATAGGTCCGTACTTCTTGGAACACAACCTAAAAGGTGATGGTTACTTACATTTATTGCGTAATCATATTGTACCAGATCTGTTGATTTTATTTCCTAACGACAATCAACCAAGCATGCCAAACCGTAATCTATGGTTTCAACAAGATGGAGCACCACCACATTATGCTATTAATGTTCGACAGTATTTAGACACAATTTTGCCCGGTCGTTGGATTGGACGTCGGGGTTTTATTGATTGGCCCGCTAGGTCTCCCGATTTAAATCCATTGGATTTCTTTCTTTCGGGACACTTTAAGTCGCAAGTATACAAGGAGAAACCTAGAAACCTAGAGGATTTGAGAGCAAAAATTTCTCGTGAGATACAAGCCATACCACCTAATACATAGTTTACAAAATGTAATTCGTCATTTTTGGGAACGTTTAGGACACTGTCAGGTCGTAGAAGGACGTCACTTTGAGCATTTAATTTAATTTTGTAGTTTGTTTACTTTTATATAATATCGAAATCGAATATCGAAATCATGCAAGTAGAGTTCGGATGTGTGAATAGGTGCTCCGTGATTAAACCCAAAATAAAGTTGGAAATCACGAGAAAATTGTTTCGAAAAGTGTGTAAATAACATAAGGAAAGGATAACAAGTAAATAGTGAGAAGAAAGAAGGTAGGATTGGTTTATATTAGGTCATATTAAGTAGATATAATTCCGATAGAGGCCAGAGTTCCGACGGGTTGACCGGACCTTGGCTTTTTTCGCGCGGTAGAAAGTGATAAAAAGACTGACGACAAGAAACAGAAATACATAAAAAATATATCAACAAAGAACAGGTCCAGCTTAAGAAATAATAAATATTAACATAACTAGTGTAGACGGTACCGGAATGTCTTGATTCGGGCGTTAAGCACACGTTATTAATTAGTGAATAATAATAGACATTAAACTTTGAACGACATAACTAGCTTAGTGGTTTGGGGGCCTGGTTGGACATTATCTGTGATGAAGAGTGATGGAAGTACTACAGATGAAGGAAAAAGAGAGATCAAAAAGAAGTAGCCGAAATTTTCAAAAAAAGTAAAAAGCTGAACAGAGCACCAGACAAAGAAGCAATCAGTGACGAAAGTAAATTAGATAAATTAATGGAAATGATGCGAGGATTAGTTACACAAGTGCAACACATAGAGGAAAAACAAGATAAATATTTGGAAGAAATGAAAGAAATCAAATTGGAAAATGAGAAGATTAGAAAAGAAAACGAAAAACTGAAAAAAGAAATTAGAAGTGCTAAAGGAAGATTAGATAAACTCGAGGGTATGAATAGAAGAAAGAACGCAGTTATGGAAGGCTTGAAAATAGATGTGAGTGATCAAGATCAATTAAAGGTAGTGGTGGAAGATATTATCAAGAAGTATAGCAAGCGCCAATTAAGTTGGCGCGAGGAGGGGATGCGCAGAAGCCGTTTTTAAAAACGTCTACCCTCACTACTCAAGTAATTGTCAGAATACATTTGTCATTGACGTTTGACGGAACATAATGTCTTTGCTAGGGGATCATAAAGTGATACACGCTCAGAGGTTAGAATTATCTGACATTTGATGTAAAACCAAATACAAATCTCCCCACTACTTTTAATCCTGCGCGAACTTACCCCTCCTCGCGCCAACTTAATTGGCGTTTGCTATACATGGAAATACAAATAGAAATTAGAGCGGTGAAACGGCTGGGTCCAAGAACTTGCTTAATAGAACTGAATTACGGCAGAAATGATAAAATATATAGGTCAAAAAGGAAGAGAATTAATGTTGAAAATATATAACAGAATATGGAGAGAAGAGGAAATACCAAACGATTGGAAGAAGTCATTGATAGTACCAATATACAAGAATAAAGGAAATAAGAAAGACTGCAATAATTACAGAGGAATATCCCTTCTAAGTACTGCAATGAAGAATCTCGAGCAAATAATAGATAAAAGACTAAGAACAAAACTCGAAAATACGTTACATGAGTCACAAAGTGGGTTTAGAAAAGGAAGGAGCACACAAGACCAAATATTCTCTGTGAAACAAATAATACAAAAAGCCTCTAGAGAACAGAAGAAAGTATTCTTAGCATTTATAGACTTGGAAGAAGCATTCGATAAAGTACCAAGAGAAAGATTATGGAATATATTAAGAGAAAGAGGTGTCAATGGCAAAATAAGACGATTAATACAGAAAATATAACCACAATACTAATGCTGTAATAGCTAACAATTTAGAATCGGAGATATTTAAAACAAACGAGGGACTGCGCCAAGGGGGAAGTCTGAGCCCAATGATGTTCATTGTTTATATGGATGACATTATCAAAAAGTGTACAAGCAAAAGTAAAAAGTTCAGGGTTGGACACCTTAACTTGAATGCAGTCAAAATTTCGGAAGGGGCATTCGCAGACGATATAGTAGTTATAGCCGACAATGAGGAAGATCTGAAACGTAACTTAATAACATGAAATATGACACTAAAAGACAGTGGAATGACGATGAGTAAGAGCAAAACTAAAGTAATGGTAGTGGGAGATGAACAGGTAGATACGAAAATTGTAATAGAAGGAACTGAAATAGAACAAGTGAGAACATTTCAGTACTTGGGAGTAAGAATTGATGGAAAAGGGACCCAGGACGCTGAGATTAATCAAAGAATAGAAAAAACAACAAAGCTGTACCACAGCATGAGGATTAATTTCATTAACAAAATAGAGATATCCCGAGAAACAAAACTAAAAGTATATAAGGCAATTTACCGACCGATATTAACATATGGCTGTGAATCCTGGATATTAAATAGAAAACAAAAGAATAAATTACAGTCAGTAGAAATTAAGTATTTAAGAAGAGTTAGAGGAGTTACAAGGATGGACAGAATAAGAAACTCGGAAATACGAAAAGATTTAAAGATGCAGTCAGTGCTAGAATACATTGAACAAAGACAGTTAGGATGGTCGGGACATTTATATAGAATGGAAAATACAAGACAAACAAGAAGGATATGGGAAGCAAGGATAATGAAAAATAAAAGAAGAGGAAGGCCAAGGACAAAATGGAATGATGTCATAGCTGAAATACTGGGAAGGAAAGGCAAAACATGGACAGAAGCGAATGAAGAAAAAACGAAAAATTTACAAATCGATGTTTCTAGAAAACGGTGTATCCTACCGACTTAAAGTAAAAGTACCTTTTAGTACTGGAATACCTGAAAATTTAATAATCTTGTGTCACAAATGCTTAAAAGTTAAAGACAAAAAAGTTATGCCTTAAAATAGCCGACCTACCCAAAACGGACGCCTATGACCGGTACTAGAAATTCGCAATTGATGGAATCGATTCATCTCTGGAGGATAAATAAGCATACCAGTTTTTGTTTTTCTAAATAGAAGCGTTCTGGAGGAATTTAAAAAAAAATAAATACAAGGCGCCATCTTCAAAGAACTCTAGCTCCCTTAGGAAGCATTTTCGGACTAGGTGAATTTGGGTTTAATTGTCTTAAAATTATCTGAGGAAACTCCGGTCTTCGTTTGTCAGGAGGGTTTCTGGACACCCTGTATATACTTTTATTAAATTTAATTTTTTTCTCAATATTTTTATTATCTAACCCCATGAAAATAGTACACATTCATATTCAGAACTTAATAAAGATTCCGAATTGTCCAAAAAATAATATTATTATATATTAAAAAAAAAAAAAATTTTTTTGGCTGTCATATGTAATCATCATGAAAAAAAAACAAATGATTGAAGCCAATACAAAATAACTTGTCAAAAACCTTTTGTTAACAACATTTTGTTCTAAAGTTTATATTTACGGAATTATTCGACTGATGCGTTACTTTTGCCCAAATCTTGATGCGTTACTTTTGCCCAACTCTGTATATATATATATATATATATATATATATATATATATATATATATATATATATATATGTATATGGTAAATTCAATCAGTTGGCGATTTAAGGTCTGGCTTTACTTTAAAGTATATATAATTAAAACAACCCTACATGTTTCGGCAATGATGCCTTTATCAAGGATATAAAATATAAATGACAGTATACAAATGTCATATAATTGAGTTGCTATGGATAAAATTATTCAAGATACATACGTTTTTATTTAGTGATGTGTGTGTAAAAACGAATTTATTGGAGGTATACACTTCTGTCTCGATAACACATATTTTCAATACAAAAATTCTTTTTATGGTCAAACATTTGGTATTGCCATGGGCTCTCATTTAGCTGCTCCTATTGCAAATCTAGTAATGGAACATTTAGAACAAAACGTTATCAATTCATTAGACTTCCACCCCATTTTTTTCAAAAGATATGTTGATATCATAACATGTATTCCGACTAACAAAATAAACTATCTTCTAAATAAATTCAACAATTTTCACAACAAATTAAAATTCACTATTGAAGAAGAAATTAATAACAGTATTAATTTTCTTGATATTTCTTTGAGCTATGATAGACAGGGTACTATTTATACAAATTGGTATAATAAACCCACAGCTTCTTTTCGATATATGAATTACCACTCAAATGCTCCTACAGTATTCAATAAAATGATTATAAATAATCCGACTGATAGGGCAGTAAAACTATCACATACTCGATACAGAAAAGATAACATCAAGAAAACTAAAACAATCTTAACAGATAATAATTATCCACCACAACTTATAGACCAAACAATTAAAAGAAGAATACACCAAATATACAACACTGCAGACACCAATAAAAATTTGAACAATGACACAACATACATATATCACGATTCCATATGTTCCACAACTATCAGAAAAAATTAAATACACTTTAAAAAATATGATATAGCTACAACATATAAACTTAGTATGTAATACTAATAAACATTTATTTTCAAAACTTAAACCTAAAATAGAAAAAAATCGAGAAACACATGTCATATATATAATACCATGTCGCGATTGCGATAGTTACTACATAGGCCAAACGAAACAATATTTATACAAAAGAATACAAGCCCACAAATACTCTTAAAACAGACAAAACTGCTTTATCTACACACAAACTACAACGCGATCACCATTTCGATTTTGAAAACACACAGATAATTGATAAAGAGCAACACACAATGAAAAGAGAAATTAAAGAAATGATTAGTATTAAACAGGAAAAAAATTCAATTAACAACAGAAATGATATAAAAAATTTAAGCAGTATATACTATAACTTAATTGTGTAACGATCTGCAATTTACCATCATATTATATATTTTTTTTTGTTATATAATTATATATCTTAAGTTATTTAAATATCAATTACATTTAAATATCATATACAATTGTGTCCCCATACACGTTGGGGTACATGGTTATGGACGGGGTTTTACTATCATGAACATTTTGAAAAATTAAGGACGTGATTTTATCATTCGATCCGAAAGAAAGTGCAGCTATCAATACAAGCCAGAAAAAATTTCAAGATGCCCAGATTAAAATGGATTTACAAAGTATTCGTGAGAATTACTTGGGACTAGAAGAAGCAATAACAAAATTAGAAAATTCGTCGCTGTCGTTAGAGGAATCACTGCAAATCGTTAATGTGTGCTGTAGAAGACGCAAAAAGTGAAAGTGTTCTAATTAAATTTGAAAGTGTTTTAGACAGAAATGCAGATTTTGACACCTTAACACGTATTTGTGAGGGCACGTCTACAGATGCGTCAAGTTGCTTAAAAAAGTATTTTGATTATGCGAATATAACATCACTAGATGTAGAACGCTCGTTTTCCGAAAAAAACATATTTTTTCCTCACGGCGGACATGTTTTTCAGAAATAACATTAGAAACGCACCTGATGTTGAAAATATACAATCGAGTTTCTCCAGTTTGTCAATCCTTGGAGGTCGCTTAAAACGGTAAGTGTTTTTATAAATCCTCTGTCGTGCACCCAATCACTGATTTCATACATTTTCCATTTTATTTATAGGTACATACAACGCTGCTATAATATGTACTATTCTTATTTTTCGTGTGTTTATGCATATTACTTTAATAGCAGAAAACCAAATGTATATTTAATTATTTCTGATAGAATAAATGTTTCTACTTCTATATTTATATCGGTAACAAGCGCATGTTGCGTCCCTATTCTATCGCATATTCTAATATATTACGAATTACACTCCCATACCGGCGCTCATGGCGCGCACGGAAATTGGTCTGGTCTATTTATCAGTCTTCTCATTTATAGGTATGTTGCATTTAAGATAAGGCATTTTTTGCCTGAGTACTTATATGAGTATAATATAATAATATTTAAGTTATAATGTTGATGGAGCGTACCCTCCTCGTGGTTTGGACTACAGGTTTCTCTTGGATCGTCATGGAGTTGAATCGCTGGAAGCAGGCGCGGCTCGTGATGACGTATTTGGGAGTGCAAGTACAATGATGCGAGTGCTTTGTGTATTCTCGTGTACTAACTGTAACGTTTTCTTAGTAAACACCGAAAACACACGAGGCACTCGCATCATTGTACTTGCACTCCCAAATACGTAATCACGAGCCGCGCCTGGCTGGAAGCAAGACGACACCTAATTAGTTCAAATTTTATCAAAAATGTAATTCTTTATAAGATCGATTCGATTCGATGAAGTGCTTCTACTTCCAACGGCTAGAACAAATATATTGCTGAGGACTCCCATGGTGCATTCTGCCAAGAACTTCAACAGTTTAAATAATTTTTCTGCAGACACGTTCGTTAATTTGTTTCTTCGTTTAATGTTTTTTTTTCTTTTCTTTCACTATTCTTTTATATTTGGGCAGTTTGATTATACTGTTGAATTATACTTTGTTTTTAATTCTTTTTCACAAATGTATTATAATTATTATTTGTTTATGTTATCTGTATTGGGGTGACCTGTTGGACAATTAATAAATATTATTATTATTATTATATGTATTGATATCAAGGAAAGCACGGGGACACTTCACAACGACCGGGCCGATAGCCGTTGACTAATACACAAGACAAGAGGACCGCGGAAAAGGATAGGGATTGTAAAAATACAGAGAATATCAATACATAAAAACAAACAAAAATTGTCACAAAACGTATTAAAGAAATAGAAAAATATACCTCTTACAGAGCGAAGTAATTACACAAATCACACAAAATTTATAAATAAATACTCTTAAGAATTATTACTATTGGATAAGAAATTACTTATCTACCTAATAGCCCAAGACAGAAAATTAAACAACGCTTATTATCAGCCGGAAGACCAAGTTAATCACGGATAAATAAACATACGTCTACACACCACAAACGTCCGCACATATATATTATAAAGACCTTAAATCGCCGACTAATTACATCTACTATAATATACAAAGGTAAAGGAATAATTATCTATATATAATATACATATTGCAGTGGAATATACTTTGAAATTGCTTATTAATTTTTTTATTCACACTACAGCTTATATCGCCGGCTATTCAGTCTAGTAGAATCCACGAACTGCCATCTCATGAATCGTTCCTCACGGATCAGGGTTAAGTTTTGTTTTCCAGAATAAAAATAGATCTATGCACAATTTATAAAATGCACGAGAGATATCTTTTTCACAAAAATTCAATAAACATTAAAAACACTCGCATAAATCGAATTAAGATTCACTTGCACCTTACAATAAATGCATTAACAATATTCAACCCGATTTTATAAAACAAAGAATAAAATTGAGAATTTTATTCTTTAATAAACCGATAACTTTAACCGTCCAGATATCTCTAAATCAAAATGAAATTTCAATATCCGCTTGTCCATCCCCACCATCTATAAAATCAAAATATATACAGACAACACATTTTAACAAATACAATATCCGGAAAAGCGGCAATTTCAATCCTCTGGTCAACCTAAATATACGAGGGCTAATCATAATTTCATACATTATAAAATTTATTTTACTTATAAAATAATATATATATATAACGATCCCCGTCTGAAATAAATAAACATATAACTGAAATAGCTAATTTTTTTTTTAAATGTCCTTCATATATGGAGTTCACAAATTGTTCAATCTTTTTTCCTTTCTTGTCCAAGGAAAAATCTATAGCATGATTCCCCGAATTTATCCGAGAACAAAGTCAGAACATCCCTGAGCTTTTTTCAAGGATAAAATTCCAGCACTACACTCAAGACAGTAACGCACCCTGTCTTTGTTCCCCGCACTAACTTGTTGCATTGTTGCCGAACAGGATCCTCCTCGTTCTGATGCTGTAGTGTGGTAAACAGTTTCAACATCTTAATATACATTCTGTATATAATTTTTATAAATAGACATGTCTTATTTTGCTTAAGACATGTTATCTATTATGTCGTTTTGCTTGACATACTATAGTTAATGTCATTTTTAACTAGACATTTTCGAATGGGCTTCGTTACAAACATCACAGACGAAGGAACACGCCGAAGCAACAGTCATCCTCGTCGAATATTCGAGCACTCTCCCGATCACATGGACATGAACATCCCCAACGAATTTTCATAGATAAAAGAAAAACATAGCATCAAAATCTCATATATCAAATCATCATCATAATAAACAAATTCATAACACCATTAGTTCCCAAGCAATAACAATAATAATAATAACAATCATATCCTAAGCTTAATTTCTTCTTCTTATATATTTATATAATTTTAATTTTTTTCAACGCAATTCCCATTATCAATATTTTTTTTATACGCAGATAAATTTTAATTAGTTAATTATGTCAACAATAAATTTTATTTTATATCTCATTCTGTATATATCCATTTGCTTAATCCAATTTATTACCAGGTCAGTTAAATCAGCACATCGTAAACCATCCTATTCAAATATTTTTATTCATTAACCTTTTTTAAACATGCCAATAATTCTTTTTCTATATATTCATAAATACCATAATTTTATTTCAACAATATATATATATATATCTTTATTATCATAATAACTTTTTTCATATATCAACGACGAAATTCTATTTAAATATACCGACGAAAATTTTTTCTATAAATACACTTTCATTTTCATATAAATATTTCATATATTTATTTCATATATTAGCGACGAAAATTTTTTCATATTCAATATCATATAACTTTTTATCACAACGAAATTCAGTAAACACCTTTTTATTTTTACTTCTACATCCTCTTCTTATACTAATAATCTAATCCTAATTATCTTTTACGTTAAATCCATTTCAGTATCATTTATCAAATCCTATTTACTTTTCCAAATTTTATTTATATATATCCTTTTGTTACAACACATTCCAATTAGTTAACTCAAAAGCAAAAATCCTTATATCTCGCATATACATCTAAATAGTTTACAACGAAATTTCTCATTAAGTTGGGCCTATTTAATATATCCGACAGTAAATAATTTGTAGTTTCATTTTTACTTTTACCTTACTAAAAAATGTGGGTCTATTTAATTTAAATTTAGTACCCTTATACTTCCTAATTTTCAGAGTATAATATTTTAACATTTCATTATTGACATGCATTTGGTTTATATTATTTAAAAAACAGTTGATTTTAAAAATAGAATTACGGGAATTTTTGCGTTTACTTTCTATATAATTATTCAAATTACATTTATAAATGTTATTTCTAGAAATCAATTTCATTTTAATTTTAGTTCGTTCATCATTAACATCATTAATGACAACTGTTTGTTTATTTAATTGATTGATCATTTTCTCATGATTAGTTCTATCCATCCTACTTTCTACCTTAGCATTTATTTTAATTATATTAAATTCTTTTCTCTCGTTAGTTTTAAAATTAATTTTATTTAATGTAACTTCTTCGCTTACCCTAATTTGATTATTTCTTCTTCCTATTTCTATATCCATATCATTTCCCTCGTCCTGTGGCATAGATTCCTCCCCAGGCACGTCCTCTAAACTTTCTTTTGTAATCGTTGATTCTTTTTCTTCTTGTTGCATTATTATCGATTCCTTTTCTTCTATTGCTTGTTTTTCCTCGACGTGTGCTATTTTACTTTTATTTATTGTGTTTTCCTTGTTTATTTGATTGTTACTGGTTCCTGGTGCCATTTGATCCATTATCCCTATTATTTCATCCATTTGTTGTTGTCTCATATCCATTTGTTGTTGTCTCATATCCATTTGTTGTTGTTCTATCCTATTCATTTGTTGTTTCATTTCCATTATCATTTGTGTCATTGTTTGCATCATGTCCATTATCTGTTGACTGCCTACTTCGTCGTCCCCCTCTTCATGTATGTAACCAGCATTACCCATTCTTTGATTTAAATATTCCATTATATTTTCCATATTTGAATTATATTGTTTTATTTCTTCCAATTATACGTTGGACTCGCCAAAATTGTAAATTATCTTGTATCTCCAAATTATTTGTTTATCTTTATACGCCGACACACTGGGCTGCCAAAATTGAAAATTTTGGCATTTGCTTTACTTCATACGCCGACACGTTGGGCCGCCATAATTGTGCAGTGGAATATACTTTGAAATTGCTTATTAATTTTTTTATTCACACTACAGCTTATATCGCCAGCTATTCAGTCTAGTAGAATCCACGAACTGCCATCTCATGAATCGTTCCTCACGGATCAGGGTTAAGTTTTGTTTTCCAGAATAAAAATAGATCTATGCACAATTTATAAAATGCACGAGAGATATCTTTTTCACAAAAATTCAATAAACATTAAAAACTCTCGCATAAATCGAATTAAGATTAACTTGCACCTTACAATAAATGCATTAACAATATTCAACCCGATTTTATAAAACAAAGAATAAAATTGAGAATTTTATTCTTTAATAAACCGATAACTTTAACCGTCCAGATATCTCTAAATCAAAATGAAATTTCAATATCCGCTTGTCCATCCCCACCATCAATAAAATCAAAATATATACAGACAACACATTTTAACAAATACAATATCCGGAAAAGCGGCAATTTCAATCCTCTGGTCAACCTAAATATACGAGGGCTAATCATAATTTCATACATTATAAAATTTATTTTACTTATAAAATAATATATATATATAACGATCCCCGTCTGAAATAAATAAACATATAACTGAAATAGCTAATTTTTTTTTTAAATGTCCTTCATATATGGAGTTCACAAATTGTTCAATCTTTTTTCCTTTCTTGTCCAAGGAAAAATCTATAGCAATATGTATATATATATATATATATATAAATATAATATTTTCGTGACCTTGGTATGATAAGGTAAACTTAATAAGTCGGCGATTAAAGGTCTGGTTCATTACTTCAAAGTATATATATTTAAAACAACCCTACATGTTTCGGCAATGATGCCTTTGTCAAGGGAAGTAATGAACCAGACCTTTAATCGCCGACTTATTAAGTTTACCTTATATATATATATATATATATATATATATATATATATATATATAAAGATAACTGTTTCTTGACCTTAGTATGTTATGGTAGATTCAATTAGTTGGCGATTTAAGGTCTGGTTTTACTTCAATATGTATATACTTTTAAAATAATCTTGACATTGACAGTATATTAATATATCGTCATTTATACTTCAAATTTCTTTGAAAAAGGCATCATATGCCGAAACATGTAAGATTGTTTTAAATATATACATATTGAAGTAAAACCAGACCTTAAATCGTTAACTAATTGAATCTACCATATATATATATATATATATATATATATATATATATATATATATATATCCAAAATTCAATAAAAGGTCGCTAAACCAATAAAAAGTCTATTATTTTTAATATATATATATATATATATATATATATATATATATATACATATATATATACCCTAATCCAGCTTTGCGCTTGTGTTGGTATATAGCCGAATATGACTTTTTCTTACTTACTTATATTTACTTATATTTCAGATATACGACCATTAAGCGACAACGTCCAAGTATAGCACAGTAACGAAACAAAACAAAAGGCCAACGTTTTAGAAGTCCAGTCGCTGGCCGTCTCAATGCTGAAATTTGTTAAATCTTCGACATGAACATCAAGTGTGGAAGAACACGTTGCAGCATTATCTTAATCCGAGAGTGAAGTTGGAGTTAACGAAAAAACTGATAGAAGTCACGAAAGTGAAGAACAAATTAGAGAGCACGTTCACGAAGAAACTGGAGAGCTCAAACTAAATGAAGAAAATGACCTTGGGGCTAATCAAAATGAAAAAGAAAATAAATAAGACAGCGCATCAGAAAAAAAGGAAGAAGGAGGAGTAGAAGAAGAAAAAGAAGAAACTAATAGTAATATAAGTTGAAAAAGTGAAGCGTTTCAAATCAAAGATGGACCATTTGTTTCAGTTAAGAGGCAAGAGGACAAGATGAAGAGTGCTAACCGACAGTTGACATCCGATTGGTTCTATATCAGTCAGCTAAATGGCGAGAATATTCTGAAAACCTGGGTGGCATACCTGGCATAACGAAAAACCAAAGATTGTACTCTTTTTGTTGTAGGCTCTTTGGCACAGATGTAAAATTGAGTAATACATCTAAATTTGTAACTGGTTTTCAAGCTTGGTAGAAACTTAGTCGGAAAGTACACGACCATGAAACCTCATATAAAGTACATATAAAGTGTGTTTTGAAAATGGAAAACCTTAAGCATAAGTCTAACGCCCGACATCTCTCACATTGATCAAATGAGTGAAACAGTGGCTGGAGTGCATTCAGGAGTTCAAGCAAGGATTTTTGAATTTAATCGTAAAACATTATTTGGACCATGTACAAACCACTCTCTCAATATGTATGGAGTACAGTCTTTTGTAACAGTCCCATTATATGACTTTTTGGGGACCTTAGATAGTTTGTACGTATTTTTCTCAGTTTCTACGCACAGATGGACGATCCCTGGATGGACAAATGTTGTTATAGTTAAACGACTTTCAGAAACAAGATGGAGTGCTCACTGCGAAGCTGTTAAGCCTGTGTTTAAGTGCTTTAAGAAGATTGTCCATGCCATTGAGGAACTGTGTGATGCTTCAGAAACGATCGAAAACAGAGGAGCAGCTCAAACTCTGTTGCCTGGAATGTGATTTCTCGTTTTTGTGCTTTTTATATTTTCATGGAATAATGTCTTAGAAGAAGTCAACCACGTTCAAACGTATTTACAGATTGTTGAAATGAGCTTCGAGATGTCTGTTAAGAAGATAAGAAGTCTAAAAAGTCTTTTTAAAAGTCAAAAGAAATGACCATGTTAAGAAAGCACTGCAAAAAAGAAGAACTGTCAGGAAGAAGAAAATTATTCCCGGAGAGAAGGTTGCAGATGAGCGGCTGACTTTAGAACAAGAACTGAAAAGGCCAATGTTAGAGTACATTGACAGGTTTCAACAAGAAATTGATACACGTTGCGAAGGCATGGAATGACCATCAAATTGATTTCCAATCTTAGAGCATAGCAATCGATTTAAACCTCGGAAACTGAACTTCCCAAGTTTGTACAAAGTTTGGTTGAAAATTACGATGAGTTTTCTGCAGATGGTATCCTTACAGAAATTCTACGCCTAAAAATATTTCTAAAAGTCGGCAGTTCCAAAAGAAGAGTCCCTTGGTTGAAATTCCTTAATGTTCTTTTTGTTTGTGGTTGAATATAACTCTTCGACTGTTCCTATTACTTTAGCATTAAGATTTTTCTTAACTTTGTTAACATTGTTATTTTTTTCGCTTAAGGTCAAGTTTATTTAGAAACTAGTATGTATAATTGTAAAAGTATTAAATTATGGCCGAGAAATTCAGATTTAAACCTGTCCAAGTTTGTTAGTTAAATACGCGAGAATGTAGAATTTCATACTTTTTTTAAAAAAAATCCGCCTACATGAAACAGTGAAGATATGTTATATTTCTTTTTCATAAGTTCAATTACGTGCATACAAAATGCATGCGTCTTCATTTATGCTTTTTTAATAGGCGCCACACATGAATGTTATATTTCATATTGTTTATAAACAAAAGTGTAAGCAATAACATGTGTATTTTATCGATTCAAAATATGTATGTACTTACAAGACAGTTTAGAAATCCACAAAGTCAAGTTCATTTATAAAATGCACGAGCATTGTTTATTTTGTAAACGATTGCATAGTGACATTGAACAGAAGTTATTGCTGACATATTCAAAAAAAACTTTTTCGCAAACAAAAGAGAATAATATTAAATTAATAAAAGAAACCAATATACGAGGAGTAGTATATTAATTTTATTTGTAAGAATACCGAAAATTTTGTCACAAACGCCTTAGAAGTTGATTCCAATGATATAATGGTTAGTAACGGGACGACTCGATAGCATCCTAATCACGTCAGGAGCTCAATAGACGGCAGAGACCTATCGATTGTACCTTTACGAGACCAACAGCAGTGCAGTTTCCACCAACCCCAGGACAGATCATCCTGGAGTTGTGGAACTGGCGAAAACGATGACCAACCGCATCAGACGAACTTCAAAAGTAGAAGAAAGGCAAAGAAGACTCCAATTCGCCCCTAAGTCGTGAGGAAGCAAGCATGCGCTTCCAAGAAATAGTCAGACACGACAAAAAACGCTCTCAGAATTTTTTTTTAGAGATTACAGTTATAGCAAAAGTGTGTTTTGGTAACTGGTCTCAGGTTTTTCTGTATTGAAGAAAAGGCTTACAGTATAAGGGATCAGCAGCACGTGCCACCTTAGTGTAGTCAGAATAAGCTTCAAAAGATAGTTCTGCGCAGGAACATGACATACACGGAATATGTGTTGTCCAGGGAAACACAGGAATGAGTGATTTCCAAAATAATTTTTCCCATGGAGGAAAATAGATAGAAAAACAGAGAGTCGATTTATTTTAAAGTATGGTTAAAAAGGGAGCACAAAGAATCGGAAACAAACGATCATGCACAAGAATTGAAACCACAAGATCAAGCATGAGGAATCGGAAACAAGAACCAAACGCGAAAAACAAAAGACAAGAATGGCAAACTGCAAAACAAGGCAATTATTCTATATATTGCACATGATATAGAAATAAAATATAAAAAAGCGAACAGACTAGCAAAATTGAGACAGTGTACAAAGGCCCGATTATTATTATTTTTTTCAACAATGTAAAACTTACTATTTAGCATTACCTTTAAAATTATCATTTACTATTTAAAGTTTTTACAATCTATATTATATATTTATTATTACTATTTATATTAGAACATTTATCATTTTGCGATATATTTATTTATTATATATTTATTACGTATTACTGTATATATATATTAGACTATTCATCATTTTACTATGTACTTGTTATTATGTGATATTTGATAACGATTTCACTTTAGAATTGTAGTCATTGTAATTTTAGAAAAACAAACACATTAATGTTGGTTTTCCTTTCTCCCCAAGAGGGATGGTGTGATAACTCGATACACAGTCATGTGTATACGTAACACTTTCAGCAAGGCTACAGCCTCGCCTGTTAATACAAACATTAACGTGTTATCTAAACACGACCTTACTCTGTATTTGTTGCATGCACAAGACTATGTGTCAGGGTTGTACATGTGTTCTAGAAACACATCATAAGTAAGACAAGGATCTTCTGTAGTATATATAGACAATAGTTTAAGTCAGAGTCACAGTGATAGTTACGACGATAGTTACACCCAGTCAGTGGTGAGAACTGTGTTACATCTAGTAACCACGTTCTGCCCTGTCTGAGTTGAACCTAGTATACTATGTACATCATGTAAATATATTGTTAATCAGTTTGTAAGCGTTAAGTTAATTATAGAATGTTACCCGAACTTCGTGTGTGTATCATTTAGTACTTTATTCCGCCTCGGACCTGCAACCCGATGTGGCCGCCCTAACGGCACACATCACATGGCGATTCTACCTTACTACAATGGCGATCTCTGCCTACCTTAGGGCATAGGGCCCTACATTATTATATGGCGATCCTGGCCAGCCCTTTAGGGCATAGGTTATTACAGCATCATGTGAGAGAAGTTTTTCGAAACTGAAACTAATTAAGAATTTTCTCAGATCCACTATGAACCAAGCAGGACTCTCTAGCTCCATTTTTTCAACTGAAAATAGTGTACCTGAAGCTATTGATTTTAATGACGTAGTTCCAAAATTGCAGAACAAAAAGTTAGAATGAAGAGATTTTAAGTATCATATTAAAGTACAGTTTCTTGCATAAGCGCCTAGAGATCGAAACTTATGAACAAATGAATTTTCATTAAATTTTATTATAATAATGTTATGTACTAGGTACTAACACTATGAAAAAAGATTTATTAAATTGTACATTAACCTAGCTTATTAATAGAGTGAGCAATCGTGTCTGCATATCAGGACTGAATTCAGTACATATCAACGCGCGCAACGTGATATACCTAAGCGACCATCGCTTGATAATATAAAAAAGTATATTAGTAAATTTCCGGATTTATATTATGATGGTTCAAAATTAGTGTGTAAAGTTTGCAATAAACCGTTATTTCAGCAATATTATCCAAATTGTGCTACGTAAATAAGGCAATTGGGTTATAATGATATTTATAATTAAATAAATAAACTAACTTTACTTTTGCTCGATATATACTTGCGTTAAACACTAATGAGAAATATAGTATGTATACATATTGCCATGGATTTTTCCCTAAATTATATTTAAAATTTATTAAAAATGTACGTACCTTTATTTTTGAACATGATTGTATATTTATGTGTAAGCAAAAACTTGTATTATAGAAGGACGGTTTTTTGTGCAAGCCGTAGCGGGTGATGTGGAGAGACAGACTACGTTAAACCTTTAGACAAGAACGTTCTTTTATTTGAAAAATATATAATTATATATTTAAGTAAATTCGGGTTGTATTATTGTGTTGAATCAGTTGTTGGTGGTTTATATTCAATTCCCGTATATTCGACGAGATTGTGTTCTCGTAATTTTGATTATATTTGATTAAATAACGTTTTCTTGTCAACGTGTCTCATATAATTTTTTTTATGTAAGTAAAAATATATATATTTTTAAAAAACGTCTTATTAATTCAAAAGATTTGAATATTGTATTTCAATTGTATTAATATTGTTATTTAGAGATTTAGTCTTAATTAGTTGAAATAAATGACAAAGAATATTTTTAAAATTTCTACGTAAAAAAAATATAACTAAAAATTTTATACGTTGGGAAGTTCAAGGCTTTTTTTCTTCATGTGTTTGATGGTGGCACATGTGGTAGATTTTTTATCGTGTTTTCAAGTTTATACAGTGTTGTTCTCTGGGGAGAAATTAAAAATAAACTTTGTTATTTAATTAAGTTGATCGGAAGTCAATAGAGGATGTTTAAATTCATTTAGCGGTCATATTCAATGAATTCTTTTACCTCTGGTTGTAAATTATATTACACAGTCTTTATACATTATAAAGATCAATTTTTTTCCTTTTTTTGATTTTTTTTGTATTAATAAATATTCATTTAAATTTTATATTGTGTTCATTATTTCTTATACCTTTCACCGTGCAATTTTAATAAGTAGGTAACTTAAAGAAGTATAATTATAACACTTATCAAGAAACCTTGATTGGCGTCTAAATAACTTTTTTATTTCCACGTTTTTCCGATTGGAACCCTGAGAAGAAAGCAGTCCCATTTTTTGGAAATAAACCGACCGAGTATCCTAGTTGGGTAGATTAGTTGTGGACGGTGGTGCAGTAAATATAAAAACCACAATTCATAGCAATATGTAAAACTTAGTACTGTCCTGGGGGGCAGACAAAATCGACCCACTCTACTTATTAATAAACAGGCATTTTCCTGTTTTTCATTCATAAAAAATGTTTACAAAATAATTAACGTTTTGCCCTCTTTACTTAATCCAGCGTTTTCCAAACTGGGAGGCGCGCCTCCCTAGGGAGGCGTGGAGTAGTCTAAGGGGAGGCGCGAATATTAGCCAGGATTAATAAATTTACTCAGAGAGATCTCCAAGAAAAAAAATGAAATCAGTTTAAATAAACTGCAAGTTTTCTGTAATATTTTATAATAAACACATATAAATAATATTAAAATAATTAAAATAATATAGAAAGTGTTTAAATTGGGTTGCCCAAAAGCTGCAAAACTAAGAAAAATAAAGTGAAGAGCTCCCAAGACAAGAAAATACGATTCGTCTTATTTATCGTTCGGATTTACAAGTGTTATTACTGATAATATGGAAAAACCAATGTGTTTGTTTTGTTCGAAAGTTTTGGCTGGTGATAGTATGAGACCCGGAAAATTAAAACGCCACATTGAAACTATGCATTCTCAATACGTTGGCAAGTCCCAAGAATTGTTTCAAAGAAAATTGGATGAGTTCACTACACAAAAGCTAACGTTCAAAAACATAGTTCATATTCCATCAAATGCGTTACTAGCATCGTACTTAGTATCTTACAGAATCGCGAAGTGTAAAAAACCACACACAATAGGAGAAACATTAGCCAGCAGCTATTGATATGGTCAAAACAATGTTTGGCGAATCATATGCAAAACAGTTGCGACAAATACCGCTTGCTGATAACACTGTTGGCAGAAGAATCGATGATATATCTGACGATCTTTGTGATCAATTATTTTCTCAGATGCGCACTTCAAAATTCGCTTTACAAGTAGATGAAGCAACCGATGTAGCTAAAGACGCACATTTAATTGCATATGTTCGATATGTTGAAGAGAATAATATAATTGAAGATATATTATTTTGCAAATCCATTCCTGGCAAAGCCACATCCAGTGAAATTTTTAATATAATCGACAATTGTTTTGATGATAACGGCATATTGTGGAATAATTGCATTGGGCTTTGTACAGACGGTGCACAGTCAATGTCAGGACACAAAACTGGCCTTCAAGCGCTAATTAAAACGGAAACACTCGATGTTCTCTGGACGCACTGCATGCTCCACAGAGCAGCTCTCGTATCAAAAAATATGAGTGAGGAACTTAACTACGTTTTTACAAAAGTAACGAAAGTTGTAAACTACATAAAAAAAAGTCCATTAAATGTTAGGTTATTTGCATAGCTGTGTGAAGATATGGAAGCTGCTTACACCTCACTTTTGTATTATTGTGAAGTGCGCTGGCTATCTCGTGCAAAAGTGATTCAGAGGGTACTTGAACTCAAAGAAGAAATTGCAATTTTTCTCGAAGAAAATCATAATGAGGATGCAAATATGTTTAGGGATGATAATTTTATTATTAAACTTACCTATTTGGTAGAAATTTTTGGAAAATTGAGTGTTTTGAATAAATCGATGCACGGGCCACAAATGCATTTATTGATACAAAAAGATAAAGTAAAAGCATTCATTAAAAAAATGGAGATATGGAAGATAAATTTGGAAAAAAATAGGTTCGACATGTTTCCACTTTTAAATTTATGCGCCCAAGTTAATATAGAAGGAAACAAAAATCTATTTGTCGAACACTTGGATGGGTTGTTAATTCATTTTTCGAATTATTTTGATGATCTTGATTTTACAAAATATGCGTGGATACAGAATCCATTTATCGACGAAGAAGATGACGAATTTGAATTAATTAATTTGAAGTATTGCGAAAGAAAACTTGATTGAACTATCTTGTGATACTTCTTTAAAACAAAAATTTCAGAATGTACTTATGTCTGATTCAATTTTGGCTAGATATTAAGAGTGAATATAATATTTTGTCAAATAAAACTTTAAAAGTATTGCTGTCGTTCGCAACATTTTATTTATGCGAAACAGGATTTTCTGCATTAGCTGCAATAAAATCGAAATATCGTGCTCGTTTGGTTGTAGAAAAGGAGCTTCGTGTAGCTATCTCATCAATGACACCGAGATTTGAGAAACTTTGCGCTAATAGGCAAGCACATCCATCTCATTAAGCGACAATAATAAAATATTGTTATTCGTTTTTTCTTGTGTATAAGAGTATATCTTAATAAATTTTTTAGTACTAAAAATTTTTGTGTTTGTAGTATTTTATAAAATGGAAGGGAGGCGCCATATGATCAAATATTTTTAAGGGAGCCGTGATAAAATAAAGTTTGGAAACCACTGACTTAATCAATCAAATAAAAAAATTGCCTCCTTAATAAATTTCATTTTATATTTTGATGGACATGGGAGTGACAAAACTCCGCATCGGATGCCACCAAACCTTGCTACGCCACTATTTAGAACACCATCTTGAAAAACACATGCAACAAATCTTTAACTAGTCCATAAATGTGCGGACGTGCTCCATCCGGCATAAAAATCGTGTTTCCAATTCATGTTCGTTTGGCAACTACAAAATTACGGAATTTATTATAATTTATAGGTAGCGTTTACCATTAGCAGTTGCAGATACCACTACTAAATTCCGTATTTCTTTGAAAAAATATGTAATAACTCAATACACGGTCATGTGTATGTGTAACACTCTGGCAAGGCGATAGCCTCGGCTTTAATACAAAACATTAATGTATTATACAAACACGGCCTTACTCCGTATTTGTTACGTACACAAGGCTATGCATCAGGGTTATACACAAGCTTCTAGAAGCAACTTGTAAGTGACACAAGGATCTTCTTTGGTGTATAAAGGTGATAGATTAAGTTAGAGGGATAGTCACAACCAGTCAGTGGTACGAACTGTGGATACATCATAGTACCCCCTTTCTACCCTGTCTAAGTTGATATAATTATAATGTATATATATATGTATATATATTTATAGTATGTAAACCAAACTTCATACGTGTATCATTTGATTCTTCGCCCAGCCTCGAACCTGCACTACAATGTGGCTGCACAAACGGCCCACATTACAAATACAGACCAATGATGAAATTAGGTTTTTTGTACGAAGATCTACTTTGTTTGTCAGACTCTATAGTTGTGACCCTACCATTCAGATAGAAATATGTCTCATCTGTTCATAGAATATGGAATAACAATTCAGTTTCAATTTCTGTCTAGGCCAATATTCACAAAGAAGAATCGTACATTTTAGCCAAATCTCCTCCCTTTAACATTTTTAAGATAATGTGTAAAATTTTTCAACCACGAAGAAAGGATCGTTTGGATATCGCATTTGCACTACTGAATCGCTGAAATTTTACGTTTGGGTGAGATTTATTTTGAGAATAATTTTCTAAATAGAAATGATTTCGTATTGACATCTGTGCCAATACTTGTCATGACGAAAACACTTTTTTCCATATATTTAATGCAATCCCATTATTTAAGCAATCAAATCTTGTTTACCTTCCTCGACAATCTCAATCTGTTAAAAATATATCAAAACTCCAAGTATACTCCCAACTTCATAACAAATCAATGTAATTTTGTGTCAGGATGTTGTACAATAACGTGTGTTCATTTGAAAAGTCAATCTAGTAGCATGTGATTTACTGAGAACATTTTAAAGTATGTCGTAAATTTAAAATTACTACTTAACCTACGAAGTCGTTTATTTTGACAGTTTCATCCATACAAACACATATTAAAATTTACTACTTAACCTACGAAGTCGTATATTTTGACAGTTTCATACATACAAACACATACTAATATATTTGCGTCTTATTCTATCAAAATTTCAAAGTAACCTAGATTGACTTTTCAAATGAACACTTGTTATATGACAATTGAACTTTTATTTAAAATGAAAATAAAAAGTATAAAAAACTATGGACAATAAAAAATTTAATAAATTATTTTGAAAATAAAGTTTTACTTAGCTAATTGAATATAAAATATAAATCAAACTTACTTTTCCATCAGACCTTCCTAATACAGAATTAACAACGAAATCCGGTGGGGCCAAAGCATCAATAATACTGACAACGTACGGTTTCAACACAGAACAAAGCGTCAATATGTTCTCTTTAATGAAATTTATAAGAGCCGGTCCATTTCCAAAGTTACCCTCATAGAAATAAATCAAATGTTTATCAAGTGAAGCTAAGCCGTACATATAACCCAAACTATCTAAAATCGGCATCAGACTGTTATCAATACTAGTATTGTGAATATGTCTCCAATAGTAACTTAATGCCAAGTATTCTCCGTATATTTTGGATAAAGGTCCTCCTCTGTACACTTGGACATTATTTCTTGCTATAAATTTGCTTTCACCTGAAACAAAATGAATGTATTTAAAACAATGTCTAAATAAAAATAAAACTAGTTCGTAATGAAAATTAAATATGAATACGATTATTATATTATTTGTTGACTTAATTTAATAATAGAATAATTCTAACGTACGTTTCGGCTGTTATCTTAAAATCTGATTTAATATATGTAAGCCATCCTTAGGAGCCTAACGTTATTTTGGGAGGGAGGATGGTTAATTGAAATTTACAATAGTGTCTATGAAGGGGGTATTCGCGAAATCTGTGTATTTGTAATTAAAAAATTATTTTTGTTTTTTTAGAAGAATTTCTAACAGATCTAACGTCTTGCTTTTTACAACATTATGAATTAGGTTGCAGCTATTAATATCTGACAAGTGGTTATGGTCTATATAATATTCAGGGAAATCCGTGTTTTTGACACTATATTGAATAGGTCTTATGTGCTCTAACATACGTTTTTCTATTTTGCGTTCGAAATGAGGAGGATACAAAATATAAATATTTATATTTATATTTTGTATCCTCTTGATAAAGGCGTACTGCCGAAACATGTAGAGTTTTTTAAATACATATATTTTGAAGTAATATACAGACCTTTAATCGCCTACTGATTAGGTTTACCATATATATATATATATATATATATATATATATATATATATATATATATATATATATGGTAAACCGTATGGTATAACGAGCCATCGAAAAAATTCGTAATTGGAGTAGACTGTGAAATTGGTTTGGTACTTTAACCACTTCCACATATTGTCACATTACTTGTTGCTTGACAGTTTTATTGTAAAAAAAGGTTATGGCATTTAAATGATACTACAACAAAAAAGAAAACAAATAATTTATTTAATATCGAAATCATAATCAAAATTTACATATAGCTACAGAAGTTGTTGAAAATGTTGTCCAGTTACATCTAAACACTAAACAATTTTCTTAATAAGAGTTTTGAAAAATTTGACACAAACTTATAGTTTCAATGTCAAATAATAAATGTCATTATGTGGAAGTGGTTAAACTATCAACCCAATTTCACAGTCTACTCCAATTATGAATTTTTTCAATGGCTCGTTATATATAAGTGTCCCGTATCGTTATATTAAAATTTTAGGAGTGTAAAGTAGACTTCATTCAAGTAACAAAAACGCAAAACTTGTATATCCATTTTTATTTGTATCAAAGTTACAGATCTATGAATGTGATTGTCAGATCATGAAAAAAAATGTAATCCTAAAGTCAATAAATACTGATTTTATTTAAAAAAGTTATACGATTCAATAATATTGTTAACGTCGCATAATAAAATGTTATCCTAAAATAAATAAACACGTGTCGTAGTGCATCCAGTAATTTCTTGGAGATCTACAAAAAAGAGTACTGGAAATTGATTTATGATAAAGAAGGTTCTTACTTATTTCGTAAGTACTGAACCGTGAATATCATACAATAAACAAATGTTCAGAAGACTGTTAACGTTGCATTTTTAATAAAGGATTACATTACGTTTCAGTTCATACAACAGCTTATTAGTGAGTGGACACGTTTTCTTTATTCAAAATGCCTTACCGATTTTCTTCTCATGAGTATGCGGACATGCATTTTGTGTATGGCTACTGTAACGGCAGTGCACGGCAAGCAGTTATTGAATACCGAAATCGGTTTCCCGATAGGCGCATTCCTCATTACAGAACGTTTCTGGAGGTACACAGATAATTTCGGGAATGCGGACTGCGTGGTCTTTTAGAGGATGTCCCACTGAATGTTCGACGAGAGATGTGGTTTCACATGGATGGGGCACCACTACATTTCGGAATTACTGTTCGAAATTGGGTTAACGTCAATTATCCAAGATGGATTGGTCGAGGTGGTCCTGTTGCATGGCCACCCACATCACCCGATCTTAATCCCCTTGACTCTTGTTTATGGGGGTACATGAAAAATTTAGTCTACGCGCAAGTTTCAAACACAAGAGAAGAGTTGTTGGATCGTATTCACCTGGCTGTCAAGCAAATCCGACAAAACAAGTACGAAATTCGGATAAGTACTTCTTCTGTTGGTTTACGGGCACAATCCATTCCACCACATTTCGAAAATATTATTAATTGAACTTTTTTAAATAAAATCACATTTATAGATCTGTAACTTTGAAACAAATAAAAATGGATACACAAGTTTTGCGTTTTTGTTACTTGAAATGAAGTCATAACATATCTATCAGAAAAAATTAAATACACTTTAAAAAAATATGATATAGCTACAACATATAAACTTAGTAATACTAATAAACATTTATTTTCAAAACTTAAACCTAAAATAGAAAAAAATCGAGAAACACATGTCATATATAACATACCATGTCGCGATTGCGATAGTTACTACATAGGTCAAACGAAACAATATTTATACAAAAGAATACAAGCCCACAAATACTCTAAAACAGACAAAACTGCTTTATCTACACACAAACTACAACGCGATCACCATTTCGATTTTGAAAACACACAGATAATTGATAAAGAACAACACACAATAAAAGACAAATTAAAGAAATGATTAGTATTAAACAGGAAAAAAATTCAATTAACAACAGAAATGATATAAAAAATTTAAGCAGTATATACTATAACTTAATTGTGTAACGATCTGCAATTTACCATCATAATATATTTTTTTTTTGTTATATAATTATATATCTTAAGTTATTTAAATATCAATTACATTTAAATATCATATACATTTGCTTATCATGCTGACTGTTCCGTGTTTTGATTCCTGTCTAGTTGTCCGAGTAGGTTTTCGTGGTTTTCCTTCTCGTTTAAGGCGAATGCCGACAACTTTGCATCTTAAGACGCTCCACGGGCGCATACATAATAATAACTCACGTCTTGCTTTTCCCTGATTTTGTTGTCTTCTGTTTTTGGAATACTAAGGCATGGAATACTAAGGAATTTAAGGCGAATGCCGACAACTTTGCATCTTAAGACGCTCCACGGGCGCATACATAATAATAACTCATGTCTTGCTTTTCCCTGATTTTGTTCTCTTCTGTTTTTGGAATACTAAGGCATGATTTATTATTATTATTGGAATGTATCTTTGAATAATTTTATCCATAGCAACTCAATTATATGACATTTGTATATATGTCATTTATATTTTATATCCTTGATAAAGGCATCATTGCCGAAACATGTAGGGTTGTTTTAAGTGTATATACTTTGGAGTAAAGCCAGACCTTTAATCGCCAACTGATTGAATTTACCATATCATACGAAAATACTAGTCACGAAAATATTATACAAGGTGTGTATAAATTGTCGCAAAAGCTACACATAGCGACATTCTTCGTTCGGTTTTGAATAAAAAATCTTAATGTTAAAATGTCGTATCATGCTTCGTAAATTCGTAAATGTCAAAATTTGACAGTAATGATTTTGATTGAACTCACTTTGAAATACAAACTTATTGTTCTACAATGTTGCCAAATGTGTTTTTCGTGGAAGTACGTTAATGAATAAATGTTTAAAACAAGCTTTTAAATCAAAAAGAAAACGTTTACGAAATAATACTAGTAAAAATTTTTTCTTTAAACTAAATTGCATCTATCTCTATTAACAGATATCGAAGAGCAAAGGTTAGTTACGCACTAAAAGTCTGAACTTCAAGAACCCCGTGAAAACAAACGAAGCATGATACGACATTTTAACATTAAGATTTTTTATTCAGAACCAAACGAAGAACGTCGCTGCGTGTAGCTTTTGCGACAATTTATACACACGTTATATATATATATATATATATATATATATATATATATATATATATATATATATATATATATATATGTATATATTAAAATAATAGACTTTTTCTAGGTCTAGCGACCTTTAATGAATTCCAATTTTTTAATACGACGTTTCGACTTTTTTATTAAGTCTTTTTCAAGTAATTAGAACCAAAAAATTAATACAAAGAAAGGTAAGAAATATATTTACATTTGTATGAATGAATTAAAACTAAAAATAAAATAATGAAATTAAAGTAAGGAAATTAAAGGATACAAAACTCACCAAGTTTGTTCGTGTCAAAACACATATTTTGCGTAAGATGTATGGCCACACATGTCGAACCTTTCTATAAGGTCGACTGCCTTTCTTGGAATATTTAGTGTAACTAAATGTCTTTGTGCAGAAATGAAATTGTTTGTTTCGTTTTTAAAAATAGTTTGGTCAGAACATGTGTTTGAGAAAAATACAGTATATTTACAATGGGGAAAATTTATTTGTGTGGTTGGGGTTGTCTTCTATTGTTTAATGAGCGGATAATAAAGTTTAGAAAGTCCATCAATCTCGTTACGATAGTTGATTGTTTTGTTGTTTTTGAATATATGAATCATTTCTAAGATCTCCCTGGCCTTTGTATTGTTTTGCTTAGTAATTATTTTTGTGTTTTCAAAATCAAAATTATGTTTTAATGTTAACTGGTGTTTTATTAAAGCTGTCTGATTTCTTGCGTATTTGTGTCCTTTTAATCTTTCCTGTTAAATATATATATATATATATATATATATATATATATATATATATATATATATAAGTGTTTAGATAATTTCTTAGCCGTTTATTAAATATAACAATTGATAAATTATTGGAGTATTTCGGCTTTTATATGAAATATTTACAAATATCAAATTAGAATGTATGTAATTGCAAAGTAAGTGGGGATGTAAACATTGCTGTCTACAAATTACAAAGCAAATCATACGAAATTTTTAATTGAAAAATATGGTCTACGTTGGGACTCGAACCCAAGTCTACAGCTTGCCGGGCTGTCGCTTTTACCACTTAGCCACAATAGACCTAGGTTCAAGCTATTTAGAAATGCATTATAAAGTAACAGTGTTAATGAATCAGATGTCAGTTATTGAATGTAGATGTCAAGTTGAAAGCTGAAGTCAGTTTTGAAAGCTCATGTCAGTTTTGATAACAGCTGTCAGTTAGTGAAAGCAAATGTCATTTATTGAAAGCAGATGTCTGTTTTGAAAGCAGGTGTCAGTTATGAAAGCAAACGTCAGATTAGAAAGCAGATGCCCAATTTGAAAGTAGATGTGAGTTATTGAAAGCAGATGTCAGTATTTTGAGAGCAGATGTCAGATTTGAATGTTAGAAAGTGTTAATTATTACTCCATGGCTATATGAGTGTCTAGATAATTTCTTAGCAGTTTATTAAATATAACAATTGATAAATTATTGGAGTTTTTCGGCTTTTATATGAAATATTTACAAATATCAGATTAAAAGCGACAGGCCGGCAAGCTGTAGACTTGGGTTCGGGTCCCACCGTAGACCATATTTTTCAATTAAAAATTTCGTATGATTTGCTTTGTAATTTGTAGACAGCAATGTTTACATCCCCACTTACTCTGCAATTACATACATTCTAATTTTATTACAATTACAATTATTAACACGTCACGGGTGAATGTCGCTTCATCTGTAAACAGTATACGCGATACAAAACGAGGATTATCATTTATCCATCGACAAAATTCCATACGTCTACGATTATCATCTCGTTGTAGGTGCTGTACTCTTTGTACATGGTACGGACGTAAGCCATGCTCGTGGAGTGTTTTTATCACCCTTGTTTGTGGAATGCCCAATTGAATACTAATTCTCCGTGAGCTGGTAGTTGCGTCCTCTTCTACTACATCCAGAATATCTTCTATTTCTTGTAATTGTTGTCGACTGCCTCGTTCAGATATTATGTTTACACTGGAAAGCTTTCCGGTCGCGCACAATGTGTTGAATACACTAATAAATACAGTTTTATTAGGATGTCTGTGATGTGGAAACCGTTGACGATATTCATTAGCAGCAGCTGTAGCATTCCCATCACAAAATCCATAAACAAACACCATATTAGCATATTCTAAATTAGAATAAGTGTGTGGAATTTTAGTTTGTTACACTATAGTCGTACAAACGTCAAGTCAATGTCACAATACCCGAACACAATGTTATAATTTACTCCAAGGTATAGGGAACATTTTTTATGATGGCAGCGCCCTCACTATATCAACGATGAACTAGAGGTAGTGACGTTAGACGCATTAGGCATACAAACCACTCTACACTATTTCTCGACTGCTTTCAATGTCACTACCGCTAGTTCGGAAAACCACGAACAGGTAGCGCTTCAGCTAGGAAGACTTCCCTATAATGAATTGCTACCGGGGTTTCACTGTTTTTACGAATACATACATAAACATGGTATACTAAATCTACATTTTTAATTACGCTATAACTCGAAAACAAATAAAAATCGGATAACATTTGAGTTTCTTTACATTACTTTCACCAGTAGAATACACTCCTTGAGTTTGGTCGATTCCTCACGACTCACCCTGTATAAGGGGAAATCTGCAGGTCGTCCAAAGGTGTTAACTCAATATGTTATAGAAGACCTTTGTGATAGAATGGAAGAAATCATTGAGAAAATTGTCTGCGCAAACAGCTAGAAATTGTTTATTTTTTTATCCGTTTATAAAAACTGTAATATTGGACTTTCTCATTGAAAAAGGAACTTCATATGCACCCATCTTCTTCTTCTTCTCTGTTTTGGGTTGGACGCCACCACGTCCAGGCACTTGAGCACACTGCTCTTTGTACTATCCGCAATAGACCTCTCAGTTCCACTCTGTTAGTCTTGTGTCCTCGATAAAAGCTACTATCCTCCTCAGGGGAAGTTTGAGTACACTCGAAGGATCCAATAGATCTCTCCCGAAATATTTCTGTCTGAGTTTCTTCAGTTCCTCACACGTGCATAATAAATGAAGGCTAGTAGTTTCCTCCTGTTTTTCACATCTCCTACACCAGCGCTCGCTAACCAAGCCCATGCTGTACAAATGCTTCCTTAAAGGAGAATGTCCGGTTATTAACCCGGTAGTTATTTTAATTTCTTTTTTGCTACTACGAATTAGGTTGGCTGAAAACTTTCCGTCCAGCTCCCTTAGTAGTGTTTTGGTATGGAGTTGACCTTCCGTTAACCTCCATTTATTTTTATGTTCTTTTTCTAGCCATAAACAGATCTCCCTTTTAGCGGAATCCTTAGTGATTCCACATATAGGTTCTGGTCCTATAAAGTTCCTATTAGTACTTTCTTTGGCCAGTTTGTCGGCTATCTCATTGCCTTTAATTCCCTCATATCCTGGCACCCATATCAGCGACACTCTATTGTCTTGTGCCAGGTTATTGAGGACATGTTTATAATATTTCACCAGCTTAGACCTGGTAGATGGGTTCATAATGGCTTTAATAGCCGCCTGACTATCAGTCATTATGTTAATTTTTTTGCTTGCGCAGCCGGCTTCCCGAATTTCATCGGCGCAGGCTGCGACTGCTAACAATTCGGCCTGGAAAACCGTAGTATGTTTCCCCAGACATATCGATATCTTCCTTCTAGGGCACATTCCGCATATGCCTGCACCTGCCCCCTGACTAGATTGTGATCCATCAGTGTACCAGGTGCCGGCACCACAATCGATCGAGCCATATGCACCCATGTAAAGTTACAATGGTTTAACAATTATTACCAGTTAACTATGAACGCTGATTGCAATATTGTCATTGGTTTAACGAACATTTAGCTGAAAATAATGATTTGTTAGATTTGACATTTTTTACAGACGAAGCATGGTTCTATTTGTCTGTTTTGCAAACAGTCAAAATTACCGTAACATTACCACATGAATTTAAGGAAGTTCCCTTACATTCTCTCAAGTTGGCATTTGGATCGGAATATCTAGAAGGCGAATAGTTGGACCTATTTTTTTCAATGATAACATTAACGCTGAAAGATATCAAAACAAACGTATTACGACAATTTTTCCAATTAATTTACCAAGATGAATTAGCAAACGGCTATTTTCAGCAAGATGGAGCTTCGGCCCATACCACAACAGAAACAATTGGATTTCTGCGACAAGTTTACGGTGACAGAATTATTAGCCAGAGTTTATGACCTTCAAGATCACCAGATTTAACAACCCAAGATTTTTATTTATTTGAATATTTGAAAAACAAGATTTGTCAAAATAGAATACAAACAATGGAAGAATTAAAGAATGCAATTAGGAGATAAATTAATAAAATTCCTCAAAAGGAACAAATTTCGTGAAGATTGTTCGTCGATGTCTATTGGCACTAATATTGATGTTGTGCGTAAAATTATTGAAGGAGGTTGGCATACTGTGGAAGTGAAGCATTCTTTGGCATTGATATGAAACCAATACACACGATTTTGTATGAACATTTAAACGTACGAAGTTTTACAATTGTTGGACAGTTTGACAGAAGCTCAAAAATAAGGTCGTGTCGAATCATATAAATAAATATTTAAAGAATTCAACCGAGGTCGTCCAAACTTAGTCTATGTCAACGTTACTCGTGATGAAACTTGAATTTATTCGTGCGGTCCTGAATAGAAACAAACAATCCACCGTTTGCGTCTTTCAAAGCGAAGCAAATGATCGGTTGATTTTTCAGTTTTACTGAACAAGTGGCAATCGTAGTTTCAGAGAAGCGAAGAGCTGTGAGTGTTATACCACAATTTGTTTATCGAAGTCATCGATGAAACTAGAATAATCCAAATCGTCGACTTACTTGTCATTATCACGTCAGCTCTCACTCAGCATTTCAAACCGTCGTTTTTTTGACAAATAAAAATGTTGAACTAATAACTCACTGCCCGAATTCACCTCGTTTATCACCTTGTGATTTCTATTCGTTCTCAAACATCAAAAACAAAATACGCGGTGACGAACAGTGGATTTCGAAGCAACAGCTCCAGAGTAAAAAAAATGCTTGGCAAGTTTATTCAAGCGTATGTAAAAGTGTGTTCAAGTCAAAGGTGAATACTTTGAAAAACATCCTTAAATTTGATGTATTTTTTACTTCGTTTCCAAAAATATTCCCAGCAGCTTATGTATTAAATATTTATACTTATAGTATTCACAAGTACTTTTCCATTTTGGTCGATTCTAGTTTACGAAGTAAAAATCCCACTCGACAAATTAAACATTTACACAGACTTTTCTACTCGACCGATTATTTCTCAGGGTGCTATTATAGGACTCTTAATTATTTATCATCTGTCAGTGATCAGTTAAGAACTCTAACTCAAAGATCCCTAGTAGTGGATTTGTGAATTTTTTCTACAAAAACCGCGGTCTATGTTTTCATTTCAACTAATGAGCATTTAGATAGGATAAAACGCTACTAAATATTCGGATAATTTGTCAACTTTTGCTTATAACTTAGTAGATCGCGTGAATAGCATATGCATATGTACTAAGAAAATTATCCAAAATTTTTAAAACTCTAAGAAAATTTCATTCAAAAATTTTCAATTCAATAGTAGAATAATTGCACAGAATCACTGAATTGTGTTAAGAGGGTGAAATCAGAGACGATCGGTGTCCTCTGTATCTTTCTATAAATCATTTAAATGAATTATTGCAAACTTCAGATTTCGATCAGGAAAAAAGTTCGGAAATCGGGCGATGCGATGTCAAAAATGTATACATGACGAGACATACGAAAGGTTCACAATAAATCCCGCAATACAGTATGAATAAATAGTAATAAGCAATATATTTGTCTAAATATCCTCGCATTACTTATAACATAAAATAAAATACAAAATTGGTAAATGCACTCTATACACAGGTGTTCCAAAAGTTGAAATTTCACCTTTAATTAGCGAACAGATTTATGAAACCTTGTCGCATAGTAAACAATAAACAATTTTACAGAAAATTATTTGTACTATCGTGAGCAATTGAAAGTAAACGCACTATTATAGCTGCGTAAATTTTACCAAATTGTCAAGCTAATGTCATTTATGTTATGATTAAATGCAGACACTGACACTTCAAAAGTACTGTATACATTAGATAAATTTTGAAATTTCGACATGCCAACATAATAAAGTGTTAACTTTCAATTACTCACGATAGTACATAAAAAAATCATTTTGTATAAACCACTAGCTGAACCCGCCAAAGCTCGCTATTGCTCGATTTGATTTTATATATATGTACTATATACAAGATGTCCCGTATCGTTATGTTCAAATTTTAGGAGTGTAAAGTAGACTTCATTTCAAGTAACAAAAACGCAAAACTTGTATATCCATTTTTATTTGTTTCAAAGTTACAGATCAATAAATGTGATTGTCAGATCATGAAGAAAAATGTAATCCTAAAGTCAATAAAAACTGATTTTATTTAAAAAAGTTCAATTAATAGTTCAATTATATTTTCGAAATGGCCACCTCCTTGTTGAATGCAGGCTTGTGCCGGTAAGCCAACAGAAGAAGTACTTATCCGAATTTCATACTTTAAAATTTAAATTTAAAAAAGTTCAATTAACAATATTTTGTTGTTAGAAGAGTGCTTGATGTAAGGATGCAAGTTGGGCAGGCATCCTTGGAATTTGCTGTTGCTCAGTCGATGTCTTCTTGGTCACCATACCACATTTGTTTCGAACGTTATCGATTTATTTACAATTCCAACATCGACGTGCTCTTTTATTTGGTTTTATCTGTTTCAGTACCCGACTCACCAATTGCTCCAAAAAATTCTTCGTTTTCCTGGTTGTCGTCAGTACAGATTCTAGCATGACTCCGAAATGCCTGTTTTGCGGGTCCGAACTCAAGCACGCTCACCATGGCATCGATCAAGCTGTAATCGTGCCAGCCTTAATGCCTGCTGTGTATCACTCTCTCGGAGACAATCTATGAACATCTGGATACACAGGTGCTCCATGAAATTATTTGGCGCATTAGATATGCAGGTCGAACCAGACGGACAATATTTGCCCCAACTTCCTGAAGATTCTCGTCTTTTTTCTGCAACACGTTCTTCAGTTGAATATGGTATACCTGCTCAGTAGCGCATGGCCATATCTTATCTCCAACCGTTTAATAAGTTGGGAATAACCTTTGTGTTCTTCAGGAGGTAATGACTGCAAAATATCACTGGCATCACTCCTCAACGCTATAATTAAAGTAGTAGCCTTCTCGATATCTTCCTTGTTGACCTGCTGGATGTCAGAATGACTCATGGTCACAGGTAATTTAATCTGAACTATTAGTGCCTCTAAAAATCTATAATGTTCTTCTAAAAGTTTGAACTTCTCTCCAATTTCGTCCTCCATAGCAATAAAGACTTCTCCTTTTAATGCTACTGAGTTTTCCACTAGTCGCTGTTCTAGAACTTTCTCCAAAGCGCTCAAATTCTCAGAATTTTTCTGTTCTATTAAATACAGAATCTGCTATGTTTGTTCAAGATTTTTCTTGAAAGTTCTAGAATTTTTCAGTAGTTTTTTCCAGATTTTTCTCTAGGATTCTAGAGGTTTCCAGGCTCCTCTGCTTCATTTGTTCCTTAATTTTATCAAATTGAATTATAATATATTTATTGTAATATAGCGTATATGATGCGTGATGAAATACTAGAAAAATATAAGCAAAGAAAATAGACTTTAATACTTATTACATATAGGTAAGCGTTTTGCAACAGCATATAGCAACAGGTAAAGTGTAAACTAATAAAATGATGTTAACTGTTGACGAATAAAAAAACATGTTTTATCTTTTTATCTTTTAACATCATTGTATTTGTTAACAATTTACTTATTATAGGTATGCTGTCGTAAAACCTTTCCTCATATTAGATTAATTTGTAACTATATTTTTATTGTATAGATATTATATATGTTGTATTAGATACAACTTAATTACCGCTGCTCTAGCCTGATGAAGTACACCAATTGAGTGGCGAAATATTGGATATAATAGATATATATAGTAATAGATTATTTCCAATTTTCCCCAACCAAATTTTTAATCGAGACTCCTAATTTTATCAAATTATATTTTAAATCCTAATTGTGTATCGTATTTGTCTGTGTTACTGTTTCATATTTATTTGCAAATATGTAACTAATTTAAAAGTAATCACTTTGTTTATTTAGCGTATGGCTAACATGGATTGAAAATATACATCTAAAAGTTAAATTTTAAAATCGAGGCCATTGACCCAGTCCAACGCGGAGTCAGTGGCTCAAAGAAGTCACTCATCTCACCCCTATATGCTGTAAGAGGGCACTCAGCTGAAATATGGTGAAAAGTCTGGCTAGATTCTCCGCATTCGCAAGTTGGTAGGTATCAGTCCCCATTTACAGAATGAGTCAACACAAATTCCTGGTAAGGGTGCGGTAGAATCGATGATATGGGCCGCTTGAGCGGATTTCAAGGTTTCTCAATACTCTCTCCATCTATGGTTTGGGTTGAAATCTTCTGCTATAAGTTGTTCTGATAGCAGTAGTGGAGGAAATCTAGACTTCAGTCTCGACAGGACATCAGACAGGACAATGTGTACTGCAAGGTAGGGATTCGATATTATTTTATTCTCTTACCAGGCTTTCCTGTCTCCGGATGGTGGGAGGTACAATGTGGCTTAGAAACGGGAGCTAGGGTAGGGCGTAGTTTTTTAAACAACCGTTAATTATTGTCATGGTCTCGTTGAGTTTGATGTCGATCTTCTTTGCGTGGCAGCTGTTTAGCCAAACTGGAGCGCAGTATTCAGCTACCGAGAAAACAAGGTAAGAGCTGACGTTCTAAGGGTGAATGCGTTTGCACCCCAAACAGTACCGCAAGGCTTGTGGATTATGCTATTTCTAGTGTTTATTTTAGCTGAGTGTTCTCTAGATGTTTTTTATATTAGAGTGTTCGATTCATTGTTTCTCTCAGATATTTTGGGCAAGGATTACAACGTAGCAAGTTGTTATTGAAATACACTTGCGGCTCTAGACGTGATTCTTTGTTATTAAGGTGAAAGCACGACAATTCTATTTTATTCATATTCGAGATTAGTCTCCAGTCGGCGAAGTATTTTCCCAGCGCGAGCAGGTTCTCTGAAAGTATAATATTAGTTCCCTTTATAGTTCTACGCCGGCTCTTGCATGCCGGAGTAGAATCATAAAGGGAACTAACCAGGTCATCGGTATATCCAAACTTTTTAATTTTGTGTGTGGCAGGCATGTCAGAAATATACAGATTAAACAGGACAAATGCAAGTACCGATCCTTGAGGCAATCCATTATTAAAATTTTTGCTCTCTCCTGTTATTATTTGGAAGGGTCTGTCGCAAAGCATGTTGTTTAATCAAGATGCTATTCGGCTGCAAGGTACCACGTTGAGAAATTTGTAGAGAAGGCCTTCTCTCCAGACCGTATCATATGCCGCAGTCAGGTCAACATAGACCACAGTTGTCTTCAGCCGTTTCTGAAACCCTACCTCAATGTGTGTTGTTAATCTGAGCACCTGGTGAGCACAACTATGGTCAGGTCTGAATCCAGTCTGCTCAATGGGACATGCTCCAATATCAATGCGCTAAGTCGGTTTAATAGCAATCTTCCCAGAAGCTTATTATATGGGCTTAAAAAACTTATCGGACGAAAGCTTTCAGGAAGGTTCTTGGGTTTGTTCGATTTCAAGACTGCAATTATTTTGGATTTCTTGAGTTCTATTGGGATATGTCCCGTCAATTGGATGCCTGAGCAGAATTTACTCATCCACATTCTTATGTGTTTCCCACAATTCTTGAATTAGGAATGGATTCCGTCAAATCCAAGTGCTTTGCCAGATTTAGTGTCATTCAATGTTTTATCTACCTGGAGTATTCAGGGTGGGCTGTTGTTGTTTAACGGCGGAGTGTCAGTTGTTGTCTTGCACTTGGGGCCTGAGACGGTGTTATAATTCGTGCAGCGATTTGGTCAGCTTGGACAACGAGCAAGCCCACGAGGTGGGTTAGAGCTGCCTAGTTTCTTCAAGAGGCTACAAGCTTTCCTACTCGATTTTTTGAAGTCCATACTACCTGTTGTTCCTTCCCGTTTTTACAACGCTCTATGTCCAGACGACTAAGGAGTTCATCCGCTATCTCATAGTCCCCGCTGTTCTGAAATTCCTGTTAAAGCTGTTTCGTCTCATTGCTCCATCCCGGGATATATTCTCTACTGAAGCCCCGAGGTGCATACCTTTTTGCTGTTGCCAATATGGTTTTGATGAATCTATTATAATTGCTGCTTTTTGGAGGGACCCATCTGAGGACTTTGTCTAACTGCGCAGGCAATTTATCCCATTGGGCCTTTCCAAAATTTCACCTAGGCCTAGGTATAGAGTGGATAATCGGGATTTTAATTCCAATTTCGAGAATTACCGGACGATGTTGGCTATGTGGAAAGTCATCTTAAGATTGGAATTGGGCGCTTTTTGGCATTCCCCGACACATAGATGTCTAGGTTGGTTACAGTGTTCCATGCAGCTGACCTGAAAGTATTTCGTTCTTTAGCATTGAAGATTAGGTGGAGGTTGTGAGTGTCTGGCCAATTCGTAAGGCGATCACCATTCTCATCAGTGATATAATATTTCCAATCAGTGTGATGGCTATTAAAGTCACCTACATATATTGTAGGGTATGGATACGTATCTAATACATTATCAGGCCAAGATGCTTGTAGTGGCTTATAAACATTGGCGGCAGTAATATCATCTATATTTGTTACTACTTGGTGAACGAAGCGTTCCCAATGTCTTTCCGAACGTAGGTTGCATTTTCATAGGAACGGTGGTGTAAAAAACATAGAAGAATATCTCAATGATTAAGTAAATACGAAGTTCCAAGAAAAGTTTCAAAGTATCCAGTTCATGTTCAGAAAGTTCTGATCACAGTTTAGTGAAGTAAATAAAACACAATTGATTATTCTTTCTTATCCAATGATGAAAATATAACAACAGATATCTATTGTCAACATATACAACTAATATTGGCTAAATTTAAAATTCAGTGAAAATACAAACGAACCAGAATGTTAAGCTATGAAATTTGCGGCATCCACTATATTCGCTTGCCATGTATTCAGTTAATCGTTTCTTTAAAACTTTTAAAATATTTCATCGCCTTCTTAGAAGAAAAAGAATCTCTTAATAAAGAAGAGATAAATTAAAGCCGCTGCCGCAATCTTCATAGGCTTCATAAAACCAAATATTACTTTAAAACTATGTAGAAATATGATGAAATGAACAACCGCATAAACAGTTGTTGGCAGTTCAAACATATGGAAATTATTATTATAAAAATAATTATTATTACGAAAAATTGTTGTGGAAAATAAATAGTTTTAATACAAAGGTATTTTTAATAATATAAAATATTATTAAAAATCTGGTGTGAAGAACACCAATTAATAATATTTTATATTATTAAAAATACCTTTGTATTATACAAAACTGGTGGGGTTTACCTACTCATGTATGTTTCAATTATTCTGATAAATAGTTTTAATTTTAGTCATAAAATCCGACATTATATACGAATATAATGCAATAAAGATAGTTTTGGATGCAAAACAGAAATAAATTTTTAAGGGATTAATGCAATTTTTACCTTTTTCAATTAAACCTTGTTGTTTTTTGTCGGTCTCCTGTATTAAATAAGTAATCAACCATTCGTATAAATCAAAAATAACTAAAATAAAAATATTTAATTTATAATTATATCAGTAATTATACTTAGTCAGAAATCAGTAACTTACAGTTAATATTTAATGTAGAATTTACTTCGAATTTTCTACTTAGTATCTCCTTATATTTTCTTAAAAACGCACATGTACCTAACGGACTTGCTAATTTGCCTACTTGCAAGAGCGTAGACCATTGACGTAGTAACCAATTACTTGTTTGTTGTATAAGGACATTATTATCACCTTCGTAAGTTACGCAAGGATCATTTGTATTCCTTAAGTCGCCCAAGCGAGCGGATTTTAAGTAACCATGTCCACCACATGCTTCTCGACTTTCCTGTATCGCATCCCTACATGTCCAGGTAAGTAAGGGTTTTGTTGCTGATATTATTGCATGAATTTCTGCTACTAAATCGCCCTAAAATTTGAATACAATTGACAATATATAGGAGAATTTTTTCTTGTGAAATAATAGTATAGGTGGTAACCGAATGCACTGTAAAAGTCTAACATTAATTTAGTATATTTAAGTTGTATAGAGTCTAATAAATCTGTATTATCTTTCCGGACGGCAGCTTTAAGTCAAAATGAACAGAATCGAATATAGAGCCGTTTTAAAATTCTTTACAAAACAAAGAAAATCTCCACAAATTATTCTTTAAGATATGTTGGCTGTATACGGGAATGATTATCCTTCCAAGTCGACTATTTGCAAGTGGTCAAAATTGTTTAATCATGGTCGAGAATCATTGAATAATGATGCCCGTCCAGGTCGTTCTAATGGTGTGATCACTTCAGATGTTATAGAAAAAAACAAATGTTTGGTATTGGACGATGCAAGATTAATGAAATAATAATAATATATTTGTACCCAACAGATTTATCCAATTACAGGGCAACTAAATTAAAATTAAAAGTGATACATATTGCTAACATAAAGAAAAAAAAAGTACATTCTGTGTGCTTATAAATAGAACACAAAAATACATACTTCATATAATAGGCAAGTATTTCACAAATTACTCGTTAAAAAGAATATGTCATTACATAGTTTATCGGCATTCACTAAAGCATGCATAAGGGGCGCTTGCATCATGATATTAGTTTTGGCACCAAGCACAGAGAATGTGGGAACGTTCCTTGACGAAAGACGCGGCACATGATAACTAACTCGAGAAAGAAAACAGGGCGAATCAATCTCGTAGCTGATAATTTTTCTCAAAAATAAAGCACTCATTTGCTCTCTACGCGCACTCAACTATTTCATGTTGCGTCGGTGCAAGAGAAGATTGTAGTCCATATTACGCTTGGGAAAAGTTTTAAAACTTTAAATATTTTCTGCACTTTCTCAACCATCAGTTGTTGGATTGTATAATAAGGATACCACACAACCGATCCATATTCAAGTTTAGAGCGCACATATGGGTAATATAAAGTTGTTAATGTTCTTGGGTCATCAAAATCCCTGGTGACAGGTATAATAAAGCCAAGTGACTGACAGCTGATGAGGTAACGTTAATCAGATGTTGCGAAAAATTCAACTGGTTATCAAACGTGATACCCAAATACAAAACACTATTGGAACACGCAACAGGTTCCCCATGGATGAAATAAGTAGCCGTCAAGACATTATGCTTCCTCGTGTAAGATACAGAACTGCATTTGCCAATATTAAGATTTAACTTGTTTTTCATGCACCATTCAACTACAACGTTCAGTGCGTTCTGCAGAAAAGTCATGTCTAGTTCATTTAATATGGTACAATAAACCTTAAGATCATCTGCATAGGCCAAAACTGCACATGGTATGGAAGTTAGTAGGTCATTGATAAACATAATGAAAAGCAGTGATCCCAAGTTAGAGCCCTACGGCACACCAAAGGTGCAAATGTAAGGCTCTGATCTAAAGCCATTGTAATACACGTAATTGTGCCTATCCTGAAGATAACTATGAAATAACCTAATCAAAGCACTAGACAGACCAAATGCACTTAATCTCTGCAGCAATATCACATGGTCAATAGTATCAAAAGCACGTGTAAAATCAGTATCTTCAGCTATCTTCTGTGTAATAATAGTAAGATTTGTTGTAGTAGAACGACCAGTCATAAATCCATGAGACGGTGAAATATATACTCTAACGTTCTTCATTATAATATTGTGCAGCAGATGTTCAAAAACTTTAGAAAAATTACTTAGGATGGCTATAGGTCTGTAATTCAGGACGTTGGCAGCATCTCCTTTTTTAAAGACAGGACAAATTCCAGCAATCTTCCATACACTTGGAAACTTACAAGTACGCAAAGCCAGGTTAATAATTTTCGATAAAGGCGCAGAAAAGATGCGAGCACAATCCCTGAACAGGAAGCTTGGGATATTGTCGTGACCAGCAATAGTCGAATTCTTCAACTTTCCAGCGCATACAGTGACGTCATCAAGGTCAACACCAACAATGGCAGTTGGAGGAAGGTTAGAGAGCATATCAGGCAATGATGTCAAAAATCATGGCGGCAGAAATACTGATGAGAAAGCAGCAGAAAATGCGTTCACTATGTCATGAGGTTTATCATAACGCGTATTGTTAAAATATACTTCACCAGGAATTTTGGAGGTACCTCGTTTCGATTGAATAACTTGCCAGAAAGTTTTAGGATCAGAACATATGGCACCTTGCACATTCTGAAGGCAATTCCTATACGCCATAGGAATTTCAAAGTTCAGTTCTCTCCTGACACGATAAAAATTTTCTTTGAGGTATTGATTGACCGTGGATCGCTATCTCCGATGATAGTAGAGCTTAATTTTCATTTTGTATTTAATAACTTTGGAAAACCATGGAGGAAACCTGGCCGATTTCTCGGATTGAATCTTATTAATAGTTCAATCCATAACAGTATAAAGCATATTGTAAAATTTCTCAACAGCTGAGTCAACATTAACACAATAATTTAGAAAAGACCAATCCACAAGTAAAATGTCGGAAAAAGTTTACAAAAACTAAAATTATACCTGGGATTGCAATTAAAAGGAAATGCAGCTGGTTTGTTCGAAAATCGAAATTCAGTATCAATATATAGTGAAGGATGATATCTATCTTCCGGCACCACAGGACAGAGATCTCGTTCAAGTAACAGATTACAGTCTATGTTAGGTAGTACTAAATCTAGCAACCTTCCCTGCTCATTAAAGATGTTGTATTGAGTAAGACTAAGTGAATTAATAAATTCTATGAAAAGTGATACTTTAGTATCGATAGACAAAGACGAAGAAAAGCAATCATGAAATTGAGAAAGATTAAAATCTCCCAGAAGTATAATTGATTTGCTAACAAAAGCAATTCCAGGCAATCTTATAGTAGTTCGAAACTCTATGTCGGGAGGCATATATAAAAGTACAACAAAAAGAGAGAAATAATCAAGATAGCATTTACAGATCAGAATATAAATTAGAGGAATCATAGTTGTGATATAATGATAATTAGCAGGTTTACTAGGTGTTCCAGAAACCACGGGCTTTACAATTCTAGACGAGTACCTTAGAATGACAAAATTTAGTACAATCGTGGGTTCCACGATTGTTTTCGCCATTGCAAATGGGTGTCCGGGTGGAGACAAGTGAATAATTTACACCGCTTTGTAGGAACGAACCAGATTTAATTATCGACTGGCTTGTCCCTGAGGACCAAACTTGGGTTCATCACTATGATGCAGAATCGAAACAAAAATCGACACAGTGGCATTGTTAAGGGCTCAATTGTCAAGAAATTTTGCTGATAAGTAAGGGTAATAAGGGTAGTACGATCATTGGAGAGTATTACGCAAGCTTGATGCATCGTCTCAGACATTCTATTAAGGTGAAAAGAAAAAGACGCGGAAAGCTCATGCAAAATGTGTTGTTACTCCACTATAATGCACCAGTGCACAAGTCAATACTTTCAAAAGCTGCACTTGCTGATTGTGTCTTTGAAGAAATTGAATACCCACCTTGTAGTCCAAATTTAACACCATGTGACTAGTTTTTGTTTTCGAATCTTAAAAAAACAATTAGGTGGACAAAATTTAGGGACGATGACGAACTTATAGCAGCTGTAGTGAACCATTTTGCAGAGAAACGAAAAGAATATTTTTACGATGGATTAAATATGTTATTGAGGTGTAATACCTGTATTCAAAAGCAAAGAAGCTAAATTATATTGAAAAATAAATGTTTATTGATGATCTAGTCTTTTGTTCTCATGCCTAGTCCCAAAAAATAAAAAACGTACCCTCGTATATCATCATATTTTATTTAACTAAAAATGGATTAGTATAATTGGCGTTAAACTATTGGAGGATGCTAAGACACGAATTATTATTATCGTTGTGTTTTGCTTAAACACAAATTGCTGCATTCTTCAGTATTATTTGTTGATATATCTAGTCACTTATTTTAGTTTTTCATACTTACTAATCCATTAAGACGTGCTGAAGTTGATGTTGTTGTCTTCTCAACAGCTGTCAAGTAATCATCGGTGAAGCATGTGATGAATATTTTAAAAACTGCAGCAGATGCTACATAAGGAAATAATCTCCATTGCTAGAAATATTGAACTGTAAATAGTTATAGTAAAATTTTAATTAAAGATTTACATTTAAGCTAATAACAAAACAATAGTAAATGGAATCTGTCCCAAAAGCTTTTCGTACATAAATATAAATGCTTTTACATAAATATATAGTCCACTGAAATTAAATAAGATTACAATTCAAATGGGAAAGAAATGTCTTAGGTTATCTTTTTATCCACCTTGTATCTTTCTCTCTTATCCCTATACTGTTTACAAAGTTCTCAGTATATTCTTTTCGTGTTAACACACCAATCGTTATTCGTGTGTTATTTTATCTATTCCTGGAACTTTCCTGGAATTTAAATAATTAATTTCTTTTTGCACTGCATTCGGAAATAGCTTCCAATTGTTGGTATATTTAGAGGAATGGCAGATAAATTTATTTGGTAATTTGGATCCTTTTATTTGTTTCGAATATTTTGGCGAGATGTTCTGCAAATAGTAGTGATTTCTTTGTTATACTCTATAAAAGATCTTTCACACTTCTATTTTAATTTTATTTTATTCTGCTTATCCTATTGTATACAGATTTATCTGCTGAAGCATGAGTTGTCTTCATTAATTACGTTGAATGCTTGTTGAAAATCTGCGAAAAGTAGTTCCACATCGATTAGGAATTCTACATTATATGGACAACATGGGTGAATACATCCTATTTTACCTATACATCCTTTAATCAAACGTCTTTGAATTAAGGTGGACAGTGGACAGGTGGTGGTCTTTACTGGAATATGTTCCATTCTTGCTTTTATTCATAATTTATTTTACTTCCTTTTTATTGGTTGCTCTACTCTTTCTCGATTATTTAAAAGTTAAAATTTTCCTGAAGTAATTGACCCAAATATGTTTATGTTGCGTCTCCTCCACTATTACCCTGTCATCTTTGCCTTTATGTCATATACTCTACCCTTACATATCTTATTTTCTTCGTTTATTTTCTTTCGAAGCTTTCGAAATTCTCTCACTATAATCCTTTTCTACCAGGGATGCTTTTATATTTCGGGAATAGGCGATCGTGGTGCTGCCATCTGGCTACCGATGGTCTCTATCGTAAGTTCGACATTTTTGACAGAATACTTACTCAGAACGTTTTGACGTACAGGTGCTATTTGTGTTGTTTACAATGACTTAAAAAATTCATCTCAGCCTAAAAACGAAATTAACTCGTGAACATTTCGGTGCAATTATTTTTTACAACTTCGACGTGGATTATCACAACAGCGCATCAATGAATCGATGAACTTAATTCGAATTTTTGGCGATGAATCACCATAAAAAAATTAGCATAAATTGGTGGTATACTGAATTCAATCGTAGCTGTGCTTCCCTCACCAACGAATTTCGTGAAGGTCGTCCAAAATTGGTTGTTGTTCCGAAAAACATTGCTGGTGTTCGTAAACTGATATGCAAGATAAGATCGTCATGTGACTTATCATGCACCTGTACGTCAAAACTGTACCATTGCAAGATCGTCAAGTGACTTATTTATCGTGAGATAGAGGTATCCTTGGGCATTAGTGGGACCAGCATACATTCAATTTTGCATGAACATTTGGCTGTCAAAAAATTTGTTCGCGCTGGATCCTACATAATTTGACAATCGCTCAAAAAGGCTCGTGTCGATTGGTCGAAAGAAATGCTAAAAAATTACAATCGGGGTGTTTCAAAACACGTCTATGACATCGTAACAGGTGACGCGAATCATGGATCTACGCGTATGAGTCCGAAAGTAAACAGTAGTCGACTGCATGGGTCTTTCAAAATGAGCTAAATCCAACAAAAGTTGTTCGCGCACGAAGCACTTCGAAGCAAATGGTCGTTTGGTTCTTCGGAAAAACCGAACATGTGACAACTGTACCATTAGTGCAACGTCCGACGATCAATTCTAAATGGTACACAAGCATTTGCTTCCCAGAAGTATTCGGGAAAATAAAGGATCCTCCACCAGGACAATGCGAACTCTCACACATCGGCTCAAACAAGAGTTTTTGACAACTGAAAAAGTGGAATTGATGGGTCTTCCGCCGTACAGCCCTGAGTTGGCACCCTATGACTTCTTTCTATTCTCGCGAATCAAAAATAAATTACGAGGTCAACGTTTTTCAACGCCTGAAGAAGCGGTTGATGCTTTCAAAATGCACGTTTTGGAGGTACCTCAATCGGAGTGGAAAAAGTGCTTCGAAAATTGGTTCAAGCGCATGCAAAAGTGTATTTACCTTAATGAAATATTTTGAAGAACAATAAAGCCATGTACGATAATTAATTTTAGTTTCTGTTCTCATTCCCGAAATATAAAAGCCATCCTTCGTATTCCTTCTATTTTATAATGCAGCCATTTTCTTTTGTTTTTTCTTATCGTTTATAGTCTTTTTTTGTATTCTCCTATTTCTTCTATATTATTTAATTTAACCTATGCTAGTAGTCTTGCTTTAAATTTTTTCTCCGGCATTTCCTGACAATATTGATTATACCACACTCCTTCTTTGCTTCTCATTTTCCTTTTTTTATTTGGTCAACCGCTTCTTCTATACTTTTATTATTTCGCATGGCAGTCTAATATTCAAAAGTCATTTGCCTTATAATATTGATTATCTCGATAAAACTTTCACATTTCGAAATACGGTACTGTGAGCTAGTACTTTTTGTAAATATAAGATTTTTACTTTATTTTTTTATTCAACTAATAAAAAAGGAACTTACTTGCACACATCGAATTCATTCCAATAAAATTATAAATATGCATATATTCGTTTATCGAAACTGAACAAACATTTACCATGGAACAATTAGTACTAAAACAACAACTACTTACATGCAGTTGATATTCAATAATTGGATATTCAGTATCACCATGTCCATTATCACCAAATTGTTTCCTAACGGCCGCATATCTAATAGATATCGTAACTGCACATATTAAATTACTAACACTTTCCTGACATATACCCATACGGCCAGTAGATAAGTTTTCCAGGGCGGCGCCTAATATCTTCCCTGGTTCGGAAAAACTACTTTCGTATTCACCCTCAGGTGTTACATCCGCCGTTCTATTCAATAAATACTCTCTCGGTATTCGGTAGTTATTGAACATGAGAAATCTGAGAACAATTAAAGTTTACAATAAGGTAGACGGACTTCAAAATTTGCATTACCCATTGTCTATACCATTAAGTCCGATTTTTTCGCAAATATCGCCAGCAATAATACCAGGGTAGAGAAGAAGAGTTTTCGGGTTTCTTATTGGTACGATAAATGCATGCAAGCCGTGACATTGACAATTCGTAAACAACTGGGCGAAAACCAAGGCTACTGTACATGTTTTACCTACAATTTACAGAATATTATGTTTTACTTTCATTAAAGTACGTATATAAGTTACAATTTGAATATTTAATAGTAAAAGCGATAGTACTTTTGTGTTCGCAAGTATTTACAAAAAAAATTAAGAGGAGGCATTATGGGAGCACGTATGAATTAGTTAAACTTTTTGGCTCGTGAGTATTATAATTAAAGTAATGAACGAATCCAAATTGCAAATGAACACAATTAATTTTCATTCGCACAACATTATTATTAATTTTGACTTCTATATATTGTCTATTCAGCAATACAAAATGTTAAAAGGGCAATAGTATAAAAAAAAACTATTAAAAGCGAATTAAAATCTACAAAAAAGAAACTGCACTGTTAGTTATTTTAATACTACTAAAAAGAATATTTTCTTGAATAATAAAATTTATCCAATGAAATGATTATAACGAGCCATCGAAAAAATTCATAATTAGAGTAGACTGTGAAATTGGGTTAGTACTTTAGCCACATAATGACTCATTCTCATTACTTGATGCTTGACAGTTTCATTTGGTTTCATTGTAAAAAAAGGTTATGGCATTGAAATGATACTACAACAAAAAAGAAAACAAATAATTTATTTAATATCGAAATCATAATCAAAATTTACATATAGCTACAGAAGTTGTTGAAAATGTTGTCCATTTACATCTAAACACAAACCAACTCTTTAATTTTCTTAATAAGAATTTTGAAAAATTTGACAAACTTATAGCTTCAATGTCAAATAATAAATGTAATTATGTGGCAGTGGCTAAAGTACAAACCCAATTTCACAGTCTACTCCAATTATGAATTTTTTCGATGGCTCGTTATATGGACACCAGCAAAATTCATATAGTTCCATATAAGTTATTAAATAAAATATATGGACAAGTTTGCGAAATTTGCCAAATTAGACATTGAGCTGAAAATTTAGTGACCCGAGGAACGGCTATTTAAAAAGATTTCCACAGCAGAATAGTAGGTATCATCGGGCACCTAAAAAAACGGGTACAACATTGACAAATGAACTGACGTAACTTTTCAAAAATTGTATAGTGTGTTTTGGCTTTTATGTCAAACCATATCAAGCGATGTGCAAAGGTTATATAGAATGACAGTAATCGTTTGCGTATCTTGTACTCTATGTACTTCTTTAATCAATGCAGTAATATAATAAAAATTATGTACGCTTTATCTTTTAATAAATTAGAATTTTAAGTACAATTTTAGTATTTGGTCATTGCTCCATTACAATTAATTACATTTTGTAAACGTCGCGGCATTGACAGCACCAAATTCGGAGTAAATTCCGGCATGATATTTTGCCATGCTTCCATAACGCGTTACTGTAGTTCAAAGCGATTATTAGGTCTAAAATTGGCGGTGTGTATAATTTTCCCTAAACATTTTCAATAGGGTTTAAGTCGGGACTTTTTGAGGGCTACGGTAAAACACATTATATAAATTTAAAAAGTCTTCGACTATTCGTGCTCGGTGGGCTGCACCTTTATCCTGAAATTATAAAGTTGCATTATTGCTGAAATATTCAAGCTTTGTATTATATTACATGCTGGGATGTAAAATTTTCGCAAAAAACCGCCGTAACTGATGGTAGCATAGCTTGTTCTAAAATTCTCCTATACACTTCGCCACATAATTTTTCCTCTAATATAATACATTCACCTGGACCTCTGGCACTAATACATGTCCAGACGTTAACAGAAAAATGACCACTTCGATTGACGGATGATACACATTTTGAATCATAACGCATTTTTGGCGGTCGATAAACACCAATATGGCCATTATGAAAGGACTGGAAAGTTTTCTCGCATGAGAAAATTATATTATTCCATATATGATGCTGGTTAACATATTGCTGAGCAAATGCCAATGTTCTTTGCTTATTATCTTCCGTCAAAAATATTTGCGCTACAGCAGTATTTAAATTCCGTTGCAGCAATTCGTTTTTGGGCAATTCTGATACTACTAGGAAAATTAGTTACTTCTTTTGCTCTTATAGATGTATCAAAGGGGTATTTTCTAATAAAATTTACCAGTCTTGTTACCAATCTTGCTACCGAGATGTTACTGTCGTGAGCCAAAAAATCGGGAGTGTCAAAATCGTTATGTCAATTTCTTTTATTTTTTAGCGTTGTAATTTTGACGATATTTGATTAATTTTCAAACTGTACGTCAAATTATCTATCATAGTTGCTAATTGAAAATTGAAAATGCCGCATCTTTCGAAAACTGATAAAACGAAACTTGTTTCTAGTTTGGAAAGTGGGAAATCATTAAGAACTGTATCGGTTCAATTTAATATTGGTAAAAGTTCAGCCGCAAGAATATATAAAAAATGGAGGGAAAAATAATATAAATCGGAAAATAGGTTCCGGACGTAACAAAATTTCAAATCCGCAGGAATACGAAACATTAGTTACTGAGATTATGCACAAACCTTTCAATACATTAAAAAGGAAGCTATTAGAACAACGATTTCCTGTCTATATTGTAATACAATGGTTACAAGAGAATGAAATTTAAACTTGAGATTTTCCACCATTCAGTCCTTATCCTAAATCCCATTGAAAATGTTTGGGGACTAATGAGATAGAGCTGCTACCCACGAAGAATTTTGGGAGATTGTTCAAAATGCTTGGCATCAAATTCCTATATATGTTGTACAAAATATTGTCGCTTTAATGTGTACAAGATTACATGTAGTCATAAATAATAACGGTGGAATAACGAAATACTAATTATTTTAAATTATAGGTATACTTTCTTTCTCTATAGTTTTTAATAATTTTTATTTATATATATATATTTTAAAAATGTTTAGTAAATGCCAATGAAAAACACATTTTTGACAATTCCTGATTTACTATTATGAGCATATTATGAGCATATTATGAGTAAAGATAGCCACTTAAGTAATCACAATTTAAACCCACGCAGATACAGTGTCCCGGTTTTTTTGCTCACGAGAGTATTTTTCGGCGTCCTGAAGCTTTTTTCGGAGAAAGACTCCATTTTGCAAACGTTTTTTTTTAGCTCGTTTCTTTTACTTAAGTTTAGTTCGCCCGCAATTCTAACAGTCCATCTCTCCTGAAGTCGCGTTATCAAAAAAGACTTCTTAAGCTGGTTCAAGTTTGACATTTTAAATTACTTTATTTAACTGTCATTTTAGTTGTCAGCAGTTTTCAGATGCGTTCGAATTTACACCAAACAAAATACTCGTGTACCCGTTTTTTTAGGCGCCGATGGTACTATCGAATGCAAAAAAAAAGTGGTACAGAAGTGAAGTTATATGTAAAGTCAGTTTTTAAATATTTTAAACACGTGTAGTTGTGACGAACAAAAGCAATCTCCGCACAACCACATGTTATCTGTCACAAAGTTATACATAAAATGTTAGAGGTTGACAGCGCAAAAGATCCGGTAATATTTTTTTTTTAAATCCAGATGTGTAACTTCGAATTGGAAAAGTCACTATTTATGATCAAGGCCACTAGTTTTATACAATGGTGTGTGAAAGTCAAGTGTCCATTCCTCAAAATGTGCTGTCTCACAACAATTTTACATTTAGAAAAGAAAAACATGTTATACTATTAATAGATGAAACAAAAGATTGAGAGGGACAAATGTGTTAAATGACAATAGATAAGTTTGTAATTTGTGTGGTTTGTTGTTTAGAATTTATGTTAATTGAAATGGTTAGCAAGTAAGCGTATATTGCACTTAGGTTGTTCGTATCAGATCTGAAATTCATCGAATTAGCGTTGTTATTGATCTCCGCCATTTACAAAAACTCTCTACACTTTAAGTGGTTTACTGTGTGAAGGACTTTAACACTATTAAAATTAGGTGTGTGATCATTGTTGATCATATGTAAAGACAAGGCGCATCTGTTTTTGCCAGTCCGAATGTCACTCTTGTGCGTGGCGAGTCTAGTTTTTAGCCCGGTGGAAGTATGACCTATGTACACCTGACTGCATCCATTGCAAGGAATGCAGTACACAACGTTGGACCGGAAGGCCAGAGGCGTCAAATCTTTAGTTTTACTAAAAAAGTTTCGTACTGAGTTGTAATTGTAAAAACCTAATTTAATTTCCTCTATCGAGAGCACACGAGAGAATCGTTCTGACACACCAACAATGTAGGGAAGTCTGTAATATTTGAATGTTTTGGATTGTTCAGCAATGGTATTGTTCGGAATTGGATTGTAGGAAGAGGGTGTGGTGAAAATAAGTTTGTTAATCAAACTGCGTGGATAACCGTTATTCGAGAATATTCCACTTAATATGTTGAGGTTTCGTTGTTTGAAGGAAGGGTGGCTTATCCTAGAAACCCTATGTTTCATGCCTAAGATGAGATTTATCTTCTGGCTATTGGAGTGATTAGAATGGTAATTTAACATTCTATCTGAATTACTGGGTTTTCTATACCAGTCAATCAATAAGCGGTTGTTATTTCTGATGACCTTCGTGTCTAGGAAAGGCACACTTTTCTCATTTTCGCGTTCGATAGTAAATTGAATATTAGGGTGGAATGAGTTAAATATTTTCAAAATGTCATGTATTGCTAGAACAGGTAGTGCGTAAATTAAGTCGTCTTCATATTTATGTATGAATGCAAATTCAAATGGTAGTACTTTAAGTATGTTATCCAAGCAATAATCCATTACCAAGTTAGCAAGGACCGGGCTAAGCGGTGAACCCATAGGCAAACCGGATATCTGAGTGTATGATTTATTATTAAAAGTAAAATAACTATTATTGAAAATGAAGTTTAGTAATGTAAAAAAGGAGTCATAAGTTAAATATGTCACCTCTGATATCTCCCTCTATCTGTTTCTTAGTACATGCAAGACTAAATCAATTGGTATATTAGTGAACAAAGATACCACGCCTAATGACATTATTTGAAAGTCATTTGGTAATTGAAAATCTTGATATTTGTCAGCGAAAGTAAAAGAATCATGGATGTCATATGGACTGCTATTCTTAAAGCATTGTGAGAGGATATCAGCAACATGTTTTGATATGTTGTAGCTGGATTTTAAACTGTAATTTCAAAATAAACTATGTGTACGCTAATTGTTATTAGTCAGATTACTTTGAAATATTGTAAACGTTATGAATAGTGAGACGGGTAATTTCTCCATAGAAAAAATAGTTCACATTTGTAAGTATTAACGACTTTATTTAGTTACTAAGTAAGTAATTTGTTTCCATCTGCTCTTAAAGTGACCCCCTGAGGAAGCTTACAATCTTGATGCGAAATATTGGAAGACAAAATAAAGAACTAACTTAAATAATAGAGACTACTTTTGCTGGATTCCCCAAAAACAATTTCCCTTCCATGCATGTTCTAACGGCAAAGACGTCTGGTCTAATTATATATATATATATATATATATATATATATAAATATAATATTCTCGTGACCTTGGTATGATATGGTAAATTCAATCAGTCGGCGATTAAAGGTCTGGTTTACTTCAAAGTATATATATTTAAAACAACCCTACATGTTTCGGCAATGATGCCTTTATCAAGGATATAAATGATGACAGAATACAAATCATTTGTATTCTGTCATTTATATTTTATATCCTTGATAAAGGCATCATTGCCGAAACATGTAGGGTTGTTTTAAATATATATACTTTGAAGTAAACCAGACCTTTAATCGCCGACTGATTGAATTTACTATATATATATATATATATATATATATATATATATATTGAAGTATCGCCAAAAGGCTTTATAGATAAATACAAAATTTAATGTTTAAATATCAAGAAGCTGGTAAGGTAATTTTTTTTAAATGAATTACAAATCTCTATTTAAATAAGGTATCAAATGTTACATATAGGTGGAGTTGTTTTAAAATATTATATCTGTTACTTGCGTATAATTCAACTGATACATAATCGTTTAATAACGAAGTATATTTAACCTCCACAGCTTTACATGTATATAACTTCTTATATTTATTGTCGGGTGGGCTTAAATTTGCGTTAAATGTCCGGCTATATCAGAACAATGAGACCCTTTGGTTGTGCTTACAAAATACACATAAATGCAGGTTCGGTGACTACAATAGAACACTTACAAAATCAGATGGTGAACACAATAAATAATGGTATTTTCTTAAATGCAAATTCTACTAAATGAAACGAGTGAGTTAAGGAATAATGTAATAGCTTTAATGAAAGTGTTAAATAACAGGTAAGTGATCGATATTATAAAATTAGTCTAAATCAAAATGAATCATGTCACGTCATAATATCAACATAAAATAAATTTAAGGTTAAGCATATAGAATAAATGAAAGTGAATTTAAATAAGCTAAATATATAAATGTTACCATTAAAATTGAATAATTATAAACAGGGAACTGTATTCTTCAAACTTTAAATTAAATACTACACATACTAAATGTACCCATAAGGTATATCTATTCAAGAAATCTTTAATAGAGGTTATATTTTGTGAAACGAATTAATTCAACATTTTCAAAATTTGTAGGAGATTGGAATAATACTGGAGTCTTCCGTGTATTCGTAAAGGCAGGATACAGGTTTATGCGGTTTCTCGGACGGCGTCACCTATTAGCTTCTATCTAGCGGCATGCTATTCCCGGTGAAATGGAATTTTCGGTTTATGCGGCACTGGTTGAGGTCTGGACACGCAAAATGCGTCAAACAGGAGCTGGATAAACAGGTAATGTTTTACTAGGTTCGTTGTATAGGTTTTCTAATTTAATTTTTGATTTTTCTTTTTATTTCCAGAGAGGCACTTAAATACGTCGAGGTGTTTTATGGAATTTTCTTACCTAGTCACGCTAACTCTCGTTTGTTCCGAATGCTAGCTTCTTATTCCTCTAATTTGTATGTATTAATATAATCTCGCTGCTTAATTTAATGAAAATGATAATTTAATCACTCAAATTACATATATGCTTAATAAACATTACATATTTTATTTTAGTAAATAAATAATTGTCATGTGAATGTTAATAATTTTATATTATGCTAATTTATGGTTGGGATATTTCCCGCTGTAGTTATTTCAAATAAGAACAGTTTTCTCTAAAATAAATCTATTATTATATTATAAATTTATTATTGATCAATTAAGTTGAAATATCTTCGGAAATACAAAATATAGAAATAAAATGACTAAGGCAAATGAAAAAAATAAAAATAAATAAATATGAGAATTAATTTTGAACAATTAAGAACGCGAAATCAACTTTATTGATATGACAGATGAAGAATTCAGTTCCAATATTTTCTTATTTTCTAATATTTACATACAAACGTTAACGATCTGTATTTTATAAACTAAGGCTTTCTTATGTAGGCTTGACCTACCTCAATATATATATATAATAAACTCCCGGTACACGCCGAACAAATGGCATCCTATGTGAAGAATGCGGACCACTTCATTGAGTTAATAAAAGACGTACGCATACAACAAACGGATCTGCTAGTCAGTTTCGACGTAACATCGTTATTCACGGAAGTGCCGATCGCAGAAACCATTTCCATATTAGAAAATAAATACCAAGTACCAAAGGACACGATTAATCTAATTAATCTAATAGACTGGCAAACACTTATTTCACCTACAATAGCCAAAAATACCGACAAGTGGAGGGCGCACCGATGGGATCTCCTCTGTCACCGATTATTGCCAACATATTCATGGAGAACTTCGAAACAAAGGCATTAAACAAATGCGCAGACAAGCCCAATTTGTGGCTACGTTATGTCAACGATACATTCGTCATTTGGACACATGGCAGAGAGAAGGTGGATATGTTTCTACACCACTTGAATGCCGAACATCCAAACATACGTTTCACAATGGAGGTAGAAGCACAAGGGAAACTCCCTTTCCTTGACGTGTTGGTAATCAATAAAGAGAACGGACTACTGGGACACACGGTATATCGAAAACCTACACACACAAATAGATATTTAAAAGCACAATCACACTATCACCCGGCACAACTAAATTCCGTTGCAAAAACACAAGTTTTGCGATCTGAGAGACTAACAGACAAGGAACACATACACGAAGAAAGAAGGAACATAAGAAACGCCCTCATCACGAATGGCTACTCATCAAAAACAATAAATAAAGCCAGAATTAACGTCAACAGAAAAACAAGAGTTCGCGTCCAGAGCTTTCCTTCCATATATAAAGGGAACTACAGACAAAATCACTAGATTATTAAGAAGACACAACATCGACACCGTTTTCACAACACACAGAAAAATAGCCGATGAAATAGGTGATGCAAAAGACAAGAATTCCTCTAGAAGATCAGGGCGTTTACGAAATACCATATTCAGTGTGTGATCAATCATATGTGGGGCAGACAAACAGGCGAGTTAGCGTGAGAAGAGAAGAACACCAAAACGCGGTCGTCAAGAAAGAAGTAACGTCATCGTTAGCACAACATAAACTTCTGACAGGGCACTCTATCGACTTTGAAAACACGAAAATCCTAGCCACAAGTGAAAACCTAACAACGAGAATTACAAGAGAAGCGATAGAAATAGAAAAGCGTCCTAAGTGCTTAAATAAACGTGACGACGGCCAGCGCTTGCCGCATACATGGAAACCGCTCCTAGCTCACCGACAGATAAAAACACAACCAAATCCCGACAGATCGCAACCCCTACACAGGCACTCGGACCAATTACACGAAGCCGCGCACGCATGACGTCAACAGTGGGACGGCCCCTCCCGATACAGCAGCATATAACAAGAGGTAGTACTAGGCGCACATCCGACGATCTTCAGCTCTAACCAGTGGCTGACCGACTAGCTCCTGAAGATGACGAGTGCGATCTCGTTGAAACGTAGAGTAAATAGTCCTTTTCAGGACAAAACTCACACGCGGCCAATATATATATATATATATATATATATATATATATATATATATATATAGTAAATTCAATCAGTTGGCGATTAAAGGTCTGGCTTTACTTCAAAGTATATATATTTAAAACAACCCTACATGTTTCGGCAATGATGCCTTTATCAACGATATAAAATATAAATGACAGTATACAAATGTCAAATAATTGAGTTGCTATGGATAAAATTATTCAAAGATACATTCCAATTGAATAATAATAAATCATGCCTTAGTATTCCAAAAACAGATAGCAAGGTGTGAACATATGTGTTGTCCGCTGCTAGCAGCTTATGTCTCTTTCTGGGTATGAACTTGTGTGTTGGTTGCTGCTGGCAGCTTGCGTCTCTCTCTGGGTGTGTGGTTTTGTGTTTGTGTGAGCGCGTAAGTGTAGGGTTTTGTATGTTGGCGCGCTCGTGCGTGTGTTTAGTGACCGGTCGCATAAATTTACAGAGATCGGATAACCAGCCGTTGCGCAGGGCCGCCAACCCTTTCCCGGCAACTTCTTTACTTTCCGTGCAGTACTTCGACGGCCCGACCCCCGCCCCATCGAGGCAAGGCGCAGACCAGCGAAGCGCACCCTGCACGGGGTTGCTCATCGCCAACCGAGGGAACACTCTTAGCGGCTACTTCGGTCGACGACGGTCACACTTTGTGCCATCTTAACGATTTCCGCCAATGCGGGGGCACTGCATACACGTCTAACGTGTGCTGTTAACGGCAGCCTAGCCAGGTTGCCGCCCAGGACCGGTCCTAGTGGTGTGTACATTGCGCGGCGTCGTGTTTTGCGCCGCGTAACTTGGTTCCTCTCTCCTGCTGGAAAGGTGGAATGGCACCTGTCTGCCCATCGGGCAGACCCCCTAGAGTTTGGTAGCGCATATGCTAGGCTACAACCCAGTAGAGGACCACATCAGCACAAAACAAAAACAGGGAAAAGCAAGACATGAGTTACTGGGTTGTAGCCTAGCATCGTTAAGTCTGGGGAAACATACAACGTTTTTTCAGGCTGAATTGACTGCAGTCGCAGCCTGGGCCGAGGAAATTCGCAATGCCGGCTGTGCAAGATAATGACTCATAGTCAGGCAGCTATTAAAGCCATCATGAATAGACTCAATAGACTGGCACTAGACAATAGTGTGTCACTAATATGGGTGCCAAGACATGAGGGAATTAAAGGCAATAAGTTAGCCGACGAACTAGTCAAGAAAGGTACTAATAGAAACTTCATAGGACCAGAACCTATATGTGGAATCGCAAAGGATTCCGCTAGAAAGAGAACATAAAAAGAAATGGAGGCTAACGGAAGGCGAACTCCAACTAAAATACTGCTAAGGGAACTGGACGGAAGGTTTTCAGCCAACTTAATTCGTAGTAACAAAAATAAATTAAAATAATTACCTGCTTAATAACCGGACATTGTCCTTTAAGGAAGCATATCTACAGCATGGGCTTGGTTACCGAGCCCTGGTGCAGGAGATGTAAAAACAGAAGGAAACTAGCCTTGATGTAATATGCACGTGTGAGGAACTGAAGGGACTCAGACAAAAACATTTCGAAAGAGATCTATTGGATCCGACGAAGGTACTCAAACTTCCTCTGATGAGGATAGTGGCTTTTATCGAAGACACAAGACTAACAGAGTGCAAGTGAGAGATCTATTGGGGATAGTACAAAGAGCAAAACAACAGTGTGCTCAAGTGCCTGGACGTGCTGGCGTCCAACCCAAAACAGAAGAATAAGAAGAAGTCCTCTAATACTGAAACATGAATCTTTTCTTAAAACTAATTTATTCTAAATGATGGGTTCTCAAACTGTAGTAGGTACCACCGGTGATATATAGAACTTCCCATGGTGATACGCAAGGTATAAGCAAAAACAAATACCAAACCGGAGACGCGATAAAATAAAGTAACGTCGAAAATTTGCGGCCTTGAGAACGCGTTCACGTATGTCCGAGATATTTTTAGGCTAAACTAGAATCACCCATCGTCTTATAAACTGTTGGCGGCGTGATAAGCGAGTCAGTTGATTCTGGTTATTATAACAGTTCGTGTCGTCTGTTATTACAGTAAAAAACTGAAGCGTGGTAGGCTGTTAATCAGGCGGTCTATTCAGTTTGTATTATTACTTATTTATTTATTTTCTTAAAGTTATATAGTTGGCGTTAGAGATGTCGACACGCATAAGTAGGTTATTAGAGAAGCAACAGACATAAAATTATCTATCAGAATAATTGAAACATACATGAGTAGGTAAACCCCACCAGTTTTGTATAATACAAAGGTATTTTTAATAATATAAAATATTTTTAAAAACCTGGTGTGAAGAACACAAATACAGGTTCACTATTAATATTTTTGTGAACGTGTCCGAAAATATCTTTCCCCAGAGACGTAGATACGTATTTCACCTTTCTACAGGCTCATCGGTACGCCCCTGCTGGAGAAAGAATATTTCCAGACACATTCACAAAAAAGAACCAAATCACCGTAATTATCCAGACCGGGCGTAGAAGTAAATTCAGCGCTGCCTGTTGTCAGACAACCGAAGTACCTCGCCCCGTCCACATAACCAATGTGAAGTAACGACGCCTTTCCAAAGGTGGCACAGTCATCCCTCTAGAAACTGTATTTTGTTTGTGTCTTCACTCATACTACGGACTAACCGCATGTGTAATGTATCAGAATAATTGAAACATACATGAGTAGGTAAACCCCACCGGTTTTATATAATACAAAGGTATTTTTAATAATATAAAATATTATTAAAAACCTGGTGTGAAGTACACAAATACAGGTTCACTATTAATATTTTTGTGAACGTGTCCGAAAATATCTTTCCCCAGAGACGTAGATACGTATTTCACCTTTCAACAGGCTCATCTGTACGCCCCTGCTGGAGAAAGAATATTTCCAGACACATTCACAAAAAAGAACCCCATCACCACATCACCGTAATTATCCAGACCGGGCGTAGAAGTAAATTCAGTGCTGCCTGTTGTCAGACAACCGAAGTACCTCGCCCCGTCCACATAACCAATGTGAAGTAACGACGCCTTTCCAAAGGTGGCACAGTCATCCCTCTAGAAACTGTATTTTGTTTGTGTCTTCACTCATACTACGGACTAACCGCATGTGTAATGTATCAGAATAATTGAAACATACATGAGTAGGTAAACCCCACCAGTTTTGAATAATACAAAGGTATTTTTAATAATATAAAATATTATTAAAAACCTGGGGGGAAAGATATTTTCGGACACGTTCACAAAAATATTAATAGTGAACCTGTATTTGTGTTCTTCACACCAGGTGTTTAATAATATTTTATATTATTAAAAATACTTTTGTATTATACAAAACTGGTGGGGTTTACCTACTCATGTATGTTTCAATTATTCTGATACATTACACATGCGGTTAGTCCGTAGTATGAGTGAAGACACAAACAAAATACAGTTTCTAGAGGGATGACTGTGCCACCTTTGGAAAGGCGTCGTTAGTTCACATTGGTTATGTGGACGGGGCGAGGTACTTCGGTTGTCTGACAACAGGCAGCGCTGAATTTACTTCTACGCCCGGTCTGGATAATTACGGTGATGTGGTGATGGGGTTCTTTTTTGTGAATGTGTCTGGAAATATTCTTTCTCCAGCAGGGGCGTACCGATGAGCCTGTAGAAAGGTGAAATACGCATCTACGTCTTTGGGGAAAGATATTTTCGGACACGTTCACAAAAATATTAATAGTGAACCTGTATTTGTGTTCTTCACACCAGGTTTTTAATAATATTTTATATTATTAAAAATACCTTTGTATTATACAAAACTCGTGGGGTTTACCTACTCATGTATGTTTCAATTATTCTGATACATTACACATGCGGTTAGTCCGTAGTATGAGTGAAGACACAAACAAAATACAGTTTCTAGAGGGATGACTGTGCCACCTTTGGAAAGGCGTCGTTACTTCACATTGGTTATGTGGACGGGGCGAGGTACTTCGGTTGTCTGACAACAGGCAGCGCTGAATTTACTTCTACGCCCGGTCTGGATAATTACGGTGATTTGGTTCTTTTTTGTGAATGTGTCTGGAAATATTCTTTCTCCAGCAGGGGCGTACCGATGAGCCTGTAGAAAGGTGAAATAGGTATCTACGTCTCTGGGGAAAGATATTTTCGGACACGTTCACAAAAATATTAATAGTGAACCTGTATTTGTGTTCTTCACACCAGGTTTTTAATAATATTTTATATTATTAAAAATACCTTTGTATTATAAAATTATCTGCTGAAAATCCTGGACCCGTGCCATTAAGCTCTTCACTACAGAATCAAAATGTGCTGCGAGTCAAGATGAGAAAATGACTTCCGAAAAACAAAAAATTATAAGAAAATATGATGCTGAGTATATTAGTTTTGGATTTACGGTCACATATGTAAATAATAAGCCACGGCCGCAATGTACAATCTGCTTTGAAATTCTTTCGAACAAGAATATGAAACCTGCATTATTGAATAGCGAAATACGGTAAAGCTCATACAACAAGAGCTGTTGTTATCTGCTGTGAAAGATACGATGACTTGTATGTTGAGTGAACCGTCAGCTACTAAACAGCTAGATTAAACGTTAAAGAAACCGAAATACTTCAAGTCAAAAATAGTAAATGTTTGCTATACAACTTGATGAGAGCACAGATGTAATAAACTATGCTTATCTCTTTCTGGTTTTACGTACGGTAAACTAAAATTAAAAAGTTATATTTATTTTGTGATGTACTATCAACAAGAACTACCGTCGATGATATTTTCAAGATACTGAACGATTTTTTCACAGAAAATGGACTGGAATGAAAGCCATATGTCGGCTTCTATTCTGAAAGTGCTCGATCTATGACGGGAAAAATCGATTGTAGAAAATTGCTCTTCAATCGTTGCAACATCGACAAAGAAGCTTTAGCAGTAAAGCGTATGCCTGAACAATTTAAACGTGTTCTGCAGGAGGTCGTCAAGGCGGTTAACTCTAGTTTATTTTCGAAACTCTGTTCAGAAATGGACAGTGCTTACATTAAATTGTTGGTACATCCTGAAGTGAGATGGCTTTCTTGATTGGCTTATTCGAACAATATTCTAAGGTGTTCTTGTTAGAGATCGATTTTGAACTGTGTAATCGATTGACAGACGAGTTGTAGATCACAATATTTGCCTACTCATCTAATATTTTTAATCACCTCAACGACTTAAATTTAACTTTGTAAGGTAAAACAACAAATCGATTTTCGACGACAAAATAAAGGCATTTATCAAGAAATGTAAAATGACGAGTAATAGTGTTTCGAATGAAAACCTGCAGCCTGCACGAAGCTAAAGTAAATGGCGATTTTATTAATAATATAAAGCGTCACTGTCAAATGCTTGTTGAAACGCTTGAAGAATATTTTAAGGAAGACTGTTCTTAATTACTTGAGATAGCAAATCCATTCATATTGGACGACATTCCTGGAAACCTAACTAACAATGAAAAAGAGTCCTTCATAGAAGTATCTTGCGATGAAGGTTTGAGAATGAAATTTACCAAATTACAGTTAGGCGATTTTTGACTATTAGCTAAAAATGATTATCCATTACTGTCCAGAAATACGCTGTTGTTTTAATTCCATTTACAAAGAATATTGTAACATTGTTTTCATAAATAAATAATGGACACTTTCACGGACGATTGCTATTTTTTACTGCTTTACCATTCTCAAACTAGTTCTATCTCTATCCTAATAAAATTTTTAATAGCCTAGTGATACGCGGTTGATCTATACTTCACATGAGTGGTAATAGGAAGAAAAAACTTGACAACCTTGCTCTAGACCCGATCCGTTGTTACTTATAACTTATAAACCTTTATGTCAGAATTTTCTGCAGGTTGTACATCATATTTAGGTGAATTAACTAGTCACGTTAATTGCGACTTTTCGATTTTGTACAGCAAACTCGTATGTCAAATTTTACACAATATTTCAACAATATTTCTTATCGTCTAATAATTCTGCGGATTGCGGCACAGTTGAGTGTTGCCCTCAAAAACTAAATTGATTAAATAGTATCCAGAGTTGATTCTTTGTAGTAACAATCTTCCCAAAACTTTTCAGACAATTGGCAATAAACTTACGGGTCGAGACGATGTTACGTTATTTAGATTGTTACCTGATTTTTGAATAAATATTATTTCTGCCATCTTGTCATCTTTAGTAGAACAATCTGAAAAAGAATGATAGTGTTAATAGCGTATTTGGCTAAGATACAACCTTTGAAGATATGCTCTTCACCAAATCACCATCAGGATAACACTGAGAGTCTGTCTTTCTTTTTCAGATTGTTCTACTGATGATGGCAACTTAGTTGCCGAAATACGTATTTAGGAGTTCATTAATTCATATTTTGGTTAGGGATTTTCTTGTTTATGCCTAGTCTCCACCAATTAGAATCTGCTATTTTAAAAGATTTTGGTCAGTAGTTCAGTGTCAAGATAGCATTGAATATGTACCTAAAAAGTATTACCCCTTTCCTTCGCAATCCTTTTAACATTAACATTTAATCCTTTTCCACTGCTATCGGAGACAACTTTTGAATTGCTGGTATATTTATAGAAATAGAAGATAAATTTCTTTATATTTCATAATTTGGATGATTATTGTTTAGTTCGAATACTTTGGAGAGATATTCTGCAAATAGTAATGCTTTTTCTTGGTTACTCCTTGCCCATTGTGACTGGAGTTTGTTATCAGTGCAAATGGATGGTGAGTTTGAGTCTTTCTGTAGTACTTAATGAGTTTCCATATTAAGTTGTTGTATTGATACTCTGTAAAAGATCTTTCACACTTCTCTTTTAATTTTAATTATTGCTCAGCCTGCTGTATACAGCTTTATATGCGGGAGCAAGGGTTTAGTACCACTTAATCTGGATTTTATTTCCTGTTTGACACCGGTGTGACGTGTTTCACAGCCTATTTAAAAATATTGTGTAATTGTGATATTGTTTCTTCAATCTGGTTTGGTTTAAGACTTACGTTCGTCTTGATTGTTCCTTCAATTCTGTTGTGATATTCATCCCAGTCTTTTTATATTGTGCAATCTGGGAATAGGAGTTTGTAAACGATAAAACTACTAATCGCAGCCATTATCGATCAATAATCGGACAAGAGATCAAAACTTTCATGATTTCCATATAGTTAGAGGAAATTCTATTGGTGACAAAGAAATCTAAAAGGTTGGGGATCTTATTAGAGCCTTTAGACCAATAGCTAGGGATACCCGTGAGATGAAGGAATAGTTTTCTTTTCTTGTATAAGTCTAGCTAATTCTTTATCTTTGGTTATTGTAAGGCGTGATGTGTTTGCTGTTAAAGTCTCTGTCTGTAATAAATTTAGGCCTCAATGTCTCGAAAAAAATTGTTAAAATTGTCATTATTATTGTCACTAGGTGGGCGGTAAACTACTACAACTGTAAATTCACACAGCATCAATCTTACTTTTGTAGTTGTGACTTGCAGATAATCCTCAGCATATTTCCTCCACATACTTGACAGTATTTTTTATTATGACAACACTACCAGGATTAGCAGTGATATCCAAATGATTGGTACAGTAACTGGTATGGTGTTTAGAAGTAAAATCTGTCTGTAAAATGGATTTCAGTAATTAGTAGGATGTCTACTAAGTTGTGGTATATAAATATTTCGCCTTCGTTTTTATGTTATTGAAGGCCATTGCCTTTCCATTCTACAATTTTAATAAAATTAGTGAATTTTACTTATAAGCGTGGTTAGCGTATTTAATATTATGCTATTCTGCTGAACAAATTGTTGGAACATGGGTTTAAATTAATTTAAGGATTTATTTAGGATACTGTTTATATTTCTTTGTATTATATTAGATTTATCCACGTATACAGTGCATACGTGAGTGTTTGCGCGATTTTTTGTATTAGCTTTACTATGTTCCATGTTCAACACTGTGATTATTGGTTTTACGTACTGAGGATGATAACGTAGTTGCCGAAATCCCTATCTTGGATACGATTATTAATTGTGGTAAGGAATTTTATACCCTTTTTAAGTTTTTACTTAACCACAGTCTCCAAAAAAAGACTTTTCACAATCATGGCTGCTCAAATAGTATATTTAATTTTTAAGAAACTATTTGACAAAGGCTATAATTTGTCGAAACATGTAGGAGTGGAATTAGTTTAAATAAATAAATATTTAATTCAGATAGACCTTAAATCGCCGAATAAAGAAATTTTCCTGTATATATATATATATATAATACTTGGCGAGGTATCGTCGCCCGAGTAAGCAGTCTTACCCGACAGTCTCATTAAGGCGGTAAAGGGCGTACGACGTATTAAAACAATAAATAATAAGACGTGTTATTTTTTCAGAACGATCGCCCTAGACAAGAGCCCAGGAAGACGAACATTAATACTAATATTAAAATTTTCATATTGTTACATTACCTACATTAAAATAATAAAAACAGTGAAAAAGCCTGTGTATGTGTTTTACCCGCAATAAATGAACCTTAATCCCACATATATATATATATATATATATATATATATATATATATATATATATATATGAAAAATGTGTGAAAGTCATATCCATCTGGAATGCAGATACCGATATTTCATAGTTCTTACTAATCTTCAGTACTCATTATTCGGGAATAGTTACGACTTTCATTTCTATACTGCGTGTATATATACGAATTATGAAAAACGCGATGTAAATGAGAATTAATAACTATTAAATTCCCACATTACATGCAATTGCCGCTATAATTTGTTGTATTAATTTCTAAAAATGTGTGAAAGCCATATCCATCCGGAATGTGTAGATACCGCTATTTCATAGTTTTTACTAATCTTCGGTACACATTATCCGGGAATAGATGCGACTTTCATTTGTATACTGCGTGTATATGTACGAATTATGAAAAACGCGATGTAAATGAGAATTAAGTACTATTAAATTCCCACATTACATGCAATTGCCGCTATAATTTGTTGTATTAATTTCTACAAATGACAATATCACATTTGCCTAAGAATGCAGACATAACACGTCGCGGCGCCTGTCGTCCAGGCCAACCTGGACGGTTGGCTTCATTTACATCGCATTTTTCATATATATATACAGGCTGAGTTCTTTTGAATGTTTAGCATTGGGATCTCAGAAACTACTGGAGATAGAAAAACGCTTAAATGGTGAAAGATGCGCAGTTTTACGAGTTTGATTTAAAACTGCTTTTGTTTCTCCTATAACTTTCATGGCTTATTAGATATTCAAAGAAAACTAAATTTTACGATTTTCTTTAAACATGCTTAGCATCGTTAAAAGTAATTTTAGAGAAAAAGTGTTCAGACAAAAGTTTTAGATAATTCTTACGCCAAATAAAACTATGTAGCTAATATTTTTTTTTCGTTCACCATTATCGAGTTATGACACAAACTTGTGTTTTTTTAAATGGAAACCATAGTTGGTTTTGACATCATTAAAAAGCTTATTTTTTTCTGATTACAATGATATAAGGTTTGATATGGTTGTTTTAAAAAATAAAGAGGATATAGACATTTCTATGATTGTTCACTTTATAAGATAAAAACTTTAAAAAAAAACTTTGGTGTTTTATAATTCAAAAAACGAAAAATCTGAGTTACAATAGTGTTCGTTGAAGCAGTCGAGATAAATATACTAACATTGCTTTCACGTTGAGTCACAGAAGTGAGAGCTGTTAATTTTTACTTTTAAGTCAAGTTAATTGTCAAACATTGACAATTAACTATTAATTAATTTAATTGTAACTTAACTATAAGCGGTGCAAACGGCCGTTAATCATAAGTTTGGATTGGCTATGGAATTTTCTAACGTAGAAAAGCGTGTTATGGTTGAATGTTACATTCAGTGCCAGAAAAATTCTACTAGAGCTGCTGAAGTTTATTTTGAAAATTATTTTGATCGACGTCAGCCGTCGCTACCTACTTTTAAGAGATTATGGGATAGTTTAGCAGATTATGGTTCGTTCGTTAAACCAAAATCAAAAAAAGGGATGGATGAAGATAGAGAAATAAACATATTAGCAAGTGTCGCTCAGAATCCATCTACATCGACCCGAAAATTTTCAACAGAAATGGGCTCCTCTCAACACACTATTGTCAGAGTGTTGAAGAAGCATAAATTTCGTCCCTACAAATTATCAGTATCACAAACTTTACATGAAGGTAATAACATCAGACGAATAGCTTTTTGTAGATGGTTTAAAGATCAGTGTCAAAACGATCCACACTTTTCAATGAAAATATGGAGGATATTATGGACTGATGAATCTCGTTTCACAAATTGTGGAATGTTTAATAGGCACAATGAGCACATATGGTCTCAAACAAATCCACTTCACGTTGAACATAGGAGACCACAAATTAAATTTGGGTTTAATATTTGGTGTGGTGTTATAGGATCAACTGGTCTTCCTCCTTTTATTTTTGATGGATCACTAACTGGCAATCGTTATCTTAATTTTTTACAACAAGATTTCGAGGAAATGTTAGATAATTTAAATTTAAGAACCCGAGCAATGCTGCAATGGTTTCAACATGATGGAGGGCCTCCGCACAATTAACTGAATGTTAGAAATTATTTAAATTTGAACTTCTTTAATCAATGGATAGGACGAAATGCACCCATTGAATGGCCGGCTAGATCCCCTGATTTATCAGTTTTGGATTTTTTCTTGTGGGGTGTACTAAAGGACACAGTATACAAAAGAACATATGAAACAATCGACGATTTAAGAGAAGCTGTCTTAGTTGCTTTTAATAACATCGATAGGCGTAAAGTCCGCAATGCTACAAATTCTGTTGTGAAGAGATGCAATTTGTGTATTAATAATAATGGAGGTATCTTTGAACATTAATAATGTTGTGTGCCCTTAATAAAAGTTCTTATAGTTTTCATTTTATTACTATATAAGATTTCAAAATAAGTTTTCGTTTGGTTTGTATTTTATCAGTTCGAAATTCAAATGTTTACATACTGATACATAATGAATATTTTGTATTCTCTTGATAAAGGCGTACACAGCCAAAACATGTAGAGTTTTTTAAATACATATATTTTGAAGTAATATACAGACCTTTAATCGGCTACTGATTAGGTTTACCATATATATATATATATATATATATATATATATATATATATAAATATAATAACTTCGTGACCTTGGTATGATATGGTAAACCTAATCAGTAGGCGATTAAAGGTCTGTATATTACTTCAAAATATATGTATTTAAAAAACTCTACATGTTTCGGCTGTATACGCCTTTTTCAAGAGAATACAAAATATGAATGACAGGATATAAATGTCAAGTAATTCTTTGCACAATTTTTTGCATTACTTGACATTTATATCCTGTCATTCATATTTTGTATTCTCTTGAAAAAGGCGTATACAGTCGAAACATGTAGAGTTTTTTAAATACATATATTTTGAAGTAATATACAGACCTTTAATCGCCTACTGATTAGGTTTACCATATATATATATATATATATATATATATATATATATATATGGTAAACCTAATCAGTAGGCGATTATTATTATATATATATATATATATATATATATATATATATACATTCACGCAGTCTAACTTAAACCGACTAAAATATGTTTGTACCACATTTTTTGCATTCGATAGTACGTTCGATACAATTTTTCGATTAAAGATAGAGTGTTATCAAATGGAACGTTAAATGCCCGTAGAACATACATTTTACATGTTGTTTTAATATATCATCTTTAAAAATTTACAAGTATAAATTTTTAACAACTGACTCAGGTTATCAAACCCTTACCATACCTTAGACACAATGTTATTTTCTAGCTTTTTGTAAATATAATTGCCGCCTTTAAATTCAATAGCGGCATTCTATTTCTTACTTCTCCTAACAAAAAAAATATTCTCGTAATACACATAAAATGATGGCAGTTCTTAAATCCAACCCAAATCCACAAATTATTTGCAGTATGATTTTTAAAATGGGTTTGTAAATTAATGAAATACACATCTTAATTTTTAACAATCTACTTAGCATATAGGATGTTATAGTTTTTATAATATCGACAGCTGCTACGTATTGCAGTGGATTTTTCCCTGCTGAAGAAACAAAAGAAGATATGAAAATTATTGTATTTATTTGTAAAATTTTATTCCAGGGAAATAACTTTAAAAATTAAAAAATTTTATAACAATTAATTGCAATGTGTATTTTTGTCCATGTCTGTAGATTGCACGAGCCTATTTTGATGTTCGAAGTCTGCGCCAAGCAGGAAGTCATAATAATACAAATATATATATTATTATGTTGATTTATATATTTTATGTTAGGTAGGGATATCTTGGCGTTTCCTGGTTCTTCATTTTAGAGATTTAATAGTTTTTTTACAGATAGGTTGTGTTTTTTTTTGAAATTAGATAAAACTTAATTTTATTTTATTTAATTTTGAATAATTACGGTGTGTGTTTTTGGTAGTGTGCTTATGTATTTAAAATTCATTACGCATATTTTTTATGAGTATTTAGACTTGTAAATTGATTTAAATAACCTATCTGAATCACTCTTATAATAGTTTTTGTGACGTGACGTATACAAAACTAAATGTATGTATTTTTAATATGATATTTATATAGATATATTTGTAGTAATAATTCTATTGAAATTTGAAGCTTCTTAAATTTATAAATTTAATTTGTAATATTTTTGTAATCATTTAAAATATTAACAAAACCTATTAGTCTGTTTTTTTTTTTAAGATAGTTTTTGTTCATTTAAGTTATCGTAGTATAGTAGGAAGGGGGGAAAATTTATTTGTCACATGCTGGAGTTATTGCGCATGATTAATTTTGGATACGTGTGTAAATAGAGAAAGTTCTATTTGACGTTTGTTTTTTTTGAGGGAATAAAGTAATTTATGACAGCTAATAAAGTTTGTTTATATTTATTTAGATCTTTGTTCGGAATTCAGTTTAGAGTTTTTTTTTCTCCTGTATCAGTCATATTTTACAAGAGTTTTTCTCTATGTTGCGGCGTAATTAAGTCACAATTCTGCTTGATACTTGATAAAGTAGTTTTTTTGTTTTTTGTTTTTTCGATTTGAATTAAATGTTTGTGGTGTTAATGTTAGTTTTATTTCTTGAGTTTAATTAGTATTATTTCTCTTTTATACCACGATATTCGTGAGAATAAACCCTGACGATTAAGAAGCTCAAGGAAGGTGCCCACCCAACTGAGTCTAGTTCGGCAAAACTACTGTGGATTGTGAACATAAGTCAATAAGCAATTAAAAATCACAATTCATAGCACAATTATTTGGCAGCCCAACGTGACGGCGAATGAAGAAAAAATTATTAATAAAATTATAAGTAAACAATATAATTTTAAAAATGCAAAATATAAAACAAAGAATGGGTAATGCTAGTTACATGCATGAAGAAGGACACAATGAAGGCAGCGGTCAAGAGATGCTGGACATGATGTACACAATGATGCAAATGATGATGAATATGAAACAACAACAAGAGGAGATAAAACAACAATAAGAGGAGATGAAACAACGACAAGGGGGTATAGAGCAACGACAAGAGGATAGGAAGAGAAGATTAGAGAGAAAATTGGAAGAGATAATGGATCAAATTGTGCCAATAAACAGTAATAAACAAATAAATAAAGAAAACATAGTAAATGAAATTAAAATTACTACACGTCGAGGTAAAACAAGGAAAAGAAAAGGAATTGATAATGCTGGAGCAAGAAAAGGAATTAATGAATATGAGGGATACTTTGGACAAGATGTATGGGGAAGTAAAACAGCTGCAGGACAATGGAAATGGTTTCGAGGATGAAGTTAAAATTAAGGAGGATATAGTTAAAGAAGGAGTCATTAGTGAAGTTGGAGAAGAAGATAAAAAAAGAGTAAGAAAAGAATTTATAGTAGATATAATTAATTTTAAAACTGAAGAAGTAAGAGAATTAGATATAATTAGAACAAATTCAAATTTAGAATGTCAGATGAGTAAAAGTAATGATGTGAAAATGGTCAATGAATTAAATAAACATGTAAATGAGGAAATAAATCAGGCAGTTGTCATTAATACGATTAATGATAAACAAATAGAAATTAAAAGGAAATTGGCTTCTCCAAATGGAATTTATAATTATAATTTGAATAACTATATAGTAAATAAATACAATGATTCCTGTAATTATATTTTAAAATACAATTGCTTTTCAAATTGGAAAAATAATATTAATGTCAACAATGATTTTATAAAAAGAAATACTTTGAAAATTATGAACTATAAGGGTACTAAATTTAAGATAATTAGACCCACATTCAACATAAGAATTAAAGTAAAAATGAAATTAGAAATTGTTTACAGTCGGATATTTTAGATAGGCCCAACATAATAAAAAATTTTGTTGTATACTATTAAAGATGAATATGCGAGAAGTAATGATTATTGCCTTTGTTAAATTTAATGGAATTTGATGTACAAGAGGATGTATAAAAAGTTTGGAAAAGTTATAGGATTTGATTTATGATCTTGAAATAAACTTAAACGTAGGATGGATATTGAAATTAAATTATTGTATGGAGAATTATATGAAAATAAAAATGTGTTTACGAAATTCGTTGAGATAATAAAAAATTGTATGCTGTATTTAAATGGAAAAGGTTGATAAAAATTCGTCGATGATGAAAGAAATATTTGAATGAAAATAAAAGTGTGTTTACATAAAATTTCGTCGTTATATGAAAAAAGTATATTATAGTAGCTACGATTATAGAAAAAGTTTATATAAAAATATAGATAGATATATGTATATTGAAATAAAATTATGGTGATAATGAATAAATTTATAAAAAGAATTGTTGGCATGTTAAAAGGAAAATGATTGTGATATTTGATTATGATGGTTAACGAGTTTTGGATTAGATTGACAAGGTAATGATAAGGATTAAGCAAGTTGGTATATACAGGATGAGTTTTATAATAAAGTCGTTGTTGATGAAGTTAGAAATAAATTAAATTATCTGCGAATATTAAAGTTATTATTTATGGGAATTGATTTATAAGAAAATATTAAAATTATACTACAGAAGAAGACAAGGTATTGGAAGAAGAAAGTAAAGTTATGATATAGGTTTATTATTATTGTTGTTGATTAATGATTATGAATTTGATTGTTATGATGATTTGGTGTATGAGATGTTAATATTATGTTTTTCTTTCATTTATGAAAATTCATTGGAGTTGTCCATGTCCAGGAAATCGAGGAAGTGCTCGAATATACTACGATGATGACTGTTCCTTCGGCGTGTTCCTTCGTCTACGATGCATGTAACGAAACCTATTCAAATTATGTCTAGTCAAAATGACATAAATAAATTATGTCAAGCTAAATGACATAACCAATATAAAATGTCTAAAGTTAAATAAGACGTTGCTATTTGAAAATTTATACAAAAATAATATGGAGATGCTGTAATTGTTCGCTGTTCCACTTCAGCACCAGGAGGAGAATGACCCTGCTGGACAGCAATGCAACATGTTAGTGCGGGGAGGTATGACAGAGTGCGATACTGTCGTAAGTGATAGTGCGGAAAATTATCCTTGAACAAAGATTAGAAATGTCCTGACTTTTTTTTCGGATAATTTTGGGGAGATGCAGTGGATTTTTCCCTGCTGAAGAAACAAAAGAAGATATGAAAATTATTGTATTTATTTGTAAAATTTTATTCCAGGGAAATAACTTTAAAAATTAAAAAATTTTATAACAATTTATTGTAATGTGTATTTTTGTCCATGTCTGTAGATTGCACGGGCCTATTTTGATGTTCGAAGTCCGCGCCAAGCAGGAAGTCATAATAATACAAATATATATATTATTATGTTGATTTATATATTTTATGTTAGGTAGGGATATCTTGGCGTTTCCTGGTTCTTCATTTTAGAGATTTAATAGTTCTTTTACAGATAGGTTGTGTTTTTTTTAAATTAGATAAAACTTAATTTTATTTAATTTAATTTTGAATAATTACGGTGTGTGTTTTTGGTAGTGTGCTTATGTATTTAAAATTCATTACGCATATTCTTTATGAGTATTTAGACTTGTAAATTGATTTAAATAACCTATCTGAATCTCTCTTATAATAGTTTTTGTGACGTGACCTATACAAAACTAAATGTATGTATTTTTAATATGATATTTATATAGATATATTTGTAGTAACAATTCTATTGAAATTTGAAGCTTCTTAAATTTATAAATTTAATTTGTAATATTTTTGTAATCATTTCAAATATTAACAAAACGTATTAGTCTGTTTTTTTTTAAGATAGTTTTTGTTCATTTAAGTTATCGTAGTATAGTAGGAAGGGGGGAAAATTTATTTGTCACATGCTTGAGTTATTGCGCATGATTAATTTTGGATACGTGTGTAAATAGAGAAAGTTCTATTTGACGTTTGTTTTTTTTGAGGGAATAAAGTAATTTATGACAGCTAATAAAGTTTGTTTATATTTATTTAGATCTTTGTTCGGAATTCAGTTTAGAATTTTTTTTTCTCCTGTATCAGTCATATTTTACAAGAGTTTTTCTCTATGTTGCGGCGTAATTAAGTCACAATTCTGCTTTATACTTGATAAAGTAGTTTTTTTTTTTTCTTTTCGATTTGAATTAAATGTTTGTGGTGTTAATGTTAGTTTTATTTCTTGAGTTTAATTAGTATTATTTCTCTTTTATACCACGATATTCGTGAGAATAAACCCGACGATTAAGAAGCTCAAGGAAGGTGCCCACCCAACTGAGTCTAGTTCGGCAAAACTACTCTGGATTGTGAACATAAGTCAATAAGCAATTAAAAATCACAATTCATAGCAGTATGTAGACATACGGTGTATGTATAACTTAAAAAGAGGTACATATTTATTATTTATAAATTCCGAATATTTTGAATTTATATTCTATATATTGTCTTTTTATTTCAACACGTGTGTGTGTGTGTGTGTGTGTGTGTGTGTGTGTGTGTGTGTGTGTGTGTGTGTGTGTGTGTGTGTGTGTGTGTGTGTGTGTGTGTGTGTGTGTGTGTGTGTGTGTGTGTGTGTGTGTGTGTGTGTGTGTGTGTGTGTGCGCGTGTGTGTGTATATATATATATATATGGTATTAATAAGTCGGCGATTAAAGGTTATACTTCAAAGTATATATATATTTAAAACAACCCTACATGTTTCGGCAATGATGCCTTTGTCAAGGATATAAAAAATATAAATGACAGAATATAAATGTCAAATAATTGACTTGCTATGGTTTAAATTATTCAAAGATACATTCCAATAATAATAATAAATCATGCCTTAGTATTCCAAAAAATAGATAGCAAGGTGTGAACATATGTGTTGTTTGCTGCTATATATATATATATATATATATATATATATATATCCTTGACAAAGGCATCATTGCCGAAACAAGTAGGGTTGTTTTAAATATATATACTTTGAAGTAATAAACCAGACCTTCAATCGCCGACTTATTAATACCATATCATACCAAGGTCATGAAAATATTATATATATATATATATATATATATATATATATATATATATATATATATATATATATATATATATTAAAAATAATAGACTTTTATTGGTTTAGCGACCTTTTATTGAATTTTGATGTTTTATTCTACGACGTTTCGACTTTTATTATTCAGTCTTTTTCAAGTAACTAGAAACAAGAATTAATACAATGAAAACATGAGAACTGTTTGCTTTTGTGAGACTGAATTAACAATTAAATTAACAATTAAAATTAAAATTAGCAAAACAAGCAAAACGGTTAATAATAACGAAGCAGAAAAAGCATTAAATAAACACATTAAAGAAACTAAAACCTTCCTAAAAAACAACAGTCATTTAATAGTACTACAATCAGACAAATCTAATAAAACAATAATAATGGAAAAAAGACAATACATGGAAAACAGGAAAAACTCCTAAATGACGATAAAACTTATACAAAATTAAAGAATGACCCCACAACAAAATATCAAAAAATAAACAATACACTAATTAAAAAATGGGAAAATAAACAGATCATCTCACCAAAAACAGCAAACAAATTAAAAATACATAATGCACAACCACCCAAAATATATGGCTTACCAAAATTACATAAAAATAACATCCCATTAAGACCAATCGTATCATGCATTCATGCCCGTTTATGAACTGTCAAAATATTTAACAAAAACACTAACCAATGTCATAGGTCAAAACCAATATTATATTAAAAATACTTTTGAATTCAAAAAACATATCGACAAAATCAAAACAAATAACAACGAAAAACTTGTTTCCTTAGACGTAGAATCAATGTACACCAATATACCTTTAACACTGGCCAAAAAAGTAATCACAGAAAAATGGAACTCCATCAAAAATTTCACAGACTTACCATTAATAGATTTCCTTGAAGCAATATAACTAACTTTAACTTCCAAATATTTTCAATTCGACAACAAATTTTTCAAACAAATTGAAGGACTAGCAATGGGAGCACCTACATCCAGCGTAGTAGCCCAATTAGTATTAGAGCACATCGAAGAAAATGTTATAAAATCCCTGAAAATAAAACCAACCTTTTTCAAAAGATATGTCGATGATTGCATAATGATGCTACCAGAAAATGAAATAAGCAATGTACAAAATAGTTTCAACAATTTCCATCCAAATTTAAACTTTACCATTGAAATAGAAAAAAACAACTCCATAAACTATTTAGACCTAACACTGATAAAAACAAACAACAACATACAAACAAAATGGTACACTAAACCAACTACATCCGGCAGATATGTAAACTTTTTTCAAACCAACCCCTAGCCCACAAAAAAAATGTAGTAACAGCGTTAGTAGACAGAGCCTTAAATCTCACTAATCCAGTTTTCAGACCAACAGTACTAAATAAAGTAAAAACAATTTTAACAGAAAACAATTATCCACCACAATTTATACAAAAAATTATAAAACAAAGACTTAATAAAATTTATAACACAACAAACGGCCAAAACAAAAACAAAAAAACCAATGAATTAACATATATCCCCACACCCTATATAACTGGATTATCCGAAAAACTAGACAATATATTTAAACCATTTAATTTTAAAATAGCACACCAAAGCGGTAAAAACATAAAATTCCTACACACCAAACTAAAAGACTCAACACCTACACTAAAACAATCACACACAATATACAAGATACCCTGCAAAGACTGTGACAAAGTATACATAGGCCAAACAAAACAGTTACTACAAGAAATATTGAAAGGTCACAAATACGCAAAAAATCAAACTGCTTTAAAAAACACCAATTGACACTAAAACATAATTTTGATTTTGATAACACCAAAGTAATAACACAGAAAAAGAATACAAAAGCTAGGGAGGTCTTAGAAATGATCCATATTTTCAAAAACAGCAGAACAATCAACGACAGAAACGAAATTTATGGACTTTCTAAACTCTATTACCCACTCATTAAACAATAGATAAAATCAAAACCCCCCTCACACACAAACACAAACCAAAAAAATTTTTTATCAGTTCCCATTTGTAAATACTTTTACTATATACCCCTAAACACGGTCCTGACCATTTTGCTAATTCCAAAAATAGAACAGAAATTAACCTCTCTAAACCAAAGACAGACACTTACAATATTCGAACCAGTGCGGTCGGTCCTTAAAAAAAGGTCTCGGATGTCTCCGATGACACATGTTGCACAGAATGCGTGTTTTTGAAACCCAAAAAGAACGGTGAGTTTATTGTCATTCAATGTTTCTTTACTGTATTTGTAGTTTAATTCAAATTTTCAATTCATTTATACAGATGTAATCACTTTAATTTTTCCTTACTTATTATTAATCTAATTTTAATTTTAATTTTAACTTTAATTGTTAATTTAATTGGTAATTCAGTCTTTAATCTAATTTTAATTTTAATTGTTAATTTAATTGTTAATTCAGTCTCACAAAAGCAAACACAGTTCTCATGTTTTCATTGTATTAATTCTTGTTTCTAGTTACTTGAAAAAGACTGAATAATAATAAAAGTCGAAACGTCGTAGAATAAAACATCAAAATTCAATAAAAGGTCGCTAAACCAATAAAAAGTCTATTATTTTTAATATTAAGACACGGCCAATAAAATAAATAAGAAAAATAAAATTCTTATAAACACTAAATATATATATATACATATATATATATATATATATATATATATATATATATATGAAAACAAATAGTAAAAATATAATTTATCTTGGACGCTTTTTACCTAAATTTCCAACCCAACATTTAGCCGCCTCAAAATCTGGGGTATTTATAACAAATTCCTGAGTATTCTTATCATAAGTAGCTGTAGTGCGCATATTTTTCGTGTTACTACCATGTGAAACTTCAGTCAAGGCCAGACATGACAAAATCTGCAAAATACATATTCACACAAGAATGCACACGTACTGCAGTACACACCTGCCTGTTCCAAGCCGCTTGAAATATATGTTGATGTCTCTCCGTACCTAATGTTTGTAAAGTGTTGGTAAATAAACTCACGCCGACCGCGTACTTGACAGAAACATCCGGAAAACAAACGGCTAATGCTTCATTAACCGTTAATAAATATTTCGTCTGAAACACATTTTTAAACAAAATAAAGTAAAAATTAGAATTTAATTGGCATAATTACCTTTCGTTTGTATGGTAAATTTTGTGCATCCGGAGGCAAAAAATTATATTTACAGTATTGGTGGAATTGTAAAGCAGTTATCCTTTTTTGTTCATCCGTGGTTGGTGCTATTTCTGGCCTTTGGAAGACCGGTTCTTTTTCTAATGTTTCCCATACTTTTAACTATCAACAAATAAAATAAAATTGAAACTAAGAATTTCTAAAGTTATTTATTAATTACAGTCATTGCATAATATATACATAGTAACAGAATTAATTCCAGAGACTGTTTATTTATTGAAAATAAATGTTTTCAATATTTTATTATTTTGTGTTTTGAAAAATGCAAAAAGCCGTAAAGGCCAAAATCCCGACTGTAGTTAAAGCTAGTCGTAATTTTACAAGGCAACATTTTAAATTCGACCATTCAAAAGATACAAAACAATTGAAAATACTAATGACACAAAAGGCAGATTTTTGCATTTCCCATAAATCATCTAAGAGAAAAAGTGATATATAAATCTATACTAAAATGGAACTCATAGAAGCCATTTCCAAAACACCTAATTACGGCGGACAGAAAATAAGTGCTATATAATAGCATCAAGCAAAAGCCGTTGTGGTGCCCTCTGCGAGTATTGTCACAAACGTCAAAGTATATTTGCATACTGCCGTTCTTGCGTAAACAAACTAAAAATTCGAATATGTACTACAAACTGAAACATGCAATGTTTCAAAAACGACCGGAATTGGCAAACAGGAAAGCAATGACCTTTCACAAGAATAACCCTAATACATACAGCTTTAACGACCAAGCAAGAAATTGAAAAACATTATTGAAATTGACAACATTAAAACGACTTCTTCAAGTTCTTGCACGAGCGCAATTAATAAATAAATGGCTAAATAGAGTAAGCTTATGCTTCATTTTATCTAAACGAAGCCACAAAACTAATTCGACAACCCTGTAATAATATTTGTATATTACTTTTTAAAGAATTTTGTTTCAACTTTAAACTTAAATGCATTATTCAAGGTACACTACAACATAATTATGTTAATTGATGTTCTCAGTATGAATTTTGACACAGATTTTACTAATACTTAAATAAATAATAACAAATTGGTGTTTTGGGGATCCGTAATTTTTTCCAATCTCCAATTGATGTTTTCTGAAACTCCAGTAGTGTTTGACAATAAATCAACAATATTTATTTATTACACAAAATCACTGTATTTTATCTTCCTTGCTTGATCTCTAAAATTATGTTACTGAAATTTTTTAAAACCATAATACTTTTTATTGTTTATTATTTGACAATTTTTGAAAAAGTAATATAGCAGCACAGATATCTTCATTGGACAATATAACATTTGAATCTATTAAAATTTGTACATAATGATTCTATACAGTTTTTATCCAGGTATGTAGCTGGCGGTATTGATATCTATATGTATATATAAAAGAGAGTGACGTTAGTTACTACGCTTATAACTCAAGAACGCCTGGACCGATTTCGAAGATTCGCACCAATTCGGACTGGTCTCCGGCCAAACAAGAATAATACCCAAGAAAATTCCCGAAATATCCCCGAAAAAAAAAATTATCAAGAAAATTCATTTTCCCATACATTTTGTATGGAGTGATTTTACTACGCCATCTTCATGATAGATGACGTTTATGTTAACGTTACGTTGTGACTATTTTTTCTTTTTGACAATTTTTTACGACAATTGTTTCTCCACCAAATTTGTGTGACAATTGTTTTTGTAGCAATTTTTTTGTCAAACTGCTGGTTCCGGTATTGCCAGTAGATGGAGTTGTGTGCATAAACTTTTGACAGCTGATTCATTTGCACAGTCTTTCCATCGCATGCTATTGTGTTGCGCAGACGTGTGTTGCGATTTATCAGCATTTTTTCAAAAGTGATTTCATAGAGATGAGTTCAGTTTAATGAAGTGCACATTGTAAATGGTTATGTTCTTTGTTATTGCGTGCGCATCGATAATCAACCCAAACGTTAATTTCCAAATGTGCAATTTATTTTTAGGTGGATTACTTTGAAAATCAATTCGAATTCGCTGTTCATTTCATTCTGATTGATCATTTTCGTGTGGAATTCTATTTTCGAACGGTAAGTTCCCAACGAAGGTCTTTATTTTGTGAGGTTATGATATTTGAGCACATGTTTGCATCGATGTTTATTTTTGTGAGGTCATGACATCTGTGCAGATGAATGTATTGATAATTTCTTAATTGCTTTTGTGACATTCATTTCCCAGTGTTATTCACAATGCCGCGACCCAGAACATCTAATCTTTCGCATCGAACCCGTAATGCAAGTAGAGTTCGGAATATCGCCAATCAATTGAATACGGATGAACAAGAAATCGCACGAGAACAGCGCCGTGTTAGTATGGCCCTACTTCGTGCATCACAAACACAAGAAGAAAGACAGGCGGCAAATGAAACGGCTCGGTTAACAATGAGAAATCGTCGAGCAAATCAAACAATTCAACAACGTGAAAATCGAAATAAACGAGTAAGAAGAAGTGCTTCAAGTGTTGATTTGAATCGAGTAGCGTTTCATTACGATTGCACATTTGACTACAGCTCGCATCCTTCCGTTCAAATTGGCCGAATGGAGGTTGTGTGCAACCATTGCGGTGCATTGAAGTTCACTGGAGAAACGCCTGGATTGTGCTGTCTGAGTGGCAAGGTTAAATTACCACCATTTCTCTTACCACCAGAGCCATTGCATTCTTTGCTTCGTGGTGAAACACCAGAATCACGTCATTTTCTATCGAACACTCAGAAATATAACGGATGCTTTCAAATGACTTCATTTGGAGCAGATATTATTGATGAACGCGGATTCAATCCGACATTCAAGGTAATAAAGTAACCCATCATTTCCTTTTCATGCACAAAAATCATTCAATCTTATTTCGTCATCGACTCCACAGATCCAAGGCCAAATTCACCATCGAATTGGATCATTGCTACCGCTTGAAGACGCACAACATAAATTCCTCCAAATCTACTTCATGGGAAATTCGGAAAATCAACTTGATCTGCGCTAAACAATCAATACGGCAATGAAAAGAGGAATTCTTCGAGATCTGCAGCAGTTACTTCATGAACATCATGCATTGGTTCGGTTATTCAAAACTGCGTTGGATCGCATGCCAAGTGATGCCTATAAACTCGTGATCAGAGCGGATAAACGACCTGCTAGAACGCACGAACGCCAATTTAACGCTCCAACAATAGATGAGGTTGCAGCTGTGAATGTTGGCGAAAATCGGGAATCACGCGATATTGTGCTCACACGTCGGGACTCTGGGCAATTGCAACGAATATCCGAAACACATCGTTCATACGATGCATTGCAATACCCACTGATGTTTTGGCAAGAAGACGATGGCTATTATATAAACATCCAGATGATAAATCCATTGAAGGTGAGTATCGATATCATAATAATTTTCATTTCAATATGACACTAATGTTACTAATATCATTTTAGGCGAGGAAACCACCAAGAAGGTCAGCGCAATGAATTTTTACGCGTACCGTTTGATGATTCCCCAAAATGTAGACAACTATTTGCTTCGGTTTCGCCGATTGTTTCAGCAATTCTGCGTCGATATGTATGCCAAAATAGAAACGGAGCGCCACCTTTTTATCAGATTAAATCAAACCAAACTACGTACGGAGGAGTACATTCATTTACGCGATGCAATTCGCACCGAAGGAAATGCATCTGATATTGGTCGGTTGACCATTTTACCGGCGACGTTCGTTGGCAGCCCACGTCATATGCATGAATATGCGCAAGATGCAATGACATATGTACGTCATTACGGCCGTCCAGATCTGTTAATCACCTTCACGTGCAATCCAAAGTGGATAGAAATTGTTCAACTGCTGCTTCCTGGCCAAACATCAAGTGATCGGCACGATATCACCGCACGTGTATTCAGGCAAAAAAATCCGGTCGCTGATGGACTTTATTGTTAAGCATCGTGTCTTTGGGGATACTCGATGTTGGATGTATTCAATTGAATGGCAAAAAAGAGGCTTGCCGCATGCGCACATTCTCATTCGCTTAGTCGAAAGAATCCAACCAGACCAAATTGATGACATCATATGTGCCGAGATTCCTGATCCCGAAACCGATCCAGACCTGCATGATGTCGTAATTACAAACATGACTCATGGACCGTGTGGCGCCATTAACCCACAATCACCGTGCATGGTCGACGGCAAGTGTTCTAAGCGTTATCCACGAAGTTTGAGTGGTGAGACCATCACTGGCAACGATGGTTATCCACTGTATCGGCATCGATCATCTGATGATGGCGGTAGAACAATCACAGTCAAAGTGAAAGGAAATGATTTCGTGGTCGACAACTCTTGGGTTGTTCCGTATTCGCCACTTCTTTCCAAAACATTCAAGGCGCATTGTAACGTGGAGTATTGCAATTCAGTGAAGTCCATCAAGTATATCTGCAAATATGTCACGAAAGGCAGTGACATGGCGGCTTTTGGTCTTCAAACACCTGACCCCAATGATGAAATCACGCGCTATCAAGATGGTCGATACGTAAGCTGCAATGAGGCGATTTGGCGTATATTCTCATTTCCCATTCACGAACGCTATCCGACTGTTACACATCAGGCAGTGCATCTGGAGAACGGTCAACGAGTTTATTTCACTGCAGCAAATGCTGCTCAACGTGCTCAAAACCCACCAGCGACAACATAGACCAGTTTCTTCTCGATTTGTCAAAGTGATCCGTTTGCACGTACGTTACTTTACTCAGAGATGCTGTGTTTTACACTTGGAATGCTTCATCGAAGAAATTTCAACGTCGAAAGCAAGGAGATGTAGTTCCTGGTCATCCGGATGTGCGTTCTACTGAAGCTCTTGGCCGTATTTATACAGTTCATCCGAAGAATGATGAATGCTTCTACTTGCGACTACAGCTGGTGAATGTTCATGGGCCGACATCATTTGAGTCACTTCGAACTGTCGATGGTGTAGTGTTGCCAACATTTCGTCCTGCATGTCAGAAGCTCAATTTGATTGAAAACGATACGCATTGGGTCACGACAATCGCTGAAGCAACTGTTTCTGCATCTCCAAGTCAATTACGCCCATTATTTGCGATCATTATTGCCACATGTTTTCCATCGAATCCACGTGAATTGTGGGACAAGTACAAGGATGACATGTCAGAAGACATTTTGCATCGAGTTCGTGTCCATTCAGAGGATTCCCATTTTGAGATGAATGAAGAGATGCACAACCAGGCTTTGGTTTTGATAGAAGACATGTGTTACCTCATGTGCGGCAGTTTGTTAGTCAGGTTAGGAATGCCATCGCCAGATCGTCGACCAAACGACGCTTTCGAACCAGAATTGCAGCATGAACGTGATTACGATACAAATGCATTAAGCCAATTGGTTCGAACGAATGTACCTTTATTGAATCCCAAACAAAAAGAAGTGTACGATACGCTGATGAACACAATTGATGATGGAAATGTTGGCATGTTTTTCCTTGATGCGCCTGGTGGCACTGGCAAGACATTCCTCATATCATTGATTCTGTAGCAGTGGCTTCTTCTGGAATAGCGGCTACGCTGTTGGAAGGTTGCCGAACCGCTCATTCGGCATTGAAATTGCCATTAAACCTTCAAGCGGTTGAAGAACCTACATATAACATAGCGAAACATTCTGCAATGGCCAAAGTTTTGGTAGCAAGCAAAATCATTATCTGGGACGAATGAACAATGTCGCATAAACGTGCGTTAGAAGCTCTGAATCGCACTATGAAAGATCTGCGTAATGACGCAAGACGTTTTGGCAGTGCATTGATTTTACTCTCAGGCGATTTCCGGCAAACACTACCAGTATTACCACGATCGACCGCTGCCGATGAGATCAATGCTTGCCTCAAATCATCGACATTGTGGCGTTATATGAAGAAACTTCAGCTGACGACAAACATGCGAGTTGCATTGCAAAACGATCCATCTGCCGAAGTGTTCTCCAATCAACTGCTAACTATTGGTAATGGTCGTGTTCCTGTCGACGCATCGAATGGATTGATTTCGTTCCCGCCGAATTTTTGCAATTTCGTCTCAACGAAAGAGGAGCTCATCAACAAAGTGTTTCCGAACATCATTGCTAACCACAAAAACACGATTGGTTGAGTGAAAGAGCAATTTTAGCGGCAAAGAACAAGGATGTAGATCAATTAAACTGCACAATTCAAAATAAAATCGTTGGTTCACTGCATTCCTTCAAATCTATCTACTGTGTAACAAACGAAGACGAAGCAACCAACTATACAACTGAGTTTTTGAATTCATTGGATGTGCCTAGCTTGCCACCGCACAATTTACAATTGAAGGTTGGTTCAGTTGTCATCATGTTTCGCAATCTCAATCAACCAAAATTATGCAACGGAACGCGTTTAGCGGTCACAAAACTCATGAGCAATGTGATTCACGCAAGAATACTAAAAGGAAAGTTCAAAGGTGAGGAAGTTCTCATTCCGAGAATTCCAATGATCCCAACCGATATGCCATTCGAGTTTAAGCGAATCCAATTTCCAATTCGTCTCGCATTCGCCATGACAATCAATAAATCACAAGGCCAATCATTGAGTGTTTGTGGCCTGAATCTGGAGAATGAATGTTTTTCACACGGTCAACTATATGTCGCATGTTCCCGTGTCGGAAAACCATCTGCTTTGATCGTTTTCGCATCTGAAAACAAAACGAAAAATATTGTTTATCACAGAGTGCTTCAACGAGGGAAAATACAATTCAAAATCGACCCGACAGCAACCCATCCAGCAAATATTTCAAAACAAAGAATCAATTGCAATGGACAATTGATCACAGATTTTCTGCAATTTGAAATGACGCAGGGCAACGCCTGCGAGACGAAGTTCCACGGGTCCACTATAATGAATAACACTAACATTCTCTTAATTATGTATATACTTTTTATCATTTAATAGTTCATTTATTATTCACATTTTTAATTTTTTTTTCAAATAAATATGAATTACCTGCACCGATCTCCTTTAAATATTATCAATTACCTGTATTTTAAACATACCCATAACAATAAAACATTAAATATCTAAATCAATACTTTCTAGGCAGAACGAAGTCTGCCGGGTCACCTATTTAAATATAAATAAAATTTGAAGGCAAAACAACGTTTGCCGGGTCAGCTAGTTAATTATAAAGGTGTATCATCGGTTGGTTTCTTTTTTAACTACATGTTATTTTGACATTCGCATTCAAACTATTGACAGATTTTTAAAAGAGTTTCCGGTCGAAATAATGTACCATCTGCGGCTGCTGTTTGCAAATTTGTGAAGAAAGTTTCTGAAATCGTTAATATATAACATAAGTTATCCTCGTGTTCGTCTAGCACACTCAGTCGAGAAAGCTGCTGCTGTTGCCGAAAATGTGCGCCTATACCTGAGAAGCTCAACTCACCACAGATCTATTAGTCAATTTAGCCTGAGGAGAATTCTGCATAAAGATCTTTGATTATTCCCTTACAAGGTCAAACTTAATCAAGCATTGAAGCAAAGCAAAGCGATCACCCGCTTCATTATCGCGTCTCTGCTTGGAATATAGAGCAGCTGGAAACTGACGCTGATTTTGTTAAAAAAATAATCTTTTCGGATAAGAAACATGTGCATCTCAACGACTATATAAACAAACAAAACTGGTCTGAATTAGTGCATCTTTAGGGCTCGAAAACCAAACACGCAGTCGTAGAGAAGCCAATGTATTCTGAGCGTGTATCTGTGTGGTTTTTCAAATAGAGACATTATTAGTCCATTTTCCTTCGAAGATAAATATGGCAACGATGTTACGGTCAACGGCGAGCGATTCAGAGGCATGATAACTGATTTTTTTGCAAAAAAATTATGAATTGCACTTTCGGCGAACTCTAGCTTCACCAGAATGGCGCTAAGTGTTATACAAGTATAACAATCTATCTTTTGTGTACTAAGTTTAATAATCATATAATCAGCCGTTTTAATGGTGTTGCTTGGCCTGCCCAGAATTGAGATTTGACGCCGTTGGATTTTTTTGTGGGATGCTAAAAAAATAAATCGTTGTTGACTGACAATCCTGGAACAATTCAAGCACTTAAGTACAATATTGATAAAATTTTTAATTGTAAAATGCCGAAGGCAGAAAATAATCGTTAATGAATAGAATAAGAATTAATTTCTATTTATTTTCTTTTTATTTAGTGAGTGTTTGCTTATTGCCGCTCCTCGCTTCCCAAACGCCATCGATTTTTGGCGTTCCAGTCTCCTTCATGCAATTCTCTCTTTCCTATTTCACTTTTATGTTATTAATTCATTTCATTCGTGGTCATCCTCGTTTATTTCTTTGTCCTTGGAATCCAATCACATACCTTCTTTGATATTCTTGCTTCATTCATTCTGCATAAGTATCCGTATCATTTAAGCCGCTCTCCATTTATTTTATCTGTAATAGTATCTTTGACTTCCATTCTATCGCTGATATTTTTATTTTGACGTTGTCATATAGTGTTAAGTCACGACATCTTTTCCAATAGTTTCCGCCGATAGTAGCTTCTGATTCATATTTCTATCTATAACACACACCCCAACCCCTATGTCATAATTGGCAGTATTATAGCACAAAATATATTATTATTTATTGTTTTTGCTTCACAACATTGGAACAGTATAGCAGTGGATCATTTTGGTCATCTTTTTTAACTCTAATTAATTTTTAACTTCCAAAGTTAAAAAAAAATTCCCAAGCTTACTCTAAGAAACAATGTATTATTGGCACTTTTTTAAATTAGACTTCCTAAGCATTATAAATGATAATAGATATCTGACGCTTACTGTATTATACTATATCAAAGAGAGAGTGGAGGAAATGTTCTTATAACTTTGTAATGAGTATGTTTTTGAGTCAGATAAATACCAAAAAAACTCTTATTTTGTTTATGTTGCTTTATACTTTACCCTAATTAGCTCTTCTGTAGATGATATTTTTGCTGATAAAATACCAATTTTTTTAATATGAAAAACTTCAAATATTTCAAGTTCTATTTGCACTCTAATAATAGCAATGATATACTAAAGAAGAACCAACTCAAACTAATAAAATATTTGACTGTATTAGTTATGTATTTCTTATTAATAAACTAATAAATTTCCATAAGAAAAAGTGTACAGGACGGATGCATGTTTAGAGTACCGCAAGGTTCGATTTTGGGACCAGTAATTTTTTATCCACAATGTTCGGTAAAAAACTAATTCAGTTAAATTTTTAGGTTTCGCAATTAAAAAAAAAATCAAAATTGCTACACAAATACATATTATCGTCAATTAAAAAACTGACATAAAAAATAACTACATTATACAAAGGTATTTTTAATAATATAAAATATTATTAAAAATCTGGTGTGAAGAACACAAATGGAGGTTCACTATTAATATTTTTTGTGAATATGTCCGAATATATCCTATCCCCAGAGACGTAGATACGTATTTCACCTTTCTACAAGGCTCATCGGTACGCCCCTGCTGGAGAAAGGATATTCCCAGACACATTCACAAAAAAGAACCACATCGCCCTATAGGATATATTCGGACATGTTCACAAAAAATATTAATAGTGAACCTGCAATTGTGTTCTTCACACCAGATTTTTAATAATATTTTATATTATTAAAAATACCTTTGTATTATACAAAACTGGTGGGGTTCACCTACTCATGTATGTTTCAATTATTCTGATAAACTACATTATATGTCAGTTTGCACAGTTTTTATCGCTTACCAAGGAAAACTAGATAATGGAATGAATTAGTTGTATGTACTACACGGCTGGTGAACTACAAGGTTCAGTATGGTATCGCAAGTTTCATTATCTGACACTGGCGTATAGGAAGTTATCAGAGCTACCTAGGCTAACAAAAAAGGTCGCCATATTGAGAAAATTCGATTATGTAATAGATTACTGTTAATAACAAAAACTAAAGAAAATCCAGCAAAAACTTTTAGTAATCTTCTCTACGTTTAATATCAAACCAGGAAAAAAACTATAATTCGGTGTGTATATATTTAAATGTATTTTTATTTGCTTTTAATTGTATATTTATACACTCGAAATACATCGTATGTAAAAGTTGAATCATTTTAATCACGAAAAATATCAATAGATTCATAAATATCTTCCATTTCAGTTAAAACAACTTTATTTATGTATTAATAGAATAAACAACAATTATATCGTAATCTATGATATACTCGAAAATATTTGCAATGACTTTTGATTACTCTTATATATACATATATATTTATAATATTTTCGTGACCTTGGTATGATATGGTAAATTAAATCAGTTGGCGATTAAAGGTCTGTTTTATTCAAAGTACATATATTTAAAAAAACCCTACATGTTTCGGCAATGATGCCTTTATCAAGGATATAAAAAATATAAATGACAGAATACAAATGTCAAATAATTGAGTTGCTATGGTTTAAATTATTCCAAGATACATTCCAATTGAAGTAATAATAAATCATGCCTTAGTATTCTAAAAACAGATAGCAAGGTGTGAACATATGTGTTGTTCGCTGCTAGCAGATTGTGTCTCTTTCTGGGTATGAACTTGTGTGTTGGTTGCTGCTGGCAGCTTGCGTCTCTCTCTGGGTGTGTGGTTTTGTGTTTGTGTGAGCGCGTAAGTGTAGGGTTTTGTATGTTGGTGTGTTCGTGCGTGTGTTTAGTGACCGGTCGCATAAATTTAGAGAGATCTGTTTTTGGAATACTAAGGCATGATTTATTATTACTTCAATTGGAATGTATCTTGGAATAATTTAAACCATAGCAACTCAATTATTTGACATTTGTATTCTGTCATTTATATTTTTTATATCCTTGATAAAGGCATCATTGCCGAAACATGTAGGGTTTTTTTAAATATATGTACTTTGAAGTAAAACAGACCTTTAATCGCCAACTGATTTAATTTACCATATATATATATATATATATATATATATATATATATATATATATATAATTGGGAAGAACACAGTACAGAAATGGTTTTCTCGATATAAAGCACGCTATTTCGACATAAACGATTCTCAACGTCCAGAAAGACCATTGGACTTTGATGAAAATCGTCTGAACACTCTAATTCATTATCTACGCCAATCAACTCGGGAATTGGACACTATAATGGATTGTAACCAATCGAAAATAATACGATATTTGAATTCTATAGGTAAATCAATATGAACAAAAGCATATCAACACTTACTATCCAAAGAAAAAATATATTTAAGAAATTCCATTTTAAAACTAAAAACCAATATCAAAAATTAATTTGAAACTTTGAAAACCTCTTTATGGCAAATTTCGTAAATTAAAGATATATATTTATATGGCACATCTTATATGCTAATTGTAACATTTAATTACAACATTTCTAATTAAGGTAACGGAAAACATGATAAAACAGTTAAAAATATTACATAACATTAAATTTTATCTATTTACATATTTTTTGACAATATATCCCTCAAAGGATGGTAATGGAGTTTAGAAGTAATATAGCAAAAATAAAAATTCAACTAATATACAAAAGTATTTCCTACACTAATATTTATGCACAGTTGAAATCCTATATAATACATAATTTGATTAGTTATTATTACGAGCACATAGCTTGCATCTATATCAAAACTTTCATGTTAATTTTTGTGTGTATACATTAGATAAATCTATGTTCAGTGTTTCAAAGCGATTTCAAAACTCAAAATAAATAATACCACAATGATTCCACCAACCGCAGCAATATATTTCTTCCGTGAAGTTCAGCTTTTGGTTGTAAAGATTCATCCTCCGCACGTATACTGCACACGTATTTACTTTGAGCATCGTCGTATATGACCCATTTTTCATCGCCTATGTTGTTATGTTTAAAAAAGCTTCCTGATTTTCCATATCTTCTAAATAACGATATATGGCAGCGATGTTTTAAAATTCTTTAATAATTCCCGAGTATTTTACCATAAAGTGAATTACACCAGGTTCATCATTAAAATCTGCTGAGCTTTCTGGTTTGTTTTCATCTTCCAACAACGTATTGCTAGAATGAAATTTTGCAAACCAATTACGCACTTGCCGGTTAGTTATAAGTCCTTAAACTATATCAAAACATACATGTTAAATATCTCCGTAACATTACGTGTTGATCGTGCGTCGGTTCCTCCATTTGAAAGCCGGGAAATTAATTAATTCCAATGTTTAAATTGCCACTGTTAGATAGACACTGAGGGATACCTACTTGTATTTACTGCCAATGGGTTTAAACCTGTCGTTTCTGATGACAAGGACATTGTTTAATTTGTTCCCAAAAACGGAAATTGTTTACAAATGAACCTAACAATTATAAACGTAACTACATTCCTACAAGAAATTTCAATAAATATTATGCGTGAATCAATATGATATTATAATGCAGCGTTGTATTTATGTAGGTGAAAAATGTTGATCACAACCATAAACATTTAATAGCAGCCGGTATTTTATAAATGCAACGGTAATAATGGATGTGGAAACGTATAACAACAAGATACAAGATGCCTCAAGAGCAGGAAAATATAAGGAAATACCGAAAGACCCTACCTCATCCGTGGAGTCCAAAATATACAGAACACTACATAAACATAGTTTGGCCTTCCCCAACCAATTCGTGAGATACAGGCGTACACTACATTATAGCAAGCCACCACATCTATACAGACTACCGAAGATGCATAAACCAGACATCTCTCTACAACCTATCGTCAGCACCAGAAATTCTACATGCCATCCTCTAGCCAAATTCCTAATGGACATCATTACCCCTATATCCAGCAATCAGCAATCACTAACATGAAAGACGTCATAAGCAAAATCAAAGACCCGAAGCTGGAAGAACAAAATAAATTGATTAGCTTTGATGTCACTAATCTGTTCACGAATTTACCTACACAAGCCACCCTAGCAATGGTAAAAGACAAAGACGCTATATTAGAAGAAAGAACATCGTTAAGTGGGGATGCCATCATCGAACTACTGACCATCTGTGTAAATACTACATACTTTCAGGTGGAACACAAGTTCTATCAACAAGAATTTGGCATGGCAATGGGTCCCCTCTATCTCCCATATTGCGCAACATATACATGGAAGAATTTAAACAGAAGGCGATGAGCACGTACACCCAAAAACGAAAAATGTGGCTGTGGTATGTACCTGACACCTTGACACACGTGACACACGATGTAGAAGTACTAAATGAATTCCTAAAACATCTCAATAACATAGAAAAATCCATAAAATTCACTATGGAAGTAGAAATGGAAGATTAGATCCCTTCCTGGACGTTGTAGTATATAAAAATATCAACGGTACACTGAAGACCAAGGAATATAGAAAGCCGACACATACAGGACAATACCTGCATTTCGAATCCAACCATCCACACAATATGATATAGCCATGTTCCTACATGACAGAGCCAAGAACATCTGTTCAGATGAAAGAGATAGAGAAGAGGAATTGAATAACGTAACCAACACACTGAAACTAAACGGATAAACAGAAAAAATGTTGTCGAAAGCAAGAGACATAAATAGCCAAGAAGAGCAAACAAGCGCAGTCTCATATGTCAAAGGCCTATCGGAAAAGATCAAAAGAACAAGCAATAACTACAACATCAGAACAGCCATGAGGACAACCAACACCATCAGATCGTCTCTGACCAGAACAAAACCAGACAACGAAAATCAAAAACTGTATATACGAAGTACCATGTGAATGTGGAAGAACTTACATCAGAGAAACTGGCAGGCAGGGACAAGACAAGCAATAATTGGTCCAACAAGGGGAAACAAATAAATCGCCCTTAGCTCAACATGCCTGGGAAGGTCACAATCCTGGCAAAAAACCGCCAAACAAAAAGAAAGCTGAAGGAGACAGCATACATGGTTACAACACCAAACGCCATAAGTACGCCAAGCAAATTATATTGTCTCACTTTAACACGGTCATGTGAGTAGCTTTGAAAATAAAAATACATCACAAAATTTAATTTTAAAATAATTTAGGATTAGAAATTCCATAAATTGGGAATTGACAATGAGAAACTCCTAAATTTATTCTTACATAACTTTCTACATACCTTTTTTCATTATGTGTGAGTAGTAGAAATAGTAATTTACTATTTTTTATCAAAATTGAATTATTTGTATGTTGAAAGTACAAATGAGTCTTTTTCTAAAAATCTAAAAATTTTAAAATTTAATCAAACAAAAAACATCACACAATTAAATACAAATTTATACATTTTGAAAACTTATTTATTATCAAAATGAAGACACGGTCACGTTCTAAGACTAGAAAGGATGGTATCGAGGAAGATAGAACTGACAAGGGGGGGATATTTCTGTGACTCCTACATCTCAGGAGGATAGTACAATGAAAACTATTTTAAAAGCAGTAATAGGCATGAAGACCGACATAGGCGACTTAAGATAAAACATAAAACAGGACATAGCAAATAATAATTAAAAATCAAAACAGATATAACACAGGCCTGCGTTTTTTAACTTTCTAAAAATTGTTTTAAATTTGATAGCTGATTCTTATGTGTTTTTGGGCGCTGAATCCAAATATGAACTCTATTTTTCTCCATCACGTAAGGATTTTTCACAAAAAGGCTTCAAATTATATTTTTTTTAAATTAAAAATAATTTTTAGTTACATTTTGAATTTATTTACAAAGGATATAAAAAACCAAATTACTTACAAATATCATTAAATCTAATGAAAAGAAACAGTAAAATACTATTTATGTCTTTACAAGTCCTTATAATATATTTTTCTTTGTCTTTCCATACTCCTTTTTGTGCTTTTTCTTCTGTAATCTTGTAGTGGACCATCCCTTTTTAACATCCAACAATAATCAGCTATCATGCTTATATTCCATCTTCCTTGGTATCTTCTCTCCATCTCTTTTAGGTCTTGGTGGAACCTTTCCCCCTGCTCCTCACTTACTGCAATAAGATTTTCAGGGAAGTAGTCGAGATGCTAATCTAGAAAATGCACCAAAATTTTCATCTTTCATAAGCTTTCTTATATCCGGCCCAACAAAAACACCCTCCTTTATCTTTGCTTCTGACAAACGAGGAAACTGGCTGCAAAGATACCTGAAGCACTCTCGATCTTTTTTTTATATCTTCACAAATTGTTTCATTAACCCTAGTTTTATATGTAATGGAGGAAGCAAAACTTTGCTCGGGTCTACTAAACTTTCTCTTTCAATGTTTTTCATTCGAGGTTGTAAGGTTTGTCTTGGTGGCCACATCTTTTTACAATAGTGCTGTTTTCTATCACGACTATCCCACTCACACAAAAAAACAAGGATATTTAGTATAACCTGTTGTTGCCCAAGTAACAAACAAAGAACTTTCAAATCACCACAAACTGTCCAGCCTTGATCCTTGTAACGAATTTTAATTAAAAGTAGCTCAAGATTTTCATAATGTTTTATATCCTTGATAAAGGCATCATTGCCGAAACATGTAGGGTTGTTTTAAACATATATACTTTGAAGTAAAGCCAGACCTTTAATCGCCAACTGATTGAATTTACCATATCATACGAAGGTCACGAAAATATTATATATATATATATATATATATATATATATATATATGATCTGGGTGGCCATGCAACAGGACCACCTAATTGACGTTAACCCAGTTTCGGACACCAATTCCAAAATTTGGTGGTGCCCCATCCATGTGAAACTACATGTCTCGTCGAACATTCAGTGGGACATCTTTCTAAAAGACCTGGCAGTTCGTCAATAAGAAATTGAAGGTAATTGTCCACATTTAACCTCCCATGAAGAACGACAGGACCAATCAACAAGTCATCGATTAGGGCGGCCCAACCGTTAATAGAAAGTTCATGTTGAAATTTAGATGGGCGTATAGCTTTGGGATTTTCTGATGACCACCTGTGCAGGTTTCTCAGATTTGTAACACCACTTCTCGTGAACGTAGATTCATCTGAAGGTAATTGAAGGTAATTGTCAACATTTAACCTCCCATGAAGAACGACAGGACCAATCAACAAGTCATCGATTAGGGCCGCCCAATCGTTAATAGAAAGTTCATGTTGAAATTTAGATGTGCGTATAGCTTTGGGATTTTCTGATGACCACCTGTGCAGGTTTCTCAGATTTGTAACACCACTTCTCGTGAACGTAGATTCATCTGTCCAGAGGACTGTTCTGCAGAAATTAAAATGAAGCCGTGACTGTCTTAATATCCAGGTAGAATAAACTAGACGAGCATAGTGGTCTGCCTCAAGCAAACCGTGTCCCCTGCGATAGCGATATGGATATAAGCCCTTAAGTTTTAAAATTCACCAAACTGTAGTTAGTGGCACTCCTAGTTGTCTAGCGATTCGACGTACACTGAGAGTTGGATCCCTTGTAACAATAGCTACTGCTTCTTCCTCTAAGTCTGCTGACTCGGTCGAAAAGATAATCACGCAGGCCGCATTCCCGAAATTGTCTGTGTACTTCCAGAAACGTTCTGTAATGAGGAATGCGCCAATCGGGAAACCGATGTCCGTATTCAATAACTGCTTTACGTGTACTGCCGTTACAGTTGCCATACACAAAATGCATCTGTGCATACTCTTGAGAAGAAAATCGTTAAGGCATTTTGAATAAAGAAAACGTGTCCACTCACTAATAAGGTGTTGTGTGAACTGAAACGTAATGCAACAGTCATCTGAACATTTGTTTATTATATGATAGTCATGATTCAGCACTTACGATATAAGTAAGAACCTTCTTTATCATAAATCAATTTCCAGTACTCATTTTTGTAGATCTCTAAGAAATTACTGTATGCACTACGACACGTGCTTATTTATTTTAGGATAACATTTTATTATGCGACGTTAACAATCACAGGCTGTTATTGAATCGTATAACTTTTTTTTTAAATAAAATCAGTTTGTATTGACTTTAGGATTACATTTTTTTCATGATCTGACAATCACATTCATAGATCTGTAACTTTGAAACAAATAAAGATAGATATACAAGTTTTGCGTTTTTGTTACTTGAAATGAAGTCTACATTACACTCCTAAAATTTGAACATAACGATACGGGACACCTAGTATATATATAATTACGTGTGTAACAGTATGTGTGTCGAATTAATTACTACTCTCATTGTCCTATGAGATACAAAATTAATCTTATTCTAGCTATGAAATATAGAATTTCGAAAATACTGTGGCTTATTTTCGAAAGTTCGCTATTAATCCTAATTAAGAATGATTATCCAAAAAATCTCATTAATAGATTACTGTTATCCACTTATAAATAATATAAACCTTGCAATAATAATACTCCATCATCCATAAATTACAACACCAACAACAATACAAACACGGGGCAATGCATCTATAAATCTCTTCTATACATACCTAAGTTAACTGACAAAATTAAGACCCTTCTCCGTTATCATGAGTCTAAAATAGTTTTTACGTCTGCTATTCCAGGAAGCAGATTTCTATCCAAATTAAAGAGCCCGATACCTTCTCTTCAACAAAACCATATAGTATATGCAGTCAAATGCAATGAATGCTCCAAATATTATATAGGTCAGACAGCCCAGAGATGGCGTGAACGTAGCACCCATCATCGCAGTGATTCGAAGGTAAACCCAATCAAGTATGCCTTGGGATCTCATATCAGTACATTGAAACACAATGTCAATTTTAACAGTGTAAATTGCTTATTCAGCGAGCATAACTATTACAAAAAATTACATTAGAAATTTAGCTATCAAAAAAATTACTAATAATCTCAATACTAAAGAACGTACTTCCACGTTCACTAATGCTTACAATGCTCATTAAATGAGAAGAAAATCGGTAAGGCATTTTGAATAAAGAAAACGTGTCCACTCACTAATAAGCTGTTGTATGAACTGAAACGTAATGTAATCCTTTATTACAAAATGCAACGTTAATAGTCATCTGAACATTTGTTTATTATATGATAGTCATGGTTCAGCACTTACGAAATAAGTAAGAACCATCTTTATCATAAATCAATTTCCAGTACTATTTTTTGTAGATCTCTAAGAAATTACTGTATGCACTACGACATGTACTTATTTATTTTAGGATAACATTTTATTATGCGACGTTAACAATCACAGGCCTGTTATTGAATCGTATAACTTTTTTAAATAAAATCAGTTTGTATTGATTTTAGGATTACATTTTCTTTCATGATCTGACAATCACATTCATAGATCTGTAACTTTGAAACAAATAAAAGTACACGTTTTACAATATACAAGTTTTGCGTTTTTGTTACTTGAAATGAAGTCTACTTTACACTCCTAAAATTTGAACATAACGATACGGGACACTTGTATATATATATATATATATATATATATATATATATATATATATATATATATATAAGTCAAACTAAATAAGTCGGCGATTAAAGGTCTGGTTCATTACTTCAAAGTATATATATTTAAAATAACTCTATATGTTTCGGCAATGATGCCTTTGTCAAGAGAATACAAAATATAAATGTCAAATAATTAAGTTGCTATGGTTTAAATTATTCAAAGATACATTCCAATAATAATAATAGATCATGCCTTAGTATTCCAAAAAATAGATAGCAAGGTGTGAACATATGTGTTGTTCGCTGCCAGAAGCTTGTGTCTCTTTCTGGGTATGAACCTGTGTGTTGGTTGCTGCTGGCAGCTTGCGTCTCTCTCTGGGTGTGTGATTTTGTATTTGTGTGACCGCGTAAGTGTAGGGTTTTGTATGTTAGTGCGCTCGTGCGTGTGTTTAGTGACCGGTCGCGTAAATTTAGAGAGATCGGATAACCACCCGTTGCGTAGGGCCGCCAATCCTTTCCCGGCAACTTCTTTACTTTTCCGAGCAGTACTTCGACGGCCCGACCCCCGCCCCAACGAGGCAAGGCGCAGACCAGCGAAACGCACCCTGCACGGGGTTGCTCATCGCCAACCGAGGCAACACTCTTAGTGACTACCTCAGTCGACGACGGTCACACTTTGTGCCATCTTAACGATTTCCGCAGAAGCGGGGGCAATGCACACACGTCGAACGTGTGTGTGCTGTTAACAGCAGCCTAGCCAGGTTGCCGCCCAGGACCGGTCCTAGTGGTGTGTGCATTGCGCGGCGCCGTGATTTGCGCCGCGTAGCTTGGTTCCTCACTCCTGCTGGAAAGGCGGAATGGCACCTGACTGCCCATCGGGCAGACCCCCCTAGAGTTTGGTAGCGCATATGCTAGGCTACAACACAGTAGAGGACCACATCAGCACAAAACAGGGAAAAGCAAGACATGAGTTATTATTACGTATGCGCCCGTGGAGCGACTTAAGATGCAAAGTTGTCGGCATTCGCTCAAAACGAGAAGGAAAACCACGAAAACCTGCTCGGACAACTAGACAGGAATCAAAATACGGAACAGTCAGCATGATAAGCAAAAGTATATGATATTTAAATGTAATTGATATTTAAATAACATAAGGTATATAACAAAAAAAAATATATTATGATGGTAAATTGTAGATCGTTACAAAATCGTCATATATATATATATATATATATATATATATATATATATATAATTACGTGTGTAACAGTATGTGTGTCGAATTAACTACTACTCTCATTGTCCTACGAGATACAAAATTAATCTTATTCTAGCTATGAAATATAGAATTTCGAAAATACTTTGGCTTATTTTCGAAAGTTCGCTATTAATCCTAATTAAGAATGATTATCCAAAAAATCTCATTAATAGATTACTGTTCTCCACTTATAAATAATATAAACCTTTGTTACGCCCAGAAAATTGTTTCTGAGACGTTTTGGTAATTTTTGAACGTGTTATTACTTTATTTGTTTACTTTAAACCTTCGTAGCCTTTTAAAACTTTATCCTTCCGCTAATTTATATTTTATTTGTCATATTCCCTAAATATCGAACCATTTAGGCTTCTTCAAACTTCGTTATTATAATAAAAGTTTCTTATGATCAAATGTTTTGGATGACCGTATATCCTTAATGTTCCCGGAGTACTTTTCTGCCTTCTCTGCGCAGTCGCCTCTTTGTGTAATTTATGCGTACTCATGCTTCTTTTTTATAATGCTTTATGCGAGTTTCGTTTCTTTTAAACGATTATTACTTACTGAACGAGTCATTATTTTAATTATGGAATTTTGGTAATTCTTTCAGGGCGATTTATTTGATTGTTTAACCTTTATTTTGGGATTTTCCATGTCATTGGCCTTGTACGCCATCTACACGGCATATAGGATTCCTTCCGTTTTAGTTTGCTTTGCATTTTTCTGTAATTCAAATTGGTCAATTACCCTTTTATTGTTGCGATTTTATTTCCGAATTTTAGTTTATTAGCTTCTGTATTCGCACTCTATCGTTGTCTGGGATTTTGGTTAATTATTTCCTTATTTTTCACATTTTCCGTTGGAAATAGGTTTTTGTGACTATGACGCAGTTTTACCTTCTCCTATAAATGTCGTACAGCCGAATGTAAGAGGGCTATCTTTATCGTGCTAGCTCTGAAGTACTCAGAAGTTCGAAACCTAAGTCAAGTTTTGTTTTTTTTTCTCAGTTTAATTTTCTGCGTAGGCAGGCTTTGTTCTTACTTGACTTATTGGCATTAATTATTCATTAGTGAAGTGTAAATTTTATTCGACCTCGTGCTTCAGGTGAGTTTTAAACTTGGGGACGGCTGTAATTTTCCGCAGCAATGTACTCCGTTTTTCTTTTGTTTCGTATGAACTTCCGTTTATTCGATTTCTTTTTCCTTAATTTAGGGCTGTAGTTTTCGGCTCAGGGGAAGATTGCCAATTAGCTTCTGCGCGGGAAATCCCGACTCAGATAGCATCCCGGCAGTAAGGGTTCCGACCTCCACGTTTTCCGGGATTCCGGTAACCACGTTCTGGAAGCCACTGCTTTTGAATTCACGCAAGGTAGTGTGGTAAATTGTTAAATTGTCGCATAATCCAGATTCACGACGAAGTTCCCGTAATTTTTGGCTTTATAGTTTTTATTTTATTAAATAAATCAAATTTGTGTGCAACCACGTGCTGCATGGTTTGAGACGCCATTTTGACGAAAACAGAAAAACTACTTTAAATTAAATTTATTCCGAATACTTTTGTAATTTCATCTAATTTATTGACTTAATTTTGTTAAGTAATTTGCTTACGTTAAGTTTAATTTATGTTGTCTTATAATTAATCCAAGTGGCTTAAGCGCCCTAATTATATAATTTTGAACCTAGTTTCACTTTTACTCATACTTGGGTAACGTTTTATGTTTTCTATAAATTACTCTTGATATAATTAATTTTATTCCTGTCAGAGAACCAATGTCTCTATTGCCACTTATATAATTTAAAACGCCTCCAAGTGTTTATTTTTGAAAGTTACTCAATTGATGGTTTTTTAAAATATATATACGGGCTGTGCCCTGAATAGTTTGATTCAATTAATTTGTGATTTCCTTAGAATTAGTTTACGTCACTTTAGTTTTACTTTTCTTGGTTTTTTTAATTACTGCTGTAGATTTAATACTGGGTGATGCGTAAGCAATGTAAAGAACTTCAAAGCTTTGATGATCTACTAACGCTAGATTCAAAATCTTAACACACTTTGTTTTATTAATGCTTATGTGATTATCTTATCAATTACAGTACAATCTTTGGGATTACCTTATTTTTTTTTTTTAATTTCTTTAATCAATTGTTTTGCGTTAGATTTGTTTGTAACTTTCTTATTTAATCATTTGACTGTTCAATAAATTTATTTGTTACTGATATATCCGTGTTTGCGTTTGTTTGCCTTAATACCCTAACGAGCAAAAGTGTTTGAGTTGTTACTTGGAAGTCGAACACCCCTTTTAAGTGTTCTTAAGCCCTTAAGGCCGAGGGTGTTCTACGTTTGCCTAGATACTTGCCAGACCAAACGTAGTGGTGTCCAAGTAAGATCTTGCGTTGTGTTGGCCCACGACGCTCCCGCTTTTTTTTTAACTGAGCTGGCCGGCAAGTTATTCGAAGGGCCTTTGAAACCAGGGGCGGAATTAGGACACGTCCTAATTCCAACTGGGGTTTTGCTGCCTACACGTTTTTAGGGGTAGCACCTTGCAATAATAATACTCCATCATCCATAAATTACAACACCAACAACAATACAAACACGGGGCAATGCATCTATAAATCTCTTCTATACATACCTAAGTTAACTGACAAAATTAAGACCCTTCTCCGTAATCATGAGTCTAAAATAGTTTTTACGTCTGCTATTCCAGGAAGCTGATTTCTATCCAAATTAAAGAGCCCGATACCTTCTCTTCAACAAACCATATAGTATATGCAGTCAAATGCAATGAATGCTCCAAATATTATATAGGTCAGACAGCCCAGAGATGGCGTGAACGTAGCACCCATCATCGCAGTGATTCGAAGGTAAACCCAATAAAGTATGCCTTAGGATCTCATATCAGTACATTGAAACACAATGTCAATTTTAACAGTGTAAATTGCTTATTCAGCGAGCATAACTATTACAAAAAATTACATTAGAAATTTAGCTATCGAAAAAATTACTAATAATCTCAATACTAAAGAACGTACTTCCACGTTCACTAATGCTTTCAATGCTCATTAAATGCATTAAAATGATAGAGCGGAATTAAATACTTACAACTGTGGTTATGTTCAATAGATTAATAACACAAACTATTATAATTATATTTAATAAGCAATATCAAATGGTAAGCAATTTACATGTAATTAATTAGATTAGATTCTTTATTTTAAAATATCTAAATGATTATTTTTACTCAGTTAAATCAAGATATAGTTTTATTATCTTAAATATGAAGATATTAAATGAAGTTAAATTACTTTGAAATATAATAAAGGACCTGTGTTTTGTAGGAAAGGCAGCAAAACTGGAAAAAGTGGCTTCTACATCTTAAATCTTGATATATCGCCAGTAGGGATTAAGGATATGCTCGCGTAATTCGGATAATTTTCTGGAGGCCGGATACAGTGTAAATATTATCAGATACTTCGGATGTGGTTTTCAGGTAGGTTAAACACTTTATTACTTTATAAAAGCTTGAGCACTCGGGCTTCGTCAGATGATGCTATCGAACATATTTCGTAGGATAATTATTTCAGTCGTATAAAAATATGATCAAACGTTGTTCTAATTATTTATGCACTTTTTAACTTGTTTCTATCTTCCAATTACTATTTCTATATTTATGCGAATTTTAAAACGGACGAAAATATTTTTGATGCAACACAATCAAATTCTATCAACCGACGCCTTGTAGTCTTTTGTTTTATCAAAGCCTTTTTAAATGCAAAATAATCTTGATTTTCACCTTGACAAATATTATTATTTTAATAGAATTTTAAATGTAACGATGATTTAAATAAGATTATAAAATTAATATTTGAATTTACGAATATACAAGAATGTGTTTTAGATGGTAGGTTATGTTTATGGTTTAAATGCAAACAGATCTTATTCGCGACTTTTCTATTTCAAAAAGTGGGCGTGTCTAAACTAATGTCGATACAAATTTGAGTATAAATAAATTAAATATCTTTATTCTCGCGTTAATGAATTAAATTACTAAAATGAATGCTAAAAAAATGAAAAGTAAATGTTGAAATAAATATAATTAAGCTTAGAATATCAGAAATAATCGGAATATTAATTTATTAACACTTCGGCATTAATTTTCACATGTTGCGTCCATATACCGCAGCATTTCAATATGTTTTTCCCTTATTCTAATTTATATCTTTTCATTCTCAGATCACCGTAATATACACGTAGCTTGAACCATAACAAATCCCCGTGAAAAGAGCAACTGCAAGAAACTGTAGGATGCCTCTTCTCCAGCCATGAAGAATGATATAAAGAATATTTACTGGTTGTACTACCTTAGAAGATATTTATCAACACAAAAAAAAATATGTAACGCAATAATAAGTTGAAAATAGAATTATATAAGAGTCTCTTTGTCTTTCTATTTTTTTCCTATCTTATATTATTAAGTGTTTATTATATTATAGTTTGAATACTTTTATTCTTAGGGTTTAACTTATCTATTTATAATGGTGATGATTAATTAGTTTCTATGCTTTGTCCTTTTTTATTTGCTTTATTTATGTATTCCTGTGTATAAATAATTACTTTTCTATGTAACTTGCCCTTTTTAGTTATGTTTAATTTATGTTTATTATAATTAATTGTTTTCAATCTATAACATACCTGTGAGAAATTTTATTTGCGACTATATACTAATGTACTGACTTATAATTATTATTTGTAATCTTGTAGCATTGTAAAATGATATCTACCCTTTAAGTAACCGGATTCTTCTTCAATTAGTTCATATGTGTTGTTTCCTAGAATTTGCTTTATGGTATAGGGACCTTGATATGGCTTTATAGGGAAATATAGTAATAGGACAGTGATTATGGACGGTACTGGGTGTATGTTTCATGGTAAACTCTATTTGCTCTAGACATTTCGCCCATTTATTGTGGCTCTCATTTAGAAATATTCGCAAATATTTTAAAGTCTCCCTTATGTAACGTTCTGTTGGATTGCCTTGAGGGTAACGAATTGTATAAAAGGGTTTTATGTTGTTGGAATGTAAAAATTTCTTGTATCTGTCATTTGTAAAATAAGTTGCGTGATCAGAAAGAATGGCTAATGGTGTGCCATATAGAAAAGTAATCACCTAATGCTTGTAGTACAGTGTTGGTATTATATTTTTGAGTCGGGATAGCAATCAGTATTTTCTTGCGCCAATGTGGGTATAAGTCTGATGTAAATAATTCGTAATTTCCCTGGTGTGAACTTCATTAAAACGATGTTTTCCCTATTTGCTTGGTGATGATGTTTTCCTTTAGTTCCATACCATTATACTGACCTTCGCTGATTAAAAGTTTGCGGATTTCTGCAAATTCTGGGCCTGATTGTATTTGTAAAATGTTTTCTTTAGAAAATAAACTTTGTTTCTGTAGATTGACTAAATTTATACAGATATTGTGTCCCTTAACATCACCGCCCTGCCTTGTAAGAGCGTCAGCAGCGATCATTTCCTTTCCAGGTTTGTATTTTATGATGAATTCATACTGTTGTATAAGGAAAGTCCACCGATATCTTCTGCTATTATTCAGCTTGAAACTCATTATGTTGATCAGAGCTTTATGATCGGTTTCTAGCGTAAAAGCCTTGCCAATGAGATAGTATCTTAGTTTAGTTAAAGCAAATACTATAGCTAGCATCTCTTTCTCTGATATAGTATAACTTATTTCGCAAGCGCTAAGTGTCCTGGAGATAAAATAGATGGGTATCTCTTGGTTGTCTTTGATTTGTATTAATTCAGCAGCAATAGTTTGGTGCGATGCATCTGTTCTGACGATGAATGGAAGAGTGAAATCTGGATGGTGTAATCTTAAGTTTTCAATGAAATTTTCCTTGAGTTGAACAAAACATCTTTCACATTCTGGTGTCCAAATTCATTTTTTACATTTCTTAAGCAGATCTAACAGGGGTAAAATTTCCTATAATAGTTTAATACGCCTAAGAATCCTCGTAGAGTCTTTAAATTCTTCGGTCTGGTGTAGTTCTTAATCTCATATAATCGTGTAGGATCTAGGAAAATATTATCTTTGTTGATGATATAGCCAAGGTAATTGATTTCGCTACGAAAGAATTGGCATTTAGAGAGGTTTAATTTCATTCCTTCAGACTTCAGAGTATGTAAAATAATATTAAAGTGTTTTACATGTTGTTGTATGCTTTTGGAGAAGATTATAATGTCGTCTAAATAATGTAATGCAAATTCGTCAAATCTATCCAGTATTCGATGTAAAAAACATATAAGAGCGCTAGGTGAAGTCTTCAAACCAAATGTACATACTCTGAATTGGTATACAATACCGTTGACTAAAAATCCACAGTACTTACGTGATTCTGGGTCTAAATTTATAAGCCAAAAAGCATTTTTAAGGTCAAGTTGACTATAAATATGTTTATTTCCAATGGTATCCCTTAGCAAAAACTACATCATTATTAAGTAATTGTATGTTTTCATTGAGCATATTTATAAGTTCAGGTATAACGGCAGGATGTGGTATATTTTGTTTAATTATTATCTCTCGTATATCTTCTTTATTATTTACTGTTATCGTTGTCTGTTTTTCTTCCTTTATCTCAACCTCTTCTGCCTCATAACTATCATACGTTATCCTATCGTCTAAATTCTTCATTCCAATTAATTTATTATCTATATTATCATTGTGTCCAACTGTCATATTTTCCAACTCGTATTCTCTATTGTTTCTTTCTCCGTTCCCTTGTAATATATAATTAATTTCATTAAGTAAATTCTCTTTTTTATATACATTGTATTGTTTAATTTCTTGATCAGATAACTGTTTTACCATTAATACCTTATTCTTCTATATATTGATTATACCCTGCTCAAAGTCTAGGATCATTTTTGATCCTTTTATATTGTCAATACCTATGGTGCAATCGTAATGAAGTTTTTCGATGATGTAACAATGTATTATGTATTTAGATTGATTTATTTTAATTTCAGTGCATAGTTGTTTAGTGACTATTCCCATTCGTTTTCCATTTGCAGTGACGATATCTGTCCCTTTAGTCTTAATTCATCGTATCCCTGTATTGGTTTAGCTTCGTTTTCCTGAATAAGTGTGATTTCAGCTCCTGTATCGATTAAACAGTTCAAATAGATGTTATCGAATTGAATTTTTACCATGGGTAGTGAATAAATATCAATTATTTGGTCGCCTGTGTCTTCAATAGTAATAAATTGATAAAATATTATATTTTGTACATTCAAAGGTATGTTATTACTTAATTTATTTGTGATTCTTTTTTGTACCTCCTCTGATTCTGTACGTGTGGGTGACATAGATCTGTGTCTTCGTGGGAAGTTATTTATTCGTCCTAGGCTTCGGTTTTGAAAGTGGTTTACTCCCCGTCTAAGTTGATGAGTGTTGTTATTTAGTATTTGGAATTAGTATTATCATGAGGACTAGTATTGTTGTAATAGTTATTAAAGTTTTGTGTTCGTGTTTGATTAGCGTTTCAGTTCTGTGTAGGTTGGTGATTGTAATTGTTATTATAATAATTATTGTAGGGTCTCGAAGGATGTTGGAATCGGGTGTTAGGATTCTCTATTATTAGTAGAGGGGATTAGTCGGTTCTGGATCCACCGCCACCGCCATGACGTCATAACTGACGTCACAACACAAGTCATAACTGACGTCACAATGACGTCACAACCCAAGTCATAACTGACGTCACAACCCAAGTCATAACTGACGTCACAATAGCGTCACAACCCAAGCCATAACTGACGTCACAACCCAAGTCATAACTGACGTCACAATGACGTCACAACCCAAGTCATAACTGACGTCACAATGACGTCACAACCCAAGTCATAACTGACGTCACAATGACGTCACAACCCAAGTCATAACTGACGTCGCAATGACGTCACAACCCAAGTCATAACTGACGTCACAACCAAAGTCATAACTGACGTCAAAACCCAAGTCATAACTGACGTCACAATGACGTCTCAACCCAAGTCATAACTGACGTCACAATGACGTCACAACCCAAGTCATAACTGACGTCACAATGACGTCACAACCCAAGTCATAACTGACGTCACAACCCAAGTCATAAATGACGTCACAATAACGTCACAACCCAATGACGTCATACTAACGTCACAATGATGTCACAACCCAATGGCGTCATACTCTGATAACGTTGCAGGGATACGTAAGAACCTCCTCCACACTGATATACGAGGTCCCCACACTGATATACGAGGTTCTATCAAAAAGAAAAAAAAAACAAAATGGCGGATGAGGGCAAGTTTGAAAAAACAAAAAAGAAAAAATACTGGATCAAGCCAAAAGGACAGTAGAAAACAAAATGGCGGATGAGGGTAAGTTTGAAAAGCAAAAAAGAAAAAATACTGGATCAAGCCAAAAGGACATTAGAAAACAAAATGGCGGATGAGGGTAAGTTTGAAAAAGCAAAAAAGAAAAAATACTTACAAGATGGAGAGCCCCCTTGTGGGGCCCTCAGAAGCAAAACCACACACCCCCTTGTAGGGGCCCTCTGAAGCACCCTCCGAAACATCACCACACACGGCCCCCTAGTGGGGCCCTCTGAAGCATCACCACACACGGCCCTCCTAATGGGGCCACCGAAACATAACCTCACAATTTAATAAAACAAGTGCACTCAACAAAAGTTAAATGAATACTAAAGGAAGTTACATCCGGCGTGCTATATATATAATTAAGATAATGTAAATGAGTAATATGTTTTTTTCTAGAACCAGCTTTAGAAAATTATTACGTCATATTTTTAAACATGATAGAACACGATTTTTCTCAGTGAAACCTGTCTAGGCACTTCGAATATTTTTTTTTATTAGGAGAGCAATAAATAAATGAAAGAGAAATTAGGAAAACAAAATGGCGGAAGGAGTTAAGCAAAAAAATGCATCAAGCCAAAAGGACATTAGAAAACGAAATGGCGGATGAGGGTAAGTTTGAAATGCAAAAAAGAAAAAAATACTTACAAGATGGAGGGCCCCCCTTGTGGGGCCCTCAGAAGCAAAACCACACACACCCCTAAAGCCCCCTTGTGGGGCCCTCTGAAGCACCCTCCGAAACATCACACACGCCCCCCTAGTGGGGCTACCGAAACATAACCTCACATTTTAATAAAACACAAGTGCACTCGACAAAAGTTAAATGAATACTAAAGGAAGTTACATCCGGCGTGCTATAAGTATATAATTAAGATAACAATGTAAATGGACATATGACACGTGTGTGAAGGGTGTCTGGTATATTTCAGCACTGCTGAGCAGTTAGTTGCTTATTCCGATAAATATCATATTACAGACACCGGATGTAATTCAATCTGCTTAGTGAGTGAATTTTGATTTTCAAGGTCATATTTTTTAAATATGATAGAACACGATTTTTCTCTGTGAAACCTGTCTAGACACTTTGAATATTTTTTTATTAGGAGAGCAATAAATAAATGAAAGAGGAATTATGTTTTAAACATTTATTATTAAAACTACTATATATACACTGCTCAACTTTTGAACTGGTACACTTACAAGAACATATATAAATAACAATTTACTACTTTTTGAGCAACACTTTCTTGCTTAGTTGATAGTATATGATTCTGAGAAACACTTTTAAGGCGAAAAATTAAAAGAATAAAACTTAAATAACTAATTTAAAATGTTTTAATAGAAAAATAGCAAAATCTTCATTTTAGTATTACAGAAAAGTTTGCTTTGGAAAGAAAAGATAACCAAACACTTAAAGATTAATAATACGTGGGCCCTCCTGTAGCTCTTATGACCTCCTGGCAACTTCTTGGCATGCTGGAAATCAAATTCCGAATGTAATGCTGAGGAATATTTTGCCATTCTTCCAAAACGCCAGTTCGGAGCTGATGGTGATTGTTTGGATCCACTCCTTGTGATCTTATCAACCTCTTCAGGTAATCCCATACGTCCTCTATGGGATTAAGATCTGGAGAGTTCGCTGGCCAATCCATATGCGTAATATTGTGCTTTTCAAAAAATGCATTGATTTGTCTTGTTCTATGAGGACGCGCGTTATCATCAACAAAACAAAACCATCGCCTATTTCATTAGCAAATGGCAACACTACAGGTTGTAATACCTCATAAAGATACCTGACACTATTCATTGTAGCATTTCCAAGCATAACCAATTCAGTACGACGAGTCGCAAAAATACCTCCCTAAACAGTAATTGAACCACCTCCATAAGCTTGATGGTAAGTCACGTTCTCAATATAGCGTTCTCCTCTGTTTGTCCAAACTCTAACTCTTCCATCTGAGCTATGGAGATGCACTCTGGTTTCGTCACTGAGTAAAAAACGACCCCAATCTGCAACATTTCAATTGGCATGTTGATGTGCCCACTCTAGCCTTCTTCTTTTGTGGGCCCTGGTCAACAATGGGCATTTTTTTAAAAGATCTGGACCTTAAATTTACACCATGGAGACTTCTTCTTACTGTTTGAGTGGATACCTGAGTACCTGTTGCATTCAATAACTGAATTTGGAGTGTTCTTGCAGTAGAAAATCTATTCCTTCGACACTGAACCGTAATAAAACGGTCCTCCCTGACTATTGTACTGCGATTTCGCCCTCAGCCGGGTCTATGTTGGACAGATCCAGTATCATTAAAACGTATTCGAACTCTTCTGATCACATTGTGGCTCACATTGAAATGGGCAGCAACAGTTCTTAGCGATGCACCAGTCATAAGCATTCCCATAGCTTGGCTCATCTCTTCAATACTTAAACACCTTAATGGCATCTCTAAAATGCAATCAACCACTCTGCATTAAAACTTATTCGAGAAATTCGCCAAAATTCTCTTAAAACTTGATAAAAGTATAAGTGTCGCGAGCTCAGTAACTGCACTTACGACAGGTAATAACAACAAACAACAATGGAGTCGCAAATGTCATTCGAAAGACATTTGTTTGCATTCCGAAAGACAGCCCTGATCATATAGGAAGTCATGCCTAACGCCTACGAAGGGTTGTTTACTTTTACTGCAGTGTACCAGTTCAAAAGTTGAGCAGTGTATTTACAATATAAATAAGAATATATAAATTACAATATGTTATTATGCATGTTTTTATATAAAAATTCACATAAAAGTTTAACATTTTTTATCGTGCAAGCACAATTTGCTTCTGTATGATAAAAACACGGTTCATCAGTCTTAACTAAAACGGGTATATTGTCCACATATTCCAAGTTGATCACATCTATATTTACAATAGTTTCCAAATAGTCGCGCTTTTGCCGACCCTTTACATATATTTTACCAAAGTCTCTACAAATATGTTTCAAAATACCTCGCAGGGATTTCAAGTCTACGAGTCCATCAGAATATTTAATTTTTAAATGATTACTCTGCAGCCAACACACCTCCCTCTTTTCACTAAGTGATAGCCGCATAAATGGCACTGTAGGTTTAAATAAAAGATGCATCGATCGGGAACCATCGGTGATGGACATCTCCTTGGGTGTAAAATTGTCATTAAAAAAACCTTGTATGTCGACAACCAGGTAAAGCTCGAATCGTTGTTGATACACTCGAGTTCGATGTAAAGGCGATAAAATTTCAACTAATTTAATTAATTTACGAAGCCTTCGTAAATCTATCATTGACAAAGTGGTTACACAGAAGCGCATGCGTCTGGTAGTTGAAGCAAAAGCTGGTAAATACGTACTGTGTGTCCATGCATATACAGATACAAATTTGTTTTTATACAGATTTGTATTATTTTGTATCAAAGCTTGATGTGAATTATCGCATCGACATGCAATCTATTTTTTGAAGCACCTATAATATTTAAAGTATCCCTCCTCACCTAACCATTCGCTCTCATCCTCTAAAAAATCTGGCTGTCTCAATAACGATTTTGTCAATAACCCGTCGGTTACCGGTGTTACAGGCTTCACTGGTGTTGCTGTTAATTGTCTATCTTTAACAGCCGGTGAAGCTAGTATCTCTTCTTTAAACTGTTACGACTTGATGTTATCTATTTGAAATTTGTTTGCATCAACAATTTTCTGGAGGGGTTCCGATACGGGCTTGAACATTTTCTGTAGTAACTCATCTTGACCCGACCGCTGTAGTTTTGTAAGTCTTGAGACATTAAGGGCAGTTCATGTTGATAAACTAAAAAAAAATTAAGAACAATAAAAGTTATAAAGTATAAAAAATAATTTTACTTACATGTAGTATCGATGCTAACGGTTTCAATCACCAAGACTGAATAAGCTCCTATAATATTTCGAGCAGTATTTAAACTATCCCTCCCCCACCTAACCATTCTACTACAGGTCCGATTAATAATATTTCACAGACATGCGTCATCATTATTTTTAATGATGATGCATTCTGATTAATAATATTTCACAGACATGCGTCATAATTATTTTTAATGTTGATGCATGCCTTTTTATTTTGAATTGAAGGAGGTAGTTCCAGGTAAGCCGACACCGGATGTAATTCAATCTGCTTAGTAAGTGAATTTTTATTTAAAACATCAAATGCATCGTTATATTTTATATATTAAAAGCGAAAGAAACTTTTTAACGTTTGATACGTAATAAAGCAATAGTTATTAATAGAGTGGACCAATCTGGAGCGATATTGGTAAATATTTCATATAAAAGCCGAAAAACTCCAATAATTTATGAATTTATATATATTATTTTCTGTCCCTTAGTACGCAAATTTTTTTCAACCAAATAAATATCCTTATGTTTAGGTCTCTGTAATTCTGGTTCATAAAAATTGCGAAGAATATGCTTATTATTCATGTCTTCTAATAAATATGTTGCAGCGTAAGAAATATTTACTCTTCTAATACGAAACAGCTCTGTTGTCCAAGAGGGAAAATATGACTTACTAAACAGAGTCTTATATTTACTAATGCGAACAATATCACCCAAATTAAACTTATTTTTTTCCTTTATTTTAATATTGCTGTATACAGTAGATAAGAGATGCTTTTCATCTTTTACTGTAACGTTGTGAGGTCTCATGCCAGTAGTTCTATGTTTAGTCTTATTATATTCATCGGCTATGGAATCAAGAACGTTAATCCATTTATATGCAAGTCTCGGTCATCCAAAATGTTTTTTTTGTTTGTTATGTATCCAAAGAGGTATCTGATGTAGTCAGTAATTCTTCAATATTTTGAATTTTATCGTTTATTTCAGTTATGGTCTTAGAAATATTATTATCAAGAGTTTCCACTCTTGTTTTAAATTCTGATAATTATTTGAATGTTCAGTTTTTGCTTTACTCAAAATATTAATATCATCTTGAATTAATAAAGTTGTTTTATTAGCGTTTTTAATTGTTTCATTACGTAATTTATGCACGCTCTCTGCTTCTTTTTCAGCAGCTTTATTTTAGTATATGTAAGTTTAAAATAAAATATCAATCAATTAACCCCTTTTGAATCAGAAAATATATATAGATACATGTCATTAGAACGTAATTTTTTAAAAGATTTAAAGATACTTGGTACAATTCGTTATTATTGCATCGATTAAAACACATCCTATTTTGTTATGTACAAATATAAAGAAATTATTTTATTTTATTTTACATGAAAGACGAAAGAAAAAGGTTCTTATCACTGTTATTAAATAATCAAAAATTTATATTGCAAACACAATTTTTACACTAAGAAGAGTTCAGAGAAATATCATATTCCAGACACTACATCCGGTGTCTGTAATATGATCTGCTTAGTAAGTGAATTTTTGATTTTTATTTAAAACATCAAATGCATCGTTATATTTTACTGTCGAAGTATCGTTAATATTTTATTTATTAAAAGCGAAAGAAACTATATTGCGACATGAAATATTTTATTGTTTTATAAGGTTAACACGCTTGACGCCCAAACTTGTCGGTACTCATTTCAATAATGACGAAAAAATTTATGTGAACGTTATATAATTACACCGGTCTCTCTTAACTCTTCGATTATTGCCAAAATTTCATTATTGTGATTTGTATGACCAGCATTTTTCGATGCTACTAGAAGGCGTAAGCGGTCAATTAGTTCATTCATATCATCCCAATAAATATACTGATAGGGAGTGTTTTTAACAAACATATTAGCTCCTCGACCGCTCCAAGATTTTGATGGCTGTTTTTGTTTGGTTAAAGTTAATGGTTTAATTAAACGTTTTCATTTTAATCCACCATTACCCTTCAACTGTTTTGCACTATCATTAGATCTATGATGCGCGCTGGTATACTCCAATATTTCATGATAGCGTTTTAACTAATCATCAGTATACTTTTTTTGGATTTGATCTAAAAATAAGCTCAGAACGGCCTGCGCTACCCTCGTATTGTTTTTTCCCAATTACAATACTATCTCCCTCAAATTTTACTATTTTATTTCCCAATTTTAATTTATTAATGTCTGGCTCATATGTAACACCATATGTTGAATCATAAACGTTTCTAGTATCTCTAAAGAAACCGTCTAGGTAGTTTCTAGCTATGGGGTTTATATTTTCATAGAATTCATCGAGCACTCTCTCTCATTGACTGATAGAGGCTTCGAAATGAGTCATCGACTGGATCCACTGATGTAGAAGCTTCTGGAGTAGCTGTGAAAACGCTCTCATCCTCTAAAAAATCTGGCTGTCTCAATAACGATTTTGTTAATAACCCGTCGGTTACCGGTGTGACAGGCCTCACCGGTGTTGCTGTTAATTGTCTATCTTTAACAGCCGGTGAAACTGGTATCTCTTCTTTTTAAACTGTTCCGACTTGATGTTTTCTATTTAAAATTTGTTTGCATCAACAATTTTCTTGAGGGGTTCCGATACGGGCTTGAACATTTCCTGTAGTAACTCATCTTGACCCGACCGCTGTAGTTTTAATTGTAAATGTTTTTTCCTAACAGCATCGGTAATATTAATAATTTCTTGAGTAAGTTTTTCGTTTGGAGATTTTTTAAATCTCCGTACGCTTTAATATTTTATTTTTCTTTACCATGATAACTCTTTAACTGACAAATCGATACTGCCAACAAGCTCAACTGAGCGGTGCTATTTAAAATCAACTTTTTATTATAGCATAAATGCATACAAATATGGAGGCAAAGCCTTCACCAAATAAACAACACAAGCCACAACAATCGATTATTTTATTACAACAGCATACATTCTCTTTAACCATATCTGAGGGTTCCTCCATCTTAACACAACCAACTCAAACGAATATCTAGATTTGAATGTGCAAAAATTGATATTTACAAACTTATTTCTATATCGACCGCTATTAATGTCGCTGTCCTTGATAAAGAGATTTAGAGTAAACATACATGTTTTCAAATCGAAGTCCATTTTCATTAAACAGGATTGACAACATTACATTTGTTTTACCACTAGCTGAAGGGCCACATATAATACAGCGAACCGTGTCGGGTAACAGAGTACTGTGTCTACGATAGGCTGTTCGACTCTCAACACACATATCTAAATTCAATATGTTCAACTGCTTCTTCTGTCTTATTAAACGCATCTTTTAAAACTGAGAACTTTAGTTAAATACAAATTACTATATACACAATAAATCAGTTCAATGCTGACATTCAAGGAAGGCTACCGTCTGACTGAGAACAATTATCATCTGTTTTACTGCGGTGGACTGGAAATTTGAATACATATGATAAGCAATAGCATATCACTTTTGGCCCATATCCAAATTCATGGCAGAGTATTGATAGCTCTCTGAATTTAAATATAATTTTATATTTGTAATTGCGGAATGATCAAAATCTGAAGAATCTGCGTGTATATTATCCTTCTTTTTATGTTGAAAGCCCACTATAACATAGCGAGGTTTCTCTAAATTTGTGCTAGTTTTAATAGGCCATATATCGGTCTTTGTAGCACGCAATGCCGGTAACTTCTACAACTCCCACTTTCTAAACGGTATATATATCTTTCTATTTTCCTTGAGAGCATGGAGCAGTTTCAAGCGAGTTTTATCATTCACATTTATATGCGGCACATACCATTCAATCTTCTCAATTTCCAATTTCGCCTTCTTCATATCGTCTGGCTGAGTGTTTATATAACAATTATCATCTGTTTTACTGCGGTTCAATATTAATTCTTGACTAACGTTTAAGATAATGTGATTATAATCCTCTAGCAAACCGAAAAGAAGTTTAATGGTAAGCAAGTGTTAAACTTTCCAGCTGAGACGGTGAGCTGTTCATCCTTGAATGGACACCAACCGGCCATTTGTAACAATTTACATTCATTCTCGCTATAAGAAGCGTATGCTTCGTACTGGTACCAGGTACCAGTACCAGTACCTGGTTTCAGTACCTGGTTTCAGTACCTGGTATCAGTACATGGTATCAGTAACTGGTATCAGTACCTGGTACCAGTATCAGTACCTGGTACCACTACTTGGTACCAGTACTTGGTACCAGTACCTGGTATCAGTACCTGGTATCAGTACCTGGTATCAGTACCTGGTATCAGTACCTGGTATCAGTACCTGGTATCAGTACCTGGTATCAGTACCTGGTATCAGTACCTGGTATCAGTACCTGGTATCAGTACCTGGTATCAGTACCTGGTACCAGTACCTGGTAACAGTACGAAGCATACGTTTCTTATAGCGAGAATGAATGTAAATTGTTACGAATGGTCGGTTGGTGTCCATTCAAGGATGAACAGCTCACTGTCTCAGCTGGAAAGTTTAACGCTTGCTTACCATTCAACTTTTTTTCGGTTTGCTAGAGGATTATAATCACATTTTCTTAAACGTTAGTCAAGAATTAAAATTGAACCGCAGTAAAACAGATGATAATTGTTATATAAACACTCAGCCAGACGGTATGAAGAAGGCTAAATTGGAAATTGAGAAGATTGAATGGTATGTGCCGCATATAAATGTGAATGATAAAATCCGCTTGAAACTGGTCGTTGCCCTCAAGGAAAATAGAAAGATATATATACCGTTTAGAAAGTGGGAGTTGTATAAGTTACCGGCATTGCGTACTACAAAGACCGATATATGGCCTATTAAAACTAGCACAAATTTAGAGAAACCTCACTATGTTATAGTGGGCTTTCAACATAAAAAGAAGGATAATATACACGCAGATTCTTCAGATTTTGATCATTCCGCAATTACAAATATAAAATTATATTTAAATTCAGAGAGCTATCCATACTCTGCCATGAATTTGGATATGGGCCAAAAGTGATATGCTATTGCTTATCATATGTATGCAAATTTCCAGTCCACCGCAGTAAAACAGATGATAATTGTTCTCAGCCAGACGGTAGCCTTCCTTGAATGTCAGCATTGAACTGATTTATTGTGTATATAGTAATTTGTATTTAACTAAAGTTCTCAGTTTTAAAAGATGCGTTTAATAAGACAGAAGAAGCAGTTGAACATATTGAATTTAGATATGTGTGTTGAGAGTAGAACAGCCTATCGTAGACACAGTACTCTGTTACCCGACACGGTTCGCTGTATTATATGTGGCCCTTCAGCTAGTGGTAAAACAAATGTAATGCTGTCAATCCTGTTTAATGAAAATGGACTTCGATTTGAAAACATTTATGTTTACTCTAAATCTCTTTATCAACCGAAATACCAGTTCCTTGAAAATGTTATGAAGAGACTGCCAGACATTAACTACTATCCCTATAAAGAACAACGCTAGGGACAACGCTAATTTTTTAATATTATTTAAACAAGACGATACCAATCTTCGACATGTATATGAAGATGACGTGGGTACTGATATGACATTTAATGAGTTCAAATCTATATGTGCAAAGTGTTGGGAAGATCGGTTTGGATTTTTAATCATTGATAAGGACAGCGACATTAATAGCGGTCGATATAGAAATAAGTTTGTAAATATCAATTTTTGCACATTCAAAACTAGATATTCGTTTGAGTTGGTTGTGTTAAGATGGAGAAACCCTCAGATATGGTTAAAGAGAATATATGCTGTTGTAATAAAATAATCGATTGTTGCGGCTTGTGTTGTTTATTTGGTGAAGGCTTTGCCTGCATATTTGTATGCATTTATGCTATAATAAAAAGTTGATTTTAAATAGCACCGCTCAGTTGAGCTTGTTGACAGTATCGATTTATCAGTTAAAGAGTTATCATGGTAAAGAAAAATAAAATATTGAAGCGTACGGAGATTAGAAAAAAATCTCCAAACAAAAACTTACACAAGAAATTATTAATATTACCAATGCTGTTAGGAAAAAACATTTACAATTAAAACTACAGCGGTCGGGTCAAGATGAGGAAATGTTCAAGCCCGTATCGGAACCACTCAAGAAAATTGTTGATGCAAACAAATTTCAAATAGAAAACATCAAGTCGGAACAGTTTAAAAAAGGACAGATACCAGCTTCACCGGCTGTTAAAGATAGACAATTAACAGCAACACCGGTGAGGCCTGTCACACCGGTAACCGACGGGTTATTAACAAAATCGTTATTGAGACAGCCAGATTTTTTAGAGGATGAGAGCGTTTTCACAGCTACTCCAGAAGCTTCTACATCAGTGGATCCAGTCGATGACTCATGTCGAAGCCTCTATCAGTCAATGAGTGAGAGTGCTCGATGAATTCTATGAAAATATAAACCCCATAGCTAGAAACTACCTAGACGGTTTCTTTAAAGATACTAGAAACGTTTATGATTCCACATATGGTGTTACATATGAGCCAGACATTAATAAATTAAAATTGGGAAATAAAATAGTAAAATTTGAGGGAGATAGTATTGTAATTGGGAAAAAACGATACGAGGGTAGTGCAGGCCTTTTTGAGCTTATTTTTAAATCAAATCCAAAAAAGTATACTGATGAGTTAAAACGCTATCATGAAATATTGGAGTATACCAGCGCGGATCATAAATCTAATGATAGTGCAAAACAGTTGAAGGGTAATGGTGGATTAAAATGAAAACGTTTAATTAAACCATTAACTTTAGCCAAACAAAAACAGCCATCAAAATCTTGGAGCGGTCGAGGAGCTAATATGTTTGTTAAAAACACTCCCTATCAGTATATTTATTGGGATGATATGAATGAACTAATTGACCGCTTACGCCTTCTAGTAGCATCGAAAAATGCTGGTCATACAAATCACAATAATGAAATTTTGGCAATAATCGAAGAGTTAAGAGAGACCGGTGTAATTATATAACGTTCACATAAATTTTTTCGTCATTATTGAAATGAGTACCGACAAGTTTGGACGTCAAGCGTGTTAACCTTATAAAACAATAAAATATTTCATGTCGCAATATAGTTTCTTTCGCTTTTAATAAATAAAATATTAACGATACTTCGACAGTAAAATATAACGATGCATTTGATGTTTTAAATAAAAATCAAAAATTCACTTACTAAGCATATCATATTACAGACACCGGATGTAGTGTCTGGAATATAATATTTCTCTGAACTCTTCTTAGTGTAAAAATTGTGTTTGCAATATAAATTTTTGATTATTTAATAACAGTGATAAGAACTTCTTTCTTTCGTCTTTTACGTAAAATAAAATAAAATTATTTCTTTATATTTGTAAATAACAAAATAGGATGTTTTAATCGATGCAATAGGAATGAATTGTACAAAGTATCTTTAAATCTTTTAAAAAATTACGTTCTAATGACATGTATCTATATACATTTTCTGATTCAAAAGGGGTTAATTGATTGATTGATATTTTATTTTAAACTTACATTTACTAAAATAAAGATGCTGAAAAAGAAGCAGAGAGCGTACATAAATTACGTAATGAAACAATTAAAAACGCTAATAAAACAACTTTATTAATTCAAGATGATATTAATATTTTGAGTAAAGCAAAAACTGAACATTCAAATAATTATCAGAATTTAAAACAAGAGTGGAAACTCTTGATAATAATATTTCTAAGACCATAACTGAAATAAACGATAAAATTCAAAATATTGAAGAATTACTGACTACATCAGATACCTCTTTGGATACATAATAAACAAAAAAAACATTTTGGATGACCGAGACTTGCATATAAATGGATTAACGTTCTTGATTCCATAGCCGATGAATATAATAAGACTAAACATAGAACTACTGGCATGAGACCTCACAGCGTTACAGTAAAAGATGAAAAGAATCTCTTATCTACTGTATACAGAAATATTAAAATAAAGGGGAAAAATAAGTTTAATTTGGGTGATATTGTTCGCATTAGTAAATATAAGACTCTGTTTAGTAAGTCATATTTTCCCTCTTGGACAACAGAGCTGTTTCGTATTAGAAGAGTAAATATTTCTAACGCTGCAACATATTTATTAGAAGACATGAATAATAAGCCTATTCATGGCAATTTTTATGAACCAGAATTACAGAGAGCTAAACATAAGGATATTTAGTTGGTTGAAAAAAATTTGCGTACTAAGGGACAGAAAATAATATATATAAATTCATAAATTATTGGAGTTTTTCGGCTTTTATATGAAATATTTACCAATATCGCTCCAGATTGGTCCACTCTACTAATAACTATTGCTTTATTACGTATCAAACGTTAAAAAGTTTCTTTCGCTTTTAATATATAAAATATAACGATGCATTTGATGTTTTAAATAAAAATTCACTTACTAAGCAGATTGAATTACATCCGGTGTCGGCTTACCTGGAACTACCTCCTTCAATCAAAATAAAAAGGCATGCATCAACATTAAAAATAATGATGACGCATGTCTGTGAAATATTATTAATCAGAATGAATCATCATTAAAAATAATGATGACGCATGTCTGTGAAATATTATTAATCGGACCTGTAGTAGAATGGTTAGGTGGGGGAGGGATAGTTTAAATACTGCTCGAAATATTATTGGAGCTTATCCAGTCTTGGTGATTCAAACCGTTAGCATCGATACTATATGTAAGTAAAATTATTTTTTATACTTATAACTTTTATACTTATAACTTTTAACTTTTATTGTTCTTAAATTTTTTTTAGTTTATCAACATGAACTGCCCTCAATGTCTCAAGACTTACAAAACTACAGCGGTCGGGTCAAGATGAGTTACTACAGAAAATGTTCAAGCCCGTATCGGAACCCCTCAAGAAAATTGTTGATGCAAACAAATTTCAAATAGATAACATCAAGTCGGAACAGTTTAAAAAAGAAGAGATACCAGCTTCACCGGCTGTTAAAGATAGACAATTAACAGCAACACCGGCGAAGCCTGTAACACCGGTAACCGACGGATTATTGACAAAATCGTTATTGAGACAGCCAGATTTTTTAGGATGAGGATGAGAGCGAATGGTTAGGTGAGGAGGGATACTTTAAATATTATAGGAGCTTATTGAACGGAAATGTTAATTGCAGTCTGTTCTCCGATATCGTGAACAACACTTCTACTAAATTTCGTGAAAAAATGTCTAGGCGAGTATAGTTTAACGATAAAGTTGAAATTTTCGAATGGTTTGAATTCAGAATGCCTGCAGTAGAGAGACATAGATTTAATCGAAGAATAAAACAATTGGAGGAGAAATTAGTTGAAATTTTATCGCCTTTACATCGAACTCGAGTGTATCAACAACGATTCGAGCCTTACCTGGTTGTTGACATACAAGGTTTTTTTAATAACAATTTTACACCCAAGGAGATGTCAATCACCGATGGTTCCCGTTCGATGCATCTTTTATTTAAACCTACAGTGCCATTTATGCGGCTATCACTTAGTGAAAAGAGGGAGGTGTGTTGGCTGCAGAGTAATCATTTAAAAATTAAATATTCTGATGGACTCGTAGACTTGAAATCCCTGCGAGGTATTTTGAAACATATTTGTAGAGACTTTGGTAAAATATATATAAAGGGTCGGCAAAAGCGCGACTATTTGAAAACTATTGTAAATATAGATGTGATCAACTTGGAATATGTGGACAATATACCCGTTTTAGTTAAGACTGATGAACCGTGTTTTTATCATACAGAAGCAAATTGTGCTTGCACGATAAAAAATGTTAAACTTTTATGTGAATTTTTATATAAAAACATGCATAATAACATATTGTAATTTATATATTCTTATTTATATTGTAAATATATATAGTAGTTTTAATAATAAATGTTTAAAACTTAATTCCTCTTTCATTTATTTATCGCTCTCCTAATAAAAAAATATTCAAAGTGTCTAGACAGGTTTCACCGAGAAAAATCGTGTTCTATCATGTTTAAAAAATATGACCTTGAAAATCAAAATTCACTCACTAAGCAGATTGAATACATCCGGTGTCTGTAATATGATATTTATCGGAATAAGCAACTAACTGCTCAGCAGTGCTGAAATATACCAGACACCCTTCACACACGTGTCATATGTCCATTTACATTGTTATCTTAATTATATACTTATAGCACGCCGGATGTAACTTCCTTTAGTATTCATTTAACTTTTGTCGAGTGCACTTGTGTTTTATTAAAATGTGAGGTTATGTTTCGGTAGCCCCACTAGGGGGGCGTGTGTGATGTTTCGGAGGGTGCTTCAGAGGGCCCCACAAGGGGGCTTTAGGGGTGTGTGTGGTTTTGCTTCTGAGGGCCCCACAAGGGGGGCCCTCCATCTTGTAAGTATTTTTTTCTTTTTTGCATTTCAAACTTACCCTCATCCGCCATTTCGTTTTCTAATGTCCTTTTGGCTTGATGCATTTTTTTGCTTAACTCCTTCCGCCATTTTGTTTTCCTAATTTCTCTTTCATTTATTTATTGCTCTCCTAATAAAAAAAAATATTCGAAGTGCCTAGACAGGTTTCACTGAGAAAAATCGTGTTCTATCATGTTTAAAAATATGACGTAATAATTTTCTAAAGCTGGTTCTAGAAAAAAACATATTACTCATTTACATTATCTTAATTATATATATAGCACGCCGGATGTAACTTCCTTTAGTATTCATTTAACTTTTGTTGAGTGCACTTGTTTTATTAAATTGTGAGGTTATGTTTCGGTGGCCCCATTAGGAGGGCCGTGTGTGGTGATGCTTCAGAGGGCCCCACTCCCTGGGGGCCGTGTGTGGTGATGTTTCGGAGGGTGCTTCAGAGGGCCCCCACAAGGGGGTGTGTGGTTTTGCTTCTGAGGGCCCCACAAGGGGGCTCTCCATCTTGTAAGTATTTTTTCTTTTTTGCTTTTTCAAACTTACCCTCATCCGCCATTTTGTTTTCTAATGTCCTTTTGGCTTGATCCAGTATTTTTTCTTTTTTGCTTTTCAAACTTACCCTCATCCGCCATTTTGTTTTCTACTGTCCTTTTGGCTTGATCCAGTATTTTTTCTTTTTTGTTTTTTCAAACTTGCCCTCATCCGCCATTTTGTTTTTTTTTTCTTTTTGATAGAACCTCGTATATCAGTGTGGGGACCTCGTATATCAGTGTGGAGGAGGTTCTTACGTATCCCTGCAACGTTATCAGAGTATGACGCCATTGGGTTGTGACATCATTGTGACGTTAGTATGACGTCATTGGGTTGTGACGTTATTGTGACGTCATTTATGACTTGGGTTGTGACGTCAGTTATGACTTGGGTTGTGACGTCATTGTGACGTCAGTTATGACTTGGGTTGTGACGTCATTGTGACGTCAGTTATGACTTGGGTTGAGACGTCATTGTGACGTCAGTTATGACTTGGGTTTTGACGTCAGTTATGACTTGGGTTGTGACGTCAGTTATGACTTGGGTTGTGACGTCATTGCGACGTCAGTTATGACTTGGGTTGTGACGTCATTGTGACGTCAGTTATGACTTGGGTTGTGACGTCATTGTGACGTCAGTTATGACTTGGGTTGAGACGTCATTGTGACGTCAGTTATGACTTGGGTTTTGACGTCAGTTATGACTTGGGTTGTGACGTCAGTTATGACTTGGGTTGTGACGTCATTGCGACGTCAGTTATGACTTGGGTTGTGACGTCATTGTGACGTCAGTTATGACTTGGGTTGTGACGTCATTGTGACGTCAGTTATGACTTGGGTTGTGACGTCATTGTGACGTCAGTTATGACTTGGGTTGTGACGTCAGTTATGACTTGGGTTGTGACGCTATTGTGACGTCAGTTATGACTTGGGTTGTGACGTCATTGTGACGCCAGTTATGACTTAGGTTGTGACGTCATTGTCACGTCAGTTATGACGTCATGGCGGTGGATCCAGAACCGGCTAATCCCCTCTACTATTATTGTTTTATTTAAATTTTCTTGTAACTCTATGTTAGCGTTATTTATTTTTATACCTGTAGATTTATAAATTTCGTGTGTGGTTGAGTCTAATTATATTATTTAGCCCATTGCAGATTTTGAAAGTTAACGGTTTCATCTAATTTTATTAAATATTTGAGTTCGTTTTCTTCCATAACTTGTTGTGCTTTAGACAGTTCCATAATCATTATTTTCAAGTCTTCCTTGAAAAGTCCTAACTTGTTATCCATATTTAGTGTATTAAGTTCAAATTGTTCAATAATAATCTGTATGTTAACTTCGAATTTTGCTGTTAAATCATTATTCATATTAGTCATGTCTTCTTTTAAATTTATTGTGTTTATTTCTAATTTGTTATTTAAGTCATTGTTATTAGCTTGTATTATACCCCAGCATTTCAATATGTTTTTCCCTTATTCTAATTTCATTTGAATCATTTTGAATCATAATATATATATAGCCACATCTGATTTTTGTATCCCTTATCCTTCACGAGTCCTTCTTTGGAGGTACGCAATTTCGTTTTAACTTTCGTTCAGTATGCACTGACATCCAAACCATTACATTTTAAACTTTGTTTCTTTTGTAATTCTTATTAATATGTGCACAACAAGTTGGTCTTTGGAATGTAAATACAGTTAAGATATGAATTTTAATTGATATCTTCATTCAATAAAATCCCCCAAAAATTTCCTAATGTAAGTACATTTTTAAATTTTACTTTGTATGGCTAATTTGTAAATGCTCTATTAGGTCTGATGAAGAAACAAATACAGTTTCGAAACGTTATGTAGCAACAAATCGTTTTATTTGATACATTGACCCAAATTCTGTTTTTACTAACAGAATTACATATATATATATATATATATATATATATATATATACTGATTAGGTTTACTATATATATATATAATATTTTCATGACCTTGGAATGATATGGTAAATTCAATCAGTCGGCGATTAAAGGTCTGGTTTACTTCAAAGTATATATATTTAAAACAACCCTACATGTTTCGGCAATGATGCCTTTATATTTTATATCCTTGATAAAGGCATCATTGCCGAAACATGTAGGGTTGTTTTAAATATATATACTTTGAAGTAACCAGACCTTTAATCGCCGACTGATTGAATTTACTATATATATATATATATATATATATATATATTAAAAATGAAAAATTTGTGAGACATCCACACGGAATGTGCAAATATCGATATTTCACTGTTTTTACAGATCAGTGCACATTATCCGGAGACAGATATGACTTTCTCTTCTATACTACGGGTATATATACGAACTATAATGGACTTCATGTGCATGAGAATTAATAATTATTAAATCTCATTTTACATGCGATTGTCGCTATAATTTGTTGCATTAGTTAATTCTCATACACATGAATCCATTATAGTTCGTATATATACTCGTAGTATAGAAGTGAAAATTATATCTGTCTCCGGATAATGTGCACTGATGATCTGTAAAAACAGTGAAATATCGATATTTGCACATTCCGGGCGGATATGTCTTTCACAAATTTTTCATTTGTACTGACCACTTGTACAATTGACGTCGCGGCTTGTTGCGTCTACAATCTAGAGCAAAAGTGATTGGCCGGATTGTAGAATTTAATGCAACAAATTATAGCAACAATGGCATTTAAAATGAGATTTAACAATTGTTAATTCTCATACATATGAAGTTATGCAGTTCAGTTATGCTCTTTTTTTCTATGAGAGAATTATCTTAACTGAAACACATAATTGTTTTTTACTTCTGGATAGACTTTATCTACAAGACAAATTTGTCTAGAGATAAAAGTTCTTCATAAATATAACCTGTAGAGATTTCATTCCAAGTTAAGAAAAGTTAGGTAAATGTTTTGTTAGTTTACTCACCAATGACAGATCGTTAAAAATCGGTGTTCATTCTTGTTTGTGTTAATATGTATGCATTCTGGTAAAATTATTTTCTCATAAGGGACCCAATAATGTTTCTTTTTTTAACGATATATTTGAAGAAGTCAGAAGACCATATACAATGAAATATCGGCCGTGTCCGTTCAAAACAAAATAAACGGTAATTTTATTTGATCAATAGAGGAGCATTTATAAAGTAGCGTGGGATCAGTAAGATTTATGCTAATGTAATGCTATTTATCCTTATATTTATATTGTATAGTCAGATTTTAAGCCACAGGTAGTTTTTTTACAAACCGCCGCACATTTCAATGGTATGTGTACCTCAATAGTTTGCCGTATTGTAAAAAGAACGTTAGCAGAATAGCATCCTGACTACAAAAATTTATTAAATTTCCAGAAAATTAGAATATTGGAATACCATCTCCTGGCAAGTATACATGCGTTTTTCAATACATTTATCATCAACATAATTTCCTTTGTTTTTAAGGATCTCATCAGTTATTTTGTAATAAAAAAGGTATTTTTTTTCTATAAATGTGCGAAAATATCCACTGCCGAAAAAGACGTAGCTCTTTTGAACCAATTGAAACAAAACCTATTTGAATTAGAAAGGGCAAGCGGCTTTTTTAACAAATTTCCCTGGCTCATCGTCGAGCATATGCCAAAGAATTAAAAATTCCGAATTAAGAAACTCAGCTAGTACTAGAAAACCATTTTTGACAGAAGAGCAAAAGCAGGATCGTATTCTTTTTGTTTAAATTATATATATCGTCCACCAAATTTATGGGAAAATGTAATTTTTTCTGGCAAACAAAAATTTTTAATCTACACATTCTAACCGCATAAGAGTCTATCGTCTAAGAAATTAACGATTTCAGGAAACATTTTAATCCCGTCAAAATATCAGGACGATTTTCCGTCAACGTATGGGTCTAGATTTGCGCACAGGGCTCGAGTACAGCATGGCGCATTGAAGGCTGTTTTAACGCCCATGAATATTTGAATATCCTGGAGAATGTTATGCTTCCCGGAGTATCGCAGTTATACGGGAATAATTTTATCTTTCAACAAGATAATTGTCCCGTGCATACAACAGACGTTCTGAGACAGTGGTTTGTAAACAATAATGTAGAATTGTTGCCCTGGCCAACAAACAGTGCCGATTTGAACTCATTGGAAAACATTTGGAGCTTACTTGTCAAGAAAATATATAAGAGAAATTTTAGGCCCCAAAATCAAAATGAACATTGGACCACAACAGAAGATGGCTGGGAGGAGTTAACTCAAGATGGAAATCTGTGGCAGAATGTCATTTCTTCCATGCCTCGAAGGTTACACAAAGTTCTTAAAGAAAATGGTGGCATAACAAAATATTAATTTTCATATTATAAAGTTTTTATTTCTTTATTATTCATTGTATATTTAAAATAAAAATCTAACTAATATTTTAAATATGTATTTTGTAAGTAATAATAATGACATTTTGATTGTCATGTATAACCTCTTCGAAGAATTAGATATTTAGACTTCACGAAAGTTAAATTTACACGATTTGAAAATTCAAAAAAATGGGTATATTTATTTTTAAGGTGTACTCGATTTCATTGAAATGAACTGTACATACCAGGCTGTAAAATATTGTAAGTAGGTGGCCGTTAAAATACATATACACTGTTACAATATTTGTCCGCTATAACAGAAATATAAATAAATAAATAAAAGAGGGACGTACGGTACACCTACGCAGACAGGACTCAGTAATAAGCCAATTGCTTGTTTGGGAGGACCAATGTAGATCTTGGCTTCTACTTTATTGGCTTCCTTATTATTTCGGTAATACTACTTCATTTAATATCTTGTATTTACATTCTAGAGCAGTTTCCTTTTGATTGTTTTTAATATGCTGTTATACATAGTTCGTATAATTCGATTTTAGAAGCATTTGCTTGTTTAGAACTATTTATTTTTAAATATAAAATATATTTCCAATTTAGAAAATTTATTTACTTTTGAACTGATTTCATTTATTTTTAGAAATGTAAGAAATATATTAACTTACTCGTCTTTTTATGGTAAGATACCAATTTATACTTCTAATTAAACTAATTGCGAATATTTTTATTTATGAACACTAGTATTAGATTTAAGTAAAATATGTATTGTGTTTTTTTTAATAATGATCGTTTTGGTCTACCTGTAGGATAAAAATTTCGATACAAGACGTACCTATACGTACCTAGTAGTAAGATTCATATAGTTGTTTAAGCCTATTACAAGCAGCGGCTGTGTTGAGAAATAATTAATATTGAACCCGTTAGGTTTTGAACACAACGGACAACCCAAATTAACAAAAAGAGACTTCAAACTTTTAACGGCATAAATTTGGTAAAAGGAAACGGTTAGGTTACACAACTCGTTAAAGCATGTTTTCTACAAATTTGGACTAAAATTAAAATCAAATTATTATAGCTACGTGTAATTAGAATCAAAATACCTAGTAGTTTTATTGTAAAAAAATTAAAGCTATTTTACTATGCTTAATTAATTGTCATTTTTATCGTGTTTATGTTAAAAGTGACTTTTAAAAACTTGAATTTGAAGAAGCGTGTGCAAATTTTATCAATAAAATAGAGACCATTGAAAATTATATACGTAGAAATATTTTCTTTCTGGGAAGCTTTTAAGAATATGATAACACACGCTATCGTAAGAGAAAAAAAACTATCCCAAAACGTTCAGAGAGTTAAATCCGTTTTAGGAAGGCAAATGTCTGTTGCGAAAATTTGAAATCGAGTATTCATTTTAGGCCTTTCGTTTATTTTTATTCTACCAGTAACGGAACACTTCCATAACCTCAAATAATCTTAACTATAAAAAACAAGGATTTGCAAATCGAGTTACACTCTAAATTCAAAAATATATTTACATTTAGATAAATTCAACGAGTGATATACTACATATAGAACATGAAGTAATTCTCTGGTAAGGTTTATTTCAGAAAATTTTGAAGTTCAATACAGTTTGATAACGGGCTTATGTGTTATATTCATTAATAAAATTATTTTTAAAATTAATAAAAAAAATTAAATACCAATGTAAGAATTGATGTTTTCGATGCACGCAGCAAATATTCGAATATTTAGTTATCAATGATTCAACATCGAGAAGAAAAACAGCAAAAGTTAGAAGCTTTATTTAAATAGGGTAGCCTAAATATTTTTAATTCAACTAATACTATTTCAAACAGCATTAGTGCTCTTTTTATAACTTTACAAATAAAGACTACAGCGTACGCTTAATTCAAATTGATTTATATATTCTGACAAATTGATAAACATTTTATATATTATGTTATACGCAACACATCAAATAATAGGATAGGTTACTTACCTTAACTTTTAAAAAATCTGGATTCTCAAAGACTAGTTTTAACATTTTCCAATCGAAGTCCGCTTGAGATCTGTAATAGTCTAAAGGACCTTTGGGCAGATCGTCGATGAAGGAAGTATCCATGGAAGTACTTATACTGCAAATAAAAACGTTGACTTTTAAATACTTTACGTGTTAATGTAACCGGGGCGTTTTGCTTAATGAGTTAATATTTGAATACTATGTAGTATATAGGTGTACAATTATAAGAAATATTCAAATGTGATTTCCTGTGACGAAAATAGTACTGATAAGATACGCATCCCCTCTATATTTAGTTGTTTATTTTACAGAACTAGCAAACATAACGACGAATGTATTTAGTCTTTTTTTTGTGTAAAGATGTGATTTCTGCGAAAATTTTAACTCGCATTTCACAAATAAATAAACTTCTAAATATACGATAAGAACGAAATGTTTTGTACAAACCTTAATAATATTTAAAACATAAATTTTAATAGCATCATAAAATTAATTTGAAATATAATTTAACATAAAATATGTATGTATATGTAAAGTTTTCCCGAATGAACAAAGCCAGAATATGAAAATGTGTTTTGAAAGCTTAACCACAAGTTATAAAAATCAATGAATGTACACTATTCATTAGAATAGTTGTAACTTACAACTATTCTCATAAACAGTGTACCTTGATTGATTTTTCAAACTTGTACTTACATACAGTACTTACAACTTGTAACTACTGTATATAAATAAGTTTACTAAATTTTATATAAGATCGCCGCACCTCCAAGAGAAGCCTAAAAGGACATTGCCATATAAGCTAAGCAGACAATACAAGGAAAGTGACATAAATTACTAGTCTAATATGGTTGCGAATGTTCGAAAAAGCTTGTACTTATATACAGTACTTACAACTTGTAACTACTGTATATAAGTAAGTTTATTAAGTTTTATATAAGATCGTCGCACCTGCAAGAGAAGCCTAAAAGGATATTTCCATATAAGCTAAGCAGACAATACAAGGAAAGTGACATAAATTACCAGTCTAGTATGGTTGCGAATGTACGAAAAAGCTTATATCATTGTACCGCGTTCAGCAATATATCAGTAATGTGAGAAAAAATTTCAGGCTTGTAGTATTATTAGCATATAAATTACACTCGAATGAGTACCAGAATGTCATAGATATCTCTCGTGAAGTAATTAACTCGAACACCATATCGAATCAAAATAATTGCATGCATTGGAAATATTCTTCACCGTATTTCTGAGCAAAATAATAAACCACGTTTCAGTCGATAATCCAGAAAAATCACACCCAGATCTGGCTCTAATTGAAGACCCAATCCTTAATGGCCGACGTTTAAATATAAAGGAAATAGCAGCAATATCTAATCTTTGCAAGAATTTTAGTTTATGGAAAATGGACGAAAAACATTCTTTTAAAGGTAAAACAGCACAGGAAGTTATGGTCAAACTGAATAAACATTCTGGTGGGCCAGCTTGAATAATAATTACCCTAACTACTTCAACGGCCTATTGAAGTCACAACTATAGAGAGTATTATATCATGGTGACGCAAAGTGATTGAGCTTTTCAAGAAACTAAAGTTCTTAAATGAGCAAATCCACAATATTTTACAAGAATATTTACATAAGACAAAAATGTCCACAACATGGGTGCCGAACTTACCCACAAATAAACAAAAGCGTAAAAGAGCAAGCCTTTGCAAGCACAGTTTGGGACTACTTCGACGTAATTCACAAGAATTTCTACGCCGTTTTATAACAGTTGATGAAACTGCAATACATTATCATATATTCTATCCTTAAACTAAGAACTTACTAGTATCCCCTTAGGTTCTATTATATTAATTACACTAATTTAACGTCTACATTAGCACTATACTGTGCTTTAGCGTACAACATCGAACTAAATCGAAGGGTTTGGTCCTTTCAGTCTTCTGATCACTTCATGTCATCAAATCAGCGGTGGTCCGCAACCATTATGGCAGTATCGTCAGCAAAAGTGTCAATCGTGTCATGCTCTTATTCTGTGTAAAGTAGAAAGAGGTCTGGCTCTAATACACTACATTGTGGTACTCCAGCATTCTTTTAGTTCAGAGTAAGCTCTAATCTGAACTCTGAAATATACGACATCAATAATAGTTGGCAAAAGCTTGGTTAATTTATACATCCTTCGTGTTACTTATTATCAAAAGCCAGTGCTACGTCAAGTAAAATTGTAGAACAAACTTTTCTTTCTTCTAGCGACTTTTCAATTACGTCCATGAACCTATAAACTTGGTCTACATCTGAGTGGCTCTCTTTAAAACCAGATTGATTCACTGGGATTATATTTCTGTCTTCAATAATTGGTTTCAATCTTTTGAAAAATATTTATTCGAACAGTTTCGAAATTACGGTGAGTATGAAAATTGGTCTGTAAGTCATTTAGTAGTTTTCCGAGTTTAGGAATCATTACCAGTTCTACTACGTTCCATATCTTAAGGACATATTTTAATCTAAAAGACGCATTAATAAGACAGATAACGTTTACTATTGCTTTACGAGGAAGATGTTATTTATCTAGTAATTAAGTCAAACCCCGGCACTCTCTCTTTTCTCTCTTTTTTTTAAATTTTATTGTTATTTCTTTTGGAATAGTGCTTTACGTAGTTTTTCTTCTGTTCTCTTCCTCTGTTTTGTATATTTTTTCATTGCCCTCCACTAATATTGTTATTTCTATGTACTTTTCCTAGCTAATTTCGTAAAATTTCCAACAAATTCCTCATGTCATGTCTTTCAGTAGCTTCTTCGGCTTTTGTCGTTAAGTCTTTAATGTCTTTAAAAATAATAGAAAGGAAAGGAATATAAACAGAAAAATAAAGAAGTAAAAAATGTGCAGGAAATTATAAAAGATAATATACATCTTTTATAATTTCCTGCACATTTTTTACTTCTTTATTTTTCTGTTTATATTCCTTTCCTTTCTATTATTTTTTGTCTTACCTTTTTAATTTCTTTTACCTTGATAGTATTGCCTACTTCTTCTTGTTGCTTTAAACCATTTCCAAATGTCTTACACCTCATACTGCTCTTTCTCTGGTGCATATTAGTAACTTACCAGAGTTTCTGAATCTTTCGATTCTATTAGATCATATCATAGTTTTCTATTTCATTTCACTCTTTAAATAATTTGCCTTCAGACTTATTTTCATTTTAGCTATAACAAGTTCATTAACAGATGCGACATCAAGTTTTTTTTGTTGTTCTTACATCTCATCAAAAGTTTCGCTATTTTCCTTCAATCACTATACAATCGATTTGATTTTTCATTCAATCACCAGATAATTCTACCCCTACAATTCTATCGAGGGTGCTCTTCCACTCTACTAATACTGTCGTTACTCTGCAACTGAAACAGAAAGGCTACCTATTTTTTCTTTGTTTTCATCTTCATCCAAAGTATCCAGAATATAACAATATATCATTCATCCTTCAAGATAATTTGGCCTGCTACGTTCAATCTGGTTTCGCAAATTCCAAAAGTGTGATGGATATGATATAATTGTTCATATCTCCTGTTATTTTGCAAGTTTTGTTTGTATTTATTGTTGATTTGTTTGGTATCTTTTTTCGTAACTATCCTTTTCTATGCTACATTTGTTCTCTTGGTACTTGTCTCTTTTTCATAGCTTTCATTTCTATTTTTTTTTAAATCGGCACCCTTTTAAACGTCAGTGTTGTCCTTCCTGTATTCTTGTTTTCGTTTATAAACTTTGCGCCTTTCTTCCTGCAACTGCAGTATTAAGTTTTCTTTTTTATATAATTCCTCTTGTACAGTTTTCTATCTCTATATTTCAATGTTGAAGCCTAAGCAATAGATGGTTATTTATTGGCACAAATATTACACTAATATTTTGATGTTTCAAATTTGAAGCTATTTCAATTGAACACCTCTATAAAAAATCAATAACGAGAATTTTTGAATACAACAAGCGCATATTGAGTCGGTAAGAATGTTTCAATATTAGAAAATAGGTAAGTTCCTTTAGATTAAGTTTGCAACAGCAAAGTAGAAGAGAGCTTCAACTTTGCAAATTTTTGCATCAAAATCTCCTTTTTCCATCTTAGAAGCTTCACATTGTGCAAGATCTTAGATTAAATCTCAAGATTTGCTCACATGCCAGCAACAGAACCATGTGCGACTTCTTTCAAGAAAATCATGGAATCAATAAATATTATACACCTTATGTCAAATGAAACACATTTAAAATTAGTTGGTTCTGCGAATAAACAAAATTTGTGCTATTAGAATAGCACAAACACACATTAACTGCAAATCAAATACTTGCACAATGGTCATGTCATTTAAATTATTACACCACATTTTTTTAAAGACCACGAGGATGTAGCCGTAACTGTCATCAATGACCATTATTTGTGATTCCAACAAAATGCTATGACCACACATTCATATCTAAATATGGATTGATTAAATTCATTTCTATAATATTTAACAAAAAAGTAATAAAAAAACACCTCTTTATTTGTAGTACAATTCTATTAACACACTAACAACACCGGTGCATCCTGTATTTCAACGAACGTATTTGTTGACATGAAGTCTATTTACTTTATTTAGAACAAAACACATAGCATATAGCACATGTGTATAAAATCAAAATACATCTGCTATGTATTCTATTTGACTACGAAACAATGTGCAATGTTTATGGAAAAGGTGATGATATTCAAACATGCTGAAAGTAATTTGAAATATTCTGCGCTGGAATTTTTTTTTCATTAGGAGATAATGGACTTAAAGACCATTGATGTTGTTGCTATTATTCCATAAATTCCAGAAATCTTGCGTTATATCACTAGATAGAGTACAGAGTACAAACATCAGTACATCGGTACATTTGCAAAGACTTAATCGTGTTCGATATATCTGGATACCTCACGAAAGGAAATAATTTTAATATAATATATTCCTGTAATTAACTACTGAAATGGAAACAAATAGCATAAATTTCTGAAGTGACTGGTTGCTGGTGACTAAAAGAGAATTATTATAATGTATAGCGAGAGAGATTTAGAAAAAGAGAAATGAGTCATCAACACATCAGTCATGGTAGCAGACTGCCTAGGTCAGCATAACGAGAATTGCATATCAAATACGTAGAATTAAGATAAAGTAATAAACGTTGTACAATAATATTCGAATTAAATAAAGTTAGTAGGTAATTAGTTCCAGAACTGTAAGAACGTGTTTTTGTTCATAAAAACAAATTTGTTAAATTTAGTTGCTTTTTTAAAAAGTTAATTAAGTAACACCAAAGTTTAACTGGAGCAGTCAGTAGGATACCGTAACGGGGTAATTAAGTAAAATCTTTAAATATTTCGGTTCATATTTACGATCTGTACGGTATACCTAGTGAACAAAAACATCGAGTGCTGTGAAATAAAATCTTTTGCATCACATCGAAGCGACAACAGCCACGGCAGTTGATTACTGAAGGGGAGATCTACAATCGACCTCCAGGACCTACAATTGGACCACAGGACCTAAAATTGGACCTCCGGGTATCTCAAAATCGACACCCACCACACACACATTCCCACAACAAGAGGAAACGAAGAAGAACACAAATGTACTTCACAACGGCTTTAATGTAAGTCAGTTTTGAAACAATTTCATTTCTTGTCAGAGAATAAATCCTCTCGGACACACATTTCATTTTAGTTTAAGTAAGCTTGTATATATATATATATATATATATATATATATATATATATATATATATATATATATATATATATATATTAATTGTATGTCAGATTCGGAAAGTGAATTATCTGTTGCATCAAGTCGTTTGTCAAACGATAATACAAAATCCGATTCAGAATACGCGAACCCCGATTTAGACGAAATTAGTTTAACAGAAATATCAAACAGATTAAGCTGTATAACTTTAAATAACGAATCAGACGAAATGACGCATTACACAGTGAAAGATGTCACCAAAAATTATATTGATTTAATACCTGTTTACGATAGCGATCCTAACACCTTGTCCATGTATATAAGCACTTGCGAATATCTAATTACAACTTTCGGAAATCAGAATAATGCGGAAGATCCAATAAATAACTTTTTATTGAGAGTTTTTCAATCGAAGTTATCGGGAAAAGGTTTGCAATTAGTTAGTAGCAGAGAAGCAATAGAATCGTGGACGGATTTAAAAAAATTATTACAACTTAATTTTTGTGATCAGAGATCGGAAAGATGTTTGCTACAAGATTTAATGCAAATGCAACCATTAAGAGGTGAAACAGCCTACAATTTCGGTGTGCGCTGTAAAAATTTATTAAACCTTTTACTAACTAGGGTTAAAATGTCAGAGAAAGACGCAGATAAACGAGTAGTAAAAGCCGAATTACACAATGATACGGTATTACAAACGTATTTACGTGGAATTGCTCAATTTGGTGATATAGGTCATAGAGTTAGGTTTAGGAACCCAGAAAATATAGAAACCGCGATGTTCTATATTTTAGAGAAAGAAAATTTTAATTATTTTGTAAGACAACCGAATAATGTAAACAAATCAGAGTTTAGACCAATTAAACAACAAATACCATTGCGACAAAATTCAGTACCTAGCACGAGTAGACAAATACAACCTTCATTTAATAATGTACATGTTCCACAATTTCAAAATTCAAATCGAACATATTCACAATTTGTAAATCGATCGTATTCACAAGTCGCAAATCGACCACCTCCACAATATGTAAATCAATTTGTTAATCAACCACCAATGCAAAATCAGTGGAAACCGCAACAAACAGCAGCACAATCTTTCAAATTCGCGAAATCACCAGGTCAATTAGAACAGAAACGCCAACCGAAACAAACACCGATTGAATTAGGGAGTATGATGACACGAAGGACACAACCACCTTTAAAGATGGAAGAATTATTTTACCAAAGTGAAGAACAAAACGATGATACAGAAGAAGGAAATGTATCACACGAATACGGAGAAGACGAAGCAGTAGGAATCGATGAATACTATGAAGAGTACGACCACGTCGAAAACCAGGATTTTCGTACACCAGCCTCGGAGGATACTCAGAATTAGAGAGGGACGAAAATCAAGACGAAATTGAAACCGTAAAATTAAATGTAAACGCTTCATCAAAATTACCATATATTATGTTACCGGAAATTAATTCTAGATTTTTAATTGATACGGGTTCATCAAAATCAATGATTAGCACACAAAAGGTAAACGACTATTTCACGAATTATGTTATTAATGAACCATTTACAGTTCAAACTGCACATGCTATTACAAAACACGACTTTGTAATTGAAATACCAAGTTTGAAAACTTTCAAAGCGGCAGGGAAAACGTTAAAATTTCATGTACTCGATTTTTCAAAAAATTATGATGGATTAATTGGGGTAAACTTAATGAAACAATTAGGAGCGGTAATAGATGCACCGAATGAACTACTAAAAACAAAATTTGGGGAAATAAAAATATTTTGGGAAAATACTAAAATCAGTTTAGGCCCGCGCGAGCGGAAAATTGTAAAAATTCCTATAACCAAAAATTATAGATATGTTTTAATAAATCATCAGACAATTACACCGGGCGTAGAAATTCCAAACACTCTAGCTAAAGCAAGAGATTTTCATGTTATTACGGAAGCTGTAAATTTTAACGATTATGAAGTAAATATAGAAATAGAAAAACCAATAGTAGCGGAAATTTAACAAACGGAAACACACAACAATTTTGAAACTTGTTTAAGTCCAAGACAAATAGGAAAAATTCAATTTGATAACGTTAGAGAAAAGTTGCGTTTAAATCACTTAACTGGCGAAGAAAAACGCGAAATTCAAAATTTATGTATAAAATACAAAGACATATGTTATAGCGAGAATCTACCTTTAACATTTACTAATAGTGTAAAACATACGTTACATATGAAAGACGAAACACCGATTTATTTAAGACCATATAGAAAAACTCCTCAACAACGCGAAGAAATAAGAAGTCAAGTAAACGATCTACTAAAACAAGATATTATACAAGAAAGTTGTAGCCCATGGTCGGCACCAGTGAGCGTAGTACCAAAGAAAATGGACGCCTCAGGAAAAATAAAATATCGTGTGGTAATAGACTATAGACGATTAAATGACCAAACGATCGACGACAAATATTCAATACCGAACATTCACGATATATTGAACAAATTAGGACGAGCGCAATATTTTACCACTTTAGATCTTGCCTCAGGATATCATCAGATCGAAATGGCGGAAAAAGACATTCAAAAAACGGCATTTTCAACAGAACAAGGGCACTATGAATTTAAAGGGATGAGTTTTGGCTTGAAGAACGCACCATCGACGTTTCAGAGGATGATGGATAACGTATTAAGGGGACTACAGGAAGACGTTTGTCATGTTTATCTTGACGATATAATCGTATATTCAACAAGTTTACAGGAACACATACAAAAATTAGAAAATGTATTTAATATATTACGTGATGTAAATTTAAAAATTCAATTAGACAAATGTGAGTTCTTAAGGAAAGAAGTTAGTTATTTAGGACACGTCATTACGAAAAACGGAGTAAAACCAAACCCGGACAAAATTGACGCAATAAGACGATATCCAATACCAAAAACCGTAAAAGAAAATTCAAGAAATAATTGGGAATGAACTTTTCGAACTACCACAGGAGACAATAAATGAGGTAATCGGTGATAATGAAGAAACAGACACTGCAACGGAACAGGAAGAAAATTAATTAGTCGATACAACACACTCAAACACAAATCAAGAACCAATAACGTCAATACCATCAATGGACGAAGCGATCGATAAAAAAAATCCACAATATCACATTCGTCAAACGTATTTACAAGAAACAACAGCTTGCTTTAAACAAGATAAAGGTAAGAAAATTTACGAAATCCAGATTCCAAAAGAAAATAACGATAAAAAATATTTGAATTTATTAGAGATTATATGGACACTGGAAAACACTATTTATATTTCAAACAAGAAAAATTGTATCATGATTTTTGCAGAGTTAATGTAAATCAATTCAATAATAACGGACCAAAATTATATAGATGCTTACGGAAGTTAGAAGTCATTAATAATGAAGATCAACAAATAGAACTTATACAAAATTACCATGAAGGTAAAACAAGTCATAGAGGAATTGAAGAAACTTTTAAACATTTACAAAGACGGTATTACTGGCCGAAAATGAAAGAAACAATATCGATTTATATTAGAAAGTGTGAACAATGCAATCGAAGCAAATACGATAGACAAATTCCGCGACCGGAATTAAATGTTACCGAAAACATGGATCGACCTTTCCAGAAAATACATATGGATACTTTTGTAATAGGTGGCAAAATATATCTAACATGCATAGACGCATTTACGAAACTTGCACAAGCTATCCTTATCAATAGTAAAAACGCGATCGAACTATCCGACGCTATGATTACTTATTTCTCATTATATGGAGTACCGCAAGAAATAGTTATGGATGGAGGTACGGAATTCACTAACGAATTAGTAAAAGAATTATTGGAAGCACACAGAGTAAAAATTCATATAACAACACCGTATAACTTATAAACTTAACTATAAATTCTAACAGTAATCTAGAACGCTTACACTCAACACTAATCGAACACATGAGAAAATTACGAGAAAAATACACACAAGAAAATATTGAGAAATTAATGAAAATAGCCATAATAGCGTATAACAACAGTATACACACAGCAACAGGATTAACACCTTTAGAATTGACATTAGGGCACACGAAAATTCAAGATCCATTCGATTTGTGTTACGATAAAACATTTTACAATGACTATATAACACGACATACTAATAGATTAAAAATACTATATGAAAACATAGGGAAAAAGATACAAACAGAAAAAGTAAAAGTAATAGAAAAACGAAACGAAAAAGCCAATGTAAAACCATTGCAGGAAGGACAAGAAGTCTATTTGAAAAGAATGGTAGGATTTAAAAACAAAACAAACCCAAAATACACGGGACCATTTAAAAATAAAGAAATATTCGAAAACGGAACAGCGGTTATAATTGATAACAAAGAGAAAGAACGGAGAGTACACATTCGTAATTTAAAGTACGGATCTGTTACAGATTCCTCGTCGGACTCAGGAAATCGACCGGGGACATCGACATAACCGAAGTCAAAGGAACCACCGGGTTGTTGCCTGTAAAACTGGGAACAACGAAAAATACGGAAACATATTGGAAATTAATTAAGGTTCATAATTTAGGAATATTATTAAGAGAAACATTTAGTTTAGAAGATAAGTGTAATAATTTTATAAATATAACTCTAAGTGCAGGAACACCTACAGAAAACTATAAGATAGAATTAGAAAACTATCATAAAATAATAAAATATAATTTAGATTTAATACATAGAAAAATCAAGCAGCTAATGCCAAAAAAAATAGTAAAAAGAGGAGCTTTGAATACCTATTGTAGGGAATATAATAAAAGAAATAACAGGAAACCTAGACAACGAAGATGCGAATAGATATGATGCTTTAATCAGTAAAATTATTAATTCTCAAAATAAAATAAAAACAATAGTTGAAAAACAAATAACATTAACATTAAACGCAATGAAATTATTCAATGAGACTGTAAGTTCAATACAAAGCAATCAAATTGTCCTACAAGATAAATTAGAACAAGTTGAACGCGAATTAGTACACTACAAGTATCGTTTAGCTAGTACAGAATTACAAATTCACGTTTATGCGATATTCAATCAGTTAATATTTCTAACGGAAGCGGTTAATAATATATTTACTACTCTAATAGATGCTTTAACATTTAGTAAATTACAAACACTACTACAGTTTTAATCTTCACTTTTAATCATTACTCGTAAAACGACAATTGTTACGAGTAATGATTAAAAGTGAAGATTAAAACTGTAGTTTTATTTCTATTCTTAATTATGGATCTTCATCAAGTAAATACCGAATCAAGTAAATACCGAATCAATTCAATTATACAAACACTACACCCATCTATAATACCACCCGATGAGTTAATGCAAGAAATAATAGAAATTGGCAAACAACTTGACCCAGGCAGGATTCCTATTGAATTAATATCAAGCGAAATGCATTATTTAAATAATTTAATTAAAATAAAAGCTTACATAAAAGAAGAAACAATCACATTCATATTATTTATTCCTTTGGTAGAAACCGAGCCTTATAATTATTATAACCTATATTCATTACCTATACCTGTAAACGAATCCTATTTCAAATTATTGATTCCTGAATTTAAATATCTGGCAATAAATGAAAAGAAGTTTATGAGTTCAAATAAACTATGTAAAGAAATAAAAGCCTCAGAGTACATTTGTGAACGCGAAGAAACGCACATGCGGACAATGGAATCGCCTTGCGAAATACAATTATTATCATACAATTATTCAAGTTGTGGTCACATATTAAAACAGTTCAAGAATATTGAAATTACTAAATTATTAAGAAATCAATGGCTACTAGTTGTGCCTGAAGCCACATTAATTCACAAAGAATGTAATAAAGATAAAGAAATTGAAAAGTTATTTGGAACTTATATTATAACTATAACAGAGGGATGTCTAGTTAAAATTGAAGACAGACTTTTACAAACTTTCGAATCATATAAAAACTTAAAGTTTCCTCAAATGCCGGATTTAGATAATGACAGTAAAATTATATTACCAACAGAAGTATACAAAAACAGCAGTGAAATACAAAGTGCGAATTTATCAAATTACAGTAAAGTAAAATAAAATAAAACAATAACTTTGTTATATATACCACTTTATTCACATATAATCGTGACCGCGGTTTCGACATACAATGTCATTATCAAACTGCAAAAGTTACAGGCCTACATAGAACTTATAAATGACACAAAAATATAGGGGTGGTTTATGATGTTATTTAAAATTACTACTATATACTTAACTATTATATACAACATTGGAAAAGAGGTGTATATATAAGGTCCAACTGTTCGTTTAAAACGATATCTATTGTGTTGTGTCGGCTTTTAAAAATCTCTAGGGCCTCTAAAATATTTAATTTACGACCTTTCTCGGCCAAATGCAATATTTTACGGTGACCAAATGTATGCCTTTCTGTAATAAGATGGTTTGCGAATGTTGAATCTGTCTTCTTTAGTTCATATGACCTCCTGTGTTCTTTTTCCCGTATAATAAAACTTCGACCAGTCTGACCTGTATATACACTTTTACAATCGTTACAATATAATTTGTACACTCCTGATTTATTATTAACATCTATTTTAGGTTTTGCGTTAAAAATGAAATTACTTGTTTTTACATATGGTTTGTAAGCTATACTAACATTACTATTATTTTTTGAAATTATATTTCCAATTTGCTCGCTTATTTTACCGAAGTAAGTTAACGAGACAAATTGTTTCAAATTAGCACTATCTTTAGGATATACTAAACTAAGGGCCACTTGTAACTGTTTTTTCTTTAGTATACTGTCAATTACGCTACTTTTATAACTATTGTTTACCGCTATTTGTTTTATAGTATTGATTTCACGAACAAAAGTTTCATTAGACAAAGGAATATTTAGTGCTCTATGTATCATAGAATTAAAAAATGAATGTTTGTGTGTCTTAGGGTGTAGTGAATCTTTGGGAATAATGCAATCAGTGAAAGTAGGTTTACGATATATATCAAATTTTAAGCTCTGATCTAATTTGTTTAATTTTAAATCCAGGAAGTTAATACTGTTATTCTCTTCTATTTCTACTGTAAAATTGATATTAGAATGGATTGAATTTATGTAATTCAGAAATGTTTGTAGTTGTCTATGAGTACCCTTAAAGCAAGCTAGGATGTCGTCTACATACCGATACCGAAATTTAATATGTTTTTTACCTAGTTGTGATGAAAGAATTTTTTCTGTAATATGCTTCATGAAAATTTCAGCTAATAGAGGACTTAGAGGTGAGCCCATTGCCAGACCTTCTGTTTGTTTGTAGAATTTGTTGTTAAATGTTAAGTAACTTTGGTTGGTGACTAACTCCGTTAGAGATATGATTTCGTGTATCACAACCGGGTTTGTATTTTTCTTTACTAATATGTTTTCTATTAACCTTAAGCATTCCTTATGTGGTATTTTTGAAAACATGTTGGAAACATCAAATGATACCAGGATTTCGGTCTTTTGTGAGATTAATGACTCTAGGGTAAAACTGAACATTACTGAAAGTATTGTTAACTAGGGGTGTATTGTGTAGATTTGATAGAGACTCTAACTTCCTATCTTGAATGAGTCGTTTCTTATGAATAATTTCACTAACTTGTTGTCTAATGTGGTCATCTAATACATCGAATTCAATGTTGTGTAACTTAATTCGATGTATTAGATGACCACATTAGACAACAAGTTAGTGAAATTATTCATAAGAAACGACTCATTCAAGACTGGAAGTTAGAGACTCTATTAAACCTACACAATACACAGGTATTTTTAATAATATAAAATATTATTAAAAATCTGGTGTGAAGAACACAAATGCAGGTTCACTATTAATATTTTCTGTGAACGTGTCCGAATATATCCTATCCCCAGAGACGTAGATACGTATTTCGCTTTTCTACAAGCTCATCGGTACGCCCCTGCTGGAGAAAGGATATTTCCAGACACATTCACAGAAAAAAACCACCTCGCCCTATCACCGTAATTATCCAGACCGAGCGCAGAAGTAAATTCGGCGCTACCTGTTGTCAGACAGCCGAAGTACCTCGCATACCGTCCACATAATTAATGTGAAGTAACGACGCCCTTCCAAAGAGGTTAGCACAGCCAACTCTCTAGAAAACTGCATTTTGTTTGTGCCTTCACTCATACTACGGCTTAACCGCATGTGTAATGTATCAGAATAATTGAAACATACATGAGTAGGTAAACCCCTACATGAAACCCATACATGAGTAGGTAAACCCTTAATTATGTGGACGGTATGCGAGGTACTTCGGCTGTCTGACAACAGGTAGCGCCGAATTTACTTCTGCGCTCGGTCTGGATAATTACGGTGATAAGGGCGAGGTGGTTTTTTTCTGTGAATGTGTCTGGAAATATCCTTTCTCCAGCAGGGGCGTACCGATGAGCTTGTAGAAACGCGAAATACGTATCTACGTCTCTGGGGATAGGATATATTCGGACACGTTCACAGAAAATATTAATAGTGAACCTGCATTTGTGTTCTTCACACCAGATTTTTAATAATATTTTATATTATTAAAAATACCTTTGTATTATACAAAACTGGTGGGGTTTACCTACTCATGTATGTTTCAATTATTCTGATACATTACACATGCGGTTAAGCCGTAGTATGAGTGAAGGCACAAACAAAATGCAGTTTTCTAGAGAGTTGGCTGTGCTAACCTCTTTGGAAGGGCGTCGTTACTTCACATTAATTATGTGGACGGTATGCGAGGTACTTCGGCTGTCTGACAACAGGTAGCGCCGAATTTACTTCTGCGCTCGGTCTGGATAATTACGGTGATAGGGCGAGGTGGTTTTTTTCTGTGAATGTGTCTGGAAATATCCTTTCTCCAGCAGGGGCGTACCGATGAGCTTGTAGAAAAGCGAAATACGTATCTACGTCTCTGGGGATAGGATATATTCGGACACGTTCACAGAAAATATTAATAGTGAACCTGCATTTGTGTTCTTCACACCAGATTTTTAATAATATTTTATATTATTAAAAATACCTTTGTATTATACAAAACTGGTGGGGTTTACCTACTCATGTATGTTTCAATTATTCTGATACATTACACAATACACCCCTAGTTAACAATACTTTCAGTAATGTTCAGTTTTACCATAGAGTCATTAATCTCACGAATGTTAACTTCTCAGACAATGAACTTAGCTTATTAAATAAAGGTCCTAAATATGCACCACACATCCATTGTAACAAACAAAAAGAAATTCTAGCAATAGAAACAGAACTGGCATTTGCAAATAACAATCAAATTTGCAGTATCTTAGGTAAAGCCAAAGTTACAAATATTCTGAAAAACAACTCAACATCTCGCAATAATCAGTCAGACAGACGAGCATTGCAATGTATTAATCACAAAGTCATAGAAAACAACCTCACGATAACAAAAGCAGATAAAGGAAATTCGTCTGTAATATTAACTAAAGGTGATTATGAAAATAAAGTTAAGAAATTTATAGACGACAATACTATCATAGAATTGAAAAAGGAAACAGTATCAGGCAGAAATTAAAGAATGTTTCAAAAATTGTAATGCAGTAATCTCAAACACAGATAAGTACAAACTTTTCCATATGAATCCTTCCCCCCCTAAATTATACGGTTTAGTAAAAATTCACAAAGAGGAAGCACACATCAGACCAGTTGTTTCGTTTATTTCTTGCCCCAATAAAAAATTAGCCGAAAAATTAAACATTATAATTAGACAATATACCGAATTTACAGATAGCTCTTCCATAAAAAACGCAATACAGTTAACAGCTAAATTATAAGATTCTAATATACAAAAGACCGAAATCCTGGTATCATTTGATGTTTCCAACATGTTTTCAAAAATACCACATAAGGAATGCTTAAGGTTAATAGAAAACATATTAGTAAAGAAAAATACAAACCCGGTTGTTATACACGAAATCATATCTCTAACGGAGTTAGTCACCAACCAAAGTTACTTTACATTTAACAACAAATTCTACAAACAAACAGAAGGTCTGGCAATGGGCTCACCTCTAACTTCTCTATTAGCTGAAATTTTCATGAAGAATATTACAGAAAAAATTCTTTCATAACAACTAGGTAAAAAACATATTAAATTTCGGTATCGGTATGTAGACGACATCCTAGCTTGCTTTAAGTGTACTCATAGACAACTACAAACATTTCTGAACTACATAAATTCAATCCATTCTAATATCAATTTTACAGTAGAAATAGAAGAGAATAACAGTATTAACTTCCTGGATTTAAAATTAAACAAATTAGATCAGAGCTTAAAATTTGATATATATCGTAAACCTACTTTCACTGATTGCATTATTCCCAAAGATTCACTACACCCTAAGACACACAAACATTCATTTTTTAATTCTATGATACATAGAGCATTAAATATTCCTTTGTCTAATGAATCTTTTGTTCGTGAAATCAATACTATAAAACAAATAGCGGTAAACAATAGTTATAAAAGTAGCGTAATTGACAGTATACTAAAGAAAAAACAGTTACAAGTGGCCCTTAGTTTAGTATATCCTAAAGATAGTGCTAATTTGAAACAATTTGTCTCGTTAACTTACTTCGGTAAAATAAGCGAGCAAATTGGAAATATAATTTCAAAAAATAATAGTAATGTTAGTATAGCTTACAAATCATATGTAAAAACAAGTAATTTCATTTTTAACGCAAAACCTAAAACAGATACAGGAAGTGTACAAATTATATTGTAACGATTGTAAAATTGTATATATAGGTCAGACTGGTCGAAGTTTTATTATACGGGAAAAAGAACACAGGAGGTCATATAAACTAAAGAAGACAGATTCAACATTCGCAAACCATCTTATTACAGAAAGGCATACATTTGGTCACCGTAAAATATTGCATTTGGCCGAGAAAGGTCGTAAATTAATTATTTTAGAGGCCCTAGAGATTTTTAAAAGCCGACACAACACAATAGATATCGTTTTAAACGAACAGTTGGACCTTATATATACACCTCTTTTCCAATGTTGTATATAATATTTAAGTATATAGTAGTAATTTTAAATAACATCATAAACCACCCCCATATATTTTTGTGTCATTTATAAGTTCTATGTAGGCCTGTAACTTTTGCAGTTTGATAATGGCATTGTATGTCGAAACTGCGGTCACGATTATATGTGAATAAAGTGGTATATATAACAAAGTTATTGTTTTATTTTATTTTATTTTCAAAATGAATTACCACAAAGTTACGGCTACCAGTATTAATTTTCTTACAGTAAAGTTATTAACAATTTAGAGGAACTTAAAGGTGAAATTAAAGAAATAAGTGATATTAAATTTCATGATAATCCTATAAATATTTGGGTTATTATAATAACAATAATCATTTTTGGCATGCTAGCTTATATGTTAGTAAGGTATTTACCCCAGAAGAAAGGGACTACCACATCAAATGAAACCGCGTTAGAAATTACCAAGAACAGAAAACATCCCTTGGAGATACAACCCCAAGAGGACGTTTCCAGCTAGGGCCAGAGGAGTTATGGTAGCAGAGTGCCTAGGTCAGCATAACGAGAATTGCATCAAGTGAAATACATAAAATTAAGATAAAGTAATAAACGTTGTATAATAATATTCGAATTAAATAAAGTTAGTAGGTAATTAGCTGCAGAACTGTAAGAACGTGTTTTTGTTCATAAAAACAAATTTGTTAAATTTAGTTGCTTTTTTAAAAAGTTAATTAAGTAACACCAAAGTTTAACTCATCCAAAAACATGTTTACGTTCAAACAAGATATGCTAAATATTTGGTGAATTGTTCGATATAAGTTTTTAAGTGGAGTGCACATTTGGTCGGCAAAGAGTACGCGAGTGTTCGGCGATAAGAAATCCCGCATACGGATCTTGTCACGAGTGTAACGGAAAGTTTATGCGATAAATAAATAAACACTTCTAAAAACGGAAATAAAAAAAAAAGAAGGAAAGAAAGAAGTTACCGGATATTACTACAAAACATAACGGTGAGTAAAAAGTGCAATAGAAGAATAGTTTTATTTGGCGTAGGTGAGAAATAAAATACAACAAATATAATTTTAAGTCAAAGTAATTTAAAATAAAATAAAGTGGCTGGTAGGTGCAGTGGCCTCCGAAGAGTTGATCTGGGTCACTGCATCCGGCGCTGGTCTCGATATTATTAACAGAATCAGAGCAACATGTCAGACACAGACGAATCTGCTGACTCTAAGAGGAGAAGAGAGGAGAGTCCAGGTATTTTCCAGAGATCCAAAAAAATTAGAACGCCAAGCAAGGCCCCGAAAAATGATGATAATGTGTCGGAACTTAAAGAAATTATATCAACAATGATGAAAGAAATGAGGTCCAACCAAAGGGAGGTTAAAGAAAAGATTGATGAGAATAATTTAGAAATAAGAACCCTTAGAAAGGAAATTCAAGAAACTAATGAGAAATGGGAAAAAAGTTTAAACAATTGCAAAAGCGTTTAACGGAAACGGAAAGGAAGTTAGAACTATATGAAAAGGAAAAGCGTAGAAACAATTTGGTGCTATCGGGTATGCAAGTGGACCAAGGCTTGAAGGGAGGGGAACTAACACAACAAGTAAACAAGAAAATAATTGAAATAATGGAAATGGAATGTAAAATACAAACGGCTAGAAATATTGGACAAAAACGAATATTGATACAAATGAGCGATTTTGACGAGAAAATGAACATATTGAGAAGGAAAAATATACTAAAAGGAAAAAGCATCTACATTGATAGTGATTTAACACCACATAGCTAGAGCAAAAAGAAATCACACAGAGAGAGTCAAGATCGGACACCTTAAACGTATAATTAATGGGAAGGAAATGGTATGGGATATGACAGAGGAACAATTAAAAAAGAAGGACACAAATGTACACAACCCAAAAAACTAATGATAAAGGAAGGACGGGATGGGATGTCAGGTTTACGACACGGCGGGAAAATGGACATTACGAGATGGATAAAGGTAAAGAGGCCAACACAAGGAAAAAAGCATCAATTAAAGAAACGGTAAATTATGAGGAAGTATTGTTTATTGGTACCTGGAACGTGCGAGGTTTAGCAGGCAAGGAATTCGAGCTGGTGAAGGAAATAAAAGAAATCAAGATGGATGTACTAGCAATAGCAGAGACAAAAAAGAAAGAAAAAGGTTGTATAGATCTCGGAAATGAGCATATACTGATCTATAGTGGTGTACAACAAAATGAATGGGCTCAGAGTGGAGTGGAATGCGTAATAAATAAAAAATTTGAGAGCAGAGTAAGTTCATGGGATCAAATATCAGACAGATTCCTAGTAGTAAACTGGACGAATTCAAATAAAGAATATTACAACATAAGTAATTACATACGCCCCAGGGGAAAATGAGAAGAAGGACATCAAAGATATATACTATGATAAGTTTCAAGAAATAATACAGAGCCTGAAAGGGAAGATTATAATACTGGGTGATCTGAATGCCAGAGTTGGTAATAACCCCAGTGATGAAAATTCAGCTATAGGACGCTATGGTGAAAATATGCTTAATAACAATGGTGAAAGATTGATTGCCTTCTGTGAGAATAATAACATGCTAATCTCAAACACCTTCTTCAGCCACAAGTCAATTCACAAATTTACTAGGGAACAACCAACAAGGAAAGAAAAATCGATAATTGATTATGTAATTATTGAGAGACCATATAGAGATGCTGTCAAAGATGTAATCATGAGAGGCCCTGAGTTAAATACGGACCACTATATGTTAAGAGCAATATTAAGGACCTATAAAAGTATGCGTTTATGTAAACAGAAAGAACATAATATAACTCAAGTTAGGATTAACTTTTATAAACTAAGGGAGGCTGAGCACCAAAGTAACTACAAACAAATCCTAGAGAGAAAATTTGATGACTGGGAGAACACGAAAGGGGGAATATCGTTAGACACAATGTGGAATAAATTTAAAGTCATCACATTAGGCGCAGCTAAGGAAGTCTGTGGAAAATCCATAATAAGACCGGGACACAAACAAACAGCTTGGTGGACAGAAGAAATTAAAAACGAAGTTAAAATGAAGAAAGAGGAATGGGCAAGATATTTGAGAACAAAAAAGGAGGCGAAGTATAAACAAGATAAAAGACAAAGGAAGAAAGTATGTAAAAGAATTAATCCAAAAAGCTAAGAAGAAAGAATGGGAGGAATTCGGAGAAAAGATGGAGAGAAACAGACACGAAAACCAAAGAATGTTTTATAGAGTACATACTTAAAAAGGTAAGGAAAGAGAATAAATCACCTATGTCAAGGGTTTATCTTACGATAAAAATAAGAACCTTGTGTATGAGGATACCAGAAAAATGGAAATTTGGAAAGATCATTTCGGAAAAGCTATGGGGGAAATGGATATAGACGTAAACGGATTAGGTATAACATTAGGAAATATTGTACAAGAAGAACTGGACCCATAAGACGACGTAACGGAGGCGGAAGTCACCTTAGCACTTAGTAAAATTAAGTTAGGGAAAGCTGCGGGATATGACAACTTAGCCCCGGAGACAATTAAATTCTTGCCAGATAAAGGAAGAGAGATCTGTTATGCCCAGAAAATTGTTTCTGAGACCTTTTGGTAATTTTTGAACGTGTTATTACTTTATTTGTTTACTTTAAACCTTCGTAGCCTTTTCAAACTTTGTCCTTCCACTTATTTACATTTTATTTGTCATATTCCCTAATTATCGAACCATTTAGGCTTCTTCAAACTTCGTTATTATTATAAAAGTTTCTTATGTTTAAATGTTTTGGATGGCCGTATATCCTTAATGTTCCGGAGTAATTTTCTGCCTTCTCTGCGCAGTCGCCTCTTTGTATGATTTATGCGTACTCATGTTTTTTTTTATTATGCTTTATGCGAGTTTCGTTTCTTTTAAACGATTATTACTTACTGAACGAGTCATTATTTTAATTATGGAATTTTGGTAATTCTTTCAGGGCGATTTATTTGATTGTTTAACCTTTATTTTGAGTTTTATTTTAGAATTTCCCTGTCATTGGCTTTGTACGCCATCTACGCGGCATATAGGATTACTTCCGTTTTAGTTTGCTTTGCATTTTTCTGTAATTCAAATTGGTCAATTACCTTTTTCTTTGTTGCAATTTTATTCCCGAATTTCAGTTTATTAGCTTCTGTATTCACACCCTGTTGTTGACTGGGTTTTTGGTTTATTATTTCCTTATTTTTAACATTTTCCGTTGGAATGAGGTTTTTGTAACTATGACGCAGTTTACCTTCTCCTATAAATGTCGTACAGCCGAAGGTAAGAGGCTCTATCTTTATCGTGCAAGCTCTGAAGTACTCAGAAGTTCGAAATCTAAGTCAAGTTTTGTTTTTTTCCCAGATTAAATTTTCTGCATAGGCAGGCTTTGTTCATACTTGACTTATTGACATTAATTATTCATTTCTGTAAGTTTTATTCGACCTCGTGCTTCAGGTGAGTTTTAAACTTGGAGACGGCTGTAATTTTTTTGCCACCACAACGTACTCCGTTTTTCTTTTGTGTGGTATGAACTTCCGTTTATTCGATTTCTTTTTCCTTAATTTAGGGCTGTAGTTTACGGCTCAGGGGAAGATTGCCAATTAACTTCTGCGCGGGAAATCCAGATTCACGACGAAAATCCCGTAATTTTTGGCTTTAATAGTTTTATTCTATTATATAAATCAAATTTGTGTGCGACCACGTGCTGCATGGTTCGAGACGCCATTTTGACGAAAACAGAAAAACTACTTTAAAGTAAATTTATTCCGAATACTTTTGTAATTTCATCTAATTTATTGACTTAATTTTGATTAGTTATATGCTTACGTTATATTTAATTTATATTTTCTTTTAATTAAACCAAGTGGCTTAAACGCTCTAATTATATAATTTTGAACCTAGTTTTACTTTTACTCATACTTGGGTAACGTTTTATGTTTCCATTAAGTTACTCTTGATAAAATTAATTTTATTCCTGTCAGAGAACCAATATCTCTATTGCCACTTATATAATCTAAAACACCTCCTAGTGTTTATTTTTTTTGAATGTTACTCAACTGATATTTATTTTTAAGTATATACGGGCTGTGCCCTGAATAGTTTGATTCACTTAATTTGTGATTTCCGTAGAATTAGTTTACGTCACTTTAGTTTTACTTTACCTTTTTAATTACTGCTGAAGATTTAATACTGGGTGATGCGTAAGTAATGTAAAGAACTTCAAAGCTTTGATGATCTACTGACGCTAGATCCAAATTCTTAACATACTTTGTTTTTCTTTAATGTTTGAGTGATTATCTTGACAATTACAGTACAATCTTTGGAATTACTTTTCTTTACAATTTCTTGAATCAATTGTTTTGCGCTAGATTTGTTTGTAACCTTATTAGTTAATCATTTGACTGTTCAATAAATTTATTTGTTACTGTTATATCCGAGTTTGCGTTTGTTTGCCTTAATACCCTAACGAGCAAAAGTGTTTGAGTTGTTACTTGGAAGTCGAACACCCCTTTTAAGTGTTCTTAAGCCCTTAAGGCCGAGGGTGTTCTACGTTAGCCTAGATACTTGTCAGACCAAACGTAGTGGTGCCCAATTAAGATCTTGCGTTGTGTTGGCCCACGACGCTCCCGCTTTATTTTTTTTTAACTGAGCTGGCGGGCAAGTTATTCGAAGGGCCTTTGAGACCAGGGACGGAATTAGGACTCGCCCTAATTCCAACTGGGGTTTTGCTGCCTACACGTTTTTAGGGGTAGCAGATCCTAAGAAAAATAGTGAATATGGCCTTCAAAACAAAAGAAGTACCCTATGATTGGACAGTAGCCATACTGCTACCAATTTATAAGAAAGGTGACCCTAGAAGCTGCGAAAATTATCGAGGAATCTCGTTATTATGTGTCGCAAGTAAAGTCTACGAAAGAGTACTTGAAAATAGATTGAGAAGTTACGTCGAAGGGGAAATACAAGACGAGCAGGTAGGATTTCGTCCATGCAGAGGTACGCAAGATCAAATTTTTACCATCCGACAGATAATTTGAAAGACGTTGGCATACGGGAGAAAGACGTATTTGGCGTTCATCGATTTAGAAAGTGCTTTTGATAAGATAAGTAGGAATGCTATTTGGAAAGCAATGGAAAGCAGAAATATAGCAAGTAATATCATAGGCGGAGTTAAAAGTTTGTACAGAAAGACTCTAAATATCATTAGACAAAATAACAACTCAGAGATCTTTGAAAGTAAGCGAGGAATGCGACAAGGTAGCATCCTGAGCCCCCTTCTTTTTGTTTTGGCAATGTATGATATTATGAAGGAATGCCACACACTTATGAGACCGTGGGAAGTGGGATACTATAATTTACAGAAAATTGTAATTAAAACCCTTGCTTATGCCGATGACCTAGTAATTTTCAGAAACCCCCCTAAATTATAATATAAATTTATGGGACGATGCTTTGCACAAGAGAGGTTTAAATATAAACGTAAACAAATCCAAAGCGATGGTAATCTCCCAACATCAAGAACAGTTAATATAGTAACACAAAATAAAAGAGTGGAACATGTAGATAGCTTCAGTTATCTGGGTGCGTTAATACAGGCAAATGGACAAATGGATAAGGAAATCGCCAAAAGAATAAGAAATGCGGAGAAGATTTATTTTGCGTTCGGGAAAGTAATAATTCATAAAAAAGAAATATCCAAAAATACCAAGCTACAGGTTTATAAAACTATATATGTACCAACTTTAACATATAGCTGCGAATCTTGGACCATAAATGACAGAACGAAGGCCCGACTACAAGCAATTGAGATGAAGTATTTACGTAGAATAGAGGGTGTGACAAGGTTGGATAGAATACGAAACGTCGAGATAAGACGAAGAAGCCGTGTAACTTCGTTAAACGTAACGATTGAGCAGTCGCAATTGAGATGGTTCGGGCATCTAATAAGAATGGAACAGAGCGGAATGGCGAAAAAAATTTGGAGCAGTACACCTATAGGGAGGAGAGCAAGAGGTAGACCCAAAAAGACATGGAACAATCACATAAACGAAAATTTAAGAAAGAGAAACTTAGAATGGACAGGCGTATATGGAAGACGTAATTTAGAGCCCCCAATTTAGAGAAAATATTGGAGTCGATATAATAGGTTATAAGCACATCTGTATTATATGAAATTTATATTAGTATTGTATAGAGTATGCTGTAGAATGCATAATGTAATTAATGTATAAAATTGATCATCCAACACTGGTATAACCGGTACAGGGAAGTAAAGATTATGTATGTATGTAAGTTTTTACCCGATAATCAAATAATTAATTGGAGAAGATTTATTCTCAACGTCTGCGAGAAGAAGGGGGGTTTCCCACTAGAAGCAGACGAAGTACATCTTTGGCAACTCGTCAAAACAGTTTGGATGGGATATTTTGTATCATTTATTTTCCAGAAATTCCCTTTAAGATTGTCACTTACTCCATTCGAATTAGAAAAGTCTAAATGAGAAAAAAGATAATTTACTTGCGCTGTCATATTCATTAAAAAATCTAAATTTTCAAATTTAAATGAAGCGTTGATACCAAAGTAATCGTTATTTGACTTGTTCAATTTCTTAATGTAAATATTAATAATTTAGTGACTAAGCAAATGATGTTCTTTGTAGTGTGATCCATCAAGTGTGGATTTCTACCAGATAGTTTAGTTTATCTCAGCGTCTTTCAATTTAGGTTACCGTTACCACTGAAAATGACATTGTCGAAATACGTATGTATCCAGTGTATTCAGTGGTGTGTCAAAAATTAATTTTCAAAACAAGTAACCGTTATTCAATAGCTTAGGCTTTGCTATTTATATATAGTCTAACCAGGAAAATTAAATTAAAAGAAAAACACAACTTGAAAAATCATGAATGATATTTAAAAACCTGTAAAATGTAATTATTTAGTACATATTATCTTTTCTATTTCTAACCAAATTTCTAATTAAATAATAATTTTGAATTATATTACACGTGTATGGCACAGCTCGCATTCATGTTTAGTAACATATTCAAATATAGGTAGATAACCATATATTATATTTGCTCGTATTTATAAATCAAAAGCGAATGTATTTATATACGGAAGCTATTTAAAACATATGTGGTTTAATTTAATTACTATTTTTCCCATACACTATATCACGTTTAGAACATTATGATATTCGATCAGCCCTATTTTTAGAATAAAATATAAATATTTTTATTATGGATTATGCATAATTATGTTTATGCACAATGGAGACTAGAGAGGTTAAAAAAATGTCAAATATTTATTAATTTTGGTTCATACATTATTCTTAAATTAAATACATTTTATTGAAAAATATTATTTATTTAAAACATAAATAAATACAATAAAGACGAAAAAGTAACCCACCTATTGGGCTCATTTCAGTAGCACGATAAAAAATTTATACGTTAAAACAAATAACACCTCGTGGTATCTTACGAATGTGGTTTTATAAAATGGAGAAATTTATCTTAAAAAGCAGTAGTGGAAAATCAAATATGTCGTCTAAAAAAATTTGAACAGTATGGTGTACTATCTCTTATCTATGGGTGTAATGTATAACGACGCAATCAATTTCGAAGATTTATTATCATATTAAGAATCAACAAGAAGTATGTCACTGTACTCAACAAGGGATCAAAATGAATCAGAATATAATGAGAATTCAGTACCTAAAAAACTAAGATAAAAGACTTTAAGCAAGCCAATAAAAGGAAAAAAGAATCAGCTGTTTGGAAATATTTGGAAGCTTCAAATACTGGCTAAATGTATGACTTATGGGAAAGAATACAAGGCTAATGGAAATACCAGCAACTTATCTGATCATTTAAAACGTTTCCATTCTACCTTAGATAGCAAGGCTATTTTCATATCAAGGACGATCAGTTACTAGAGTAGCAACTGGTTTAGACCTTCGATTTAAAAGAGAAGGTTTTCGTAGTACTGAAAATGCTACTGGGGCAACCTCTTTTCTAGAACAAGAAATGTTTAATATTATGAAGAAAATAGATACTGAAAATAAAGAACAAATGCCTGTAATCAAAACTGACATTAGTCCACATCAAAAGTCACTTTATTTGGATTTTTGCAAGAAAGAATAAAAGAGAAAGTAAAATTAATTACAGCTGATGTAATAATAACTAAAAGGCAATACCTCGAAAGGCCAAATTCAAATCGGGATGTACGTCCTCTTTTATTTTGGAAGGTAAGTAAGTAAAAAAAAGGGTAAGTGCATTTTTTTATTTGGATTCTCTTTTAGGTAACAGGAATGGATGTGAAACCCTTAGAACAATGTGTTACAAAATACCTCTGTCTTCAAGCAAGTTCAGCAAAATGTGAAAGAGTGTATAGTACAGCTGATTTAATAATAGAACAAAGGCGTGCAAGATTAAAACCGGAAAATGTTAATATGATAATGTTCCTAAATAAAAATTTCAAAAATATTAATAAGTAATCGAAGTAAGTATTTAATTAAAATTAAAGAAATAACTCAATGGGTTTCTTCTTACTATGCTTTCTAACCATTAAAGATATGAATGTTTACGCTTTCAAAGGGAAATTATTTAGATTTGCCATACGGAATGTACATGAAACTCTTTAAATCTATTACGAAACTATTTGCTTCATCAGTAAAAATTATTTTACTTAAAATTTCTTCGTTTTCATTTAATATATTAAACATTATTTCACAAAAATCAGTTCGTGTACTTTATCTTCCTCGAAAAGCTCTTGATGATTTAATATCTTATATGGCTTATATTTGAATTCTTTCAGGGTTTTGAATACGGAACTGTACGATACTCCAAAATGCCTGGCTACATTTAAAAGTGATTGGTTAATTTTTTTTGTGGGAATTTCAAAAACAACCATTTTTTTTTAATATGTTAAAAATATTTAAAATTGTTTTCGCACAAGTTACAGGCCTGTTAGGATAATTAACGGAAAACATGTCTCTGACCGTTCTTAAACTACTATTCTTCTGGTACCACATTATCATTGCAACTTTTTGGTCTTTATTGTATTTATTCAGGCTTTAAATAAATTATCTATTTTTCAATAAAATGTATTTAATTTAAGATTCATGTATGAATAAAAATTCAGAAATATGACATTTTTTTTTCTCTCCATGGCAAATTGATTTAAGAATTAAGTTATTGTTTGTAGGTAAATGCTTTATTGGTGTAAAACTGGTTGTCTACTATGCTACCTATGCATTGACAATTCCTTTTTTATCATTACACATAGGGAAATGTACGTGTAATGATAAAAAGAGAATCCGGTATATTCAATATTCCAATTTTTGTAGCCTTAAATTTGATAAAATAGTGGTAATATGCATGGTGTTTAGTAGTTCTTGAACTTTCAAGATGTTTAGATCGTGGGAAGTAGAGAGTGTTTTTAATGTGACTAGTGCAAATAACAGAATACCTGATTGTGGAAAAACAGTGAAAAGTTAAGAAAAGTAATTTTCGAGGCGGAAATGTTATTCGACATACGGTGTATGTAATTTATATTGAAAATAAAATTCCTATACTGGATAGTTTAAAACAAAGACTAATTGTTAAAGCACCGGCATCGAATGTTCTAGAACAACATTGTAGCACGTTTTGAAGAGAAATAGCTTCACCTTTGCAACAATAGATAAACGACAAGCAATTATGGATACCGCTAGAATTTGCAAATGGCGGTAAAATTATTTATCAGATATAAGAAAGTACAGAAAAGAGAATATTTTTTTCTGAAACAAACTTGGTGTGACACATGATATTATAAAAAAAGAATGAGTTGATGATACCAAAAAAATGTAAATTCATCAAGAGGAAAAAGAATTATAATTCTACATTATGGATCTGAAGAAGGTTGGGTACATGGTGCCGCTTATATATCTTTCGAAAACGTTAAGGATTCCTCACTGGATTATCATGATGAGATGAATGGCACCAATTTCGACAATTGGCTTAAATATACTTTAATACCACGCCTGCCCAAAACCAGTGTAATTGTACTGGACAACGCACCGTATCATTCGGGAACAGTGAAAAGTATACCAAACATTTCCAGCAGGAAAGAGACCATACAGACTTTTTTGATTGAAAATAATATCTATTTCGAAGAAAAATATAACAAAAAAGAATTGATGGAATGTCTAAAAGCTTTCGAAGTTCGGCGGGAGTATATAATAGATAAGTTAGCGAAACGATATGGTCACGACATTTTACGATTTCCACCATGCTATTGCATATTTATTCCCATCGAGCTAATATGGACACATTAAAACAAAATATCCGGAGAAAAAATCCAATTCAAGAGGAAATAGAGGCCATTTCGGCAGAAGCGTGATCTAATGCAGTCCAACATGTCGTCAAAGAAGAGAAAAAATTCAGTGACATATTAATGGCACACCCCCAATTAATTATTTCAATTAATGGTGCAGATGAAACAGATGATACCGATACCGACTAACTAATAATTTTTTTTTTGGCGAACACTTCGTTAACAAAATACATTTTGAAGTACCATTTTATATATTCATGATTGTTTAATTTGTATCTAAAGGTAGGATTGAAATATATATTGTAATAGTCAGAATATTTAGTTATTATTATTATTGCATTTATTTAGAGTTATATGTACATTTATAGATCTTTTGACGTATTCTATTCAGTATTACTGAAATTCATCTATCATCTACCTATCTATCTATTATTATTATTATTATTATTATTGACCAAAAAAGCAGGAAAACTACATTAGAGAAGTATTATATCAAGGACAATATCTATTTCATTGTAATTGTAATATACCTAGTTGAAGTAGAGTTGATAATTTGTAAATACGTTCTTTGTGTGGTTATCTGTATGTCGACTACCTACATCCGAAATTCCAGGTACATGGGTTGGCTTAAACTATTCGCCGATTATATAGTCAACGGTATATTTCCGGATACACTATATGCTTACCTACAATTCTGAAAAGTATTTTGCACTGAAAATAAATTAATAAGTATACATTTTAGAATCAAAACAATATATATTTACATAATAGAATGTTTTCTACTAACTAACTAATCTAACACTAAAAAAATTATTTTTACAATTTTTTGCAAACCAGTACATACATTAGTATATATGATGTATACAGGCTGATTCATTTTCGGCCCTCACCATGGGGATCTCACTTATTATTGGAGATAGAGTATAGGTTTAAATTTGGCAAAGTTGTTAAATTTTGTGTTTGTTATAAATCCGTAAAGAAAATAGACCTGTGACAAATGACCTTCGTTATTTAAAAAAAAACCGCGAAAACCCCATTTTCTTCTTCTACCTGTAGCACCGACATTTGGCCTTGTAGAGAAAAAATAAAAACACGTCCTTGTGGCCATTTCTAAACCTCTATCCAGTGGTGTACTCGAAATTTTTATACGACGTTTCGTTTCTTTCTGGCCATCATCAACTATCTAATTTCTTATAGGCGCCATAATGGATTTAGACATCTTCAGAAAGAGCTTTTTTTTATTTCAATCATGTACCTCGTGCTGACTAATGTTTTTGACATTAGGTTTTATTTGAAGGAATAAATTGTAAGATTAAATAAGGTAGCCATGGAATTTCAATCTGTCAAACATTTCATTTATTGTTCATTAATAATACAAAAATGTCATACACTAACGAAGAGAAACAAGATATGATAAGTATTTTTTATTCTTCGAACCGAAATTCAACAGTAGCGAGTACAAGATATCTACAATATCCAGAACGACAACAGCCTCATCGTACCATTTTTCTAGATCTCGACAGAAATTTGGTCGAGAATGGATCGTTTACTAAGCCGCGTAAAGGTCAAGACAACAGGAATTTAAATGAAAATCGACAAGATATTTTACAAATGGTAAATTAAAAGCGTGTTTTCAAATTTCATGTTAATCTTGTATTTTTATAGATAAATAATAATCCATCAATTTCTACATGCGAAGTAGCGTCAGAATTAAATTTGTGCCAGTCCAGAGTTTGGAGAACTTTACATAAAAGTAGGTTTAAACCATACAGGATCCATGTTAGTCACTCTTTACTGCCTGGAGATAATTTGAGAAGGCTAGAATATTGTAATTTGTTAATGGGAAGGATAGAAAATGACGAAAATTTTTTAAGCAAAATCATCTGGTCAGATGAAACAAAATTTACAAATTCTGGAATGTTCAACAGAAATACGGAGCACTATTGGGCAGTACAAAATCCCCGACAAAACAGGGGTAGAAGACCACAACATCATTTTGGAATAAACGTTTGGATGGGTATTTTGGCAAATCGTCTCTTAGGACGAGTTATGTATGAAGAACATTTAAATGGAGAAAGATATTTAAACATTTTACGTACATACGTATCTGACTATCTTGACGACAATATCCCATTAAATCAATTACAATATTTATGGTGGCAACAAGATGGCGCACCAGCACACAATGCAGCTGTTGTTAGAAATTTCTTAAATCAAGAGTTTGCAAACCGTTGGATTGGAAATAGGGGAGTTGTTGAATGGCCTGCGATATCATCTGATTTAAGTCCGCTAGATTTTTTTTTATGGGAATATGTTAAAAATAATATTTATAAAGTAGATGCACCACAAAACATTGAATAATTACGAGACAGACTTCAGAATGCCTTCGATGCAGTTCCTAGAAGAACTATACAAAGGGCAGTACAAAATGCCAGAAGGCGTACCCAATTGTGTATTACCGAAGATGGCCAGATAATTGAACATTTACTGTAATTGTTTATTGTTTACTTTTCTATGTATTTTTATTAATGTTTTTGTTATCCTGTACTCGCTACTGTTGAATTTCGTTTCGAAGAATAAAAAATACTTATCATATCTCGTTTCTCTTCGTTAGTATATGACATTTTTGTATTATTAATGAACAATAAATGAAATGTTTGACAGATTGAAATTCCAAAGGCTACCTTATTTAATCTTATAATTTATTCTTTCAAATAAAACCTAATGACAAAAACTTTAGTCAGCATGTGGTACATGGTTGAAATCAGAAAAGAAAACTCTTTCTGAAGATGTCTAAATCCAATATGGCGCCTATAAGAAATTAGATAGTTGATGATGGCCAGAAAGAAACGAAACGTCGTACAAAAATTTAGAGTACACCACTGGATAGAGGTTTAGAAATGGCCACAAGGATATGTTTTTATTTTTTCTCTACAAGGCCAAATGTCGGTGCTACAGGTAAAAGAAGAAAATTGGGTTTTCGCGTTTTTTTTTTAAATAACGAAGGTCATTTGTTACAGGTCTATTTTCTTTACGGATTTATAACAAACACAAAATTTAACAACTTTGCCAAATTTAAACCTATACTCTATCTCCAATAATAAGAGAGATCCCCATGGTGAGGGCCAAAAATGAATCAACCTGTATATATTTGGAAACAAAGAACTAAATATTTATTTACATAATAAAATAATCAACAACTAAGGCAGCCATGAATATCCTTTTTATTTTTCTAAAAAAATTAATTAGTAGCCTGTCTTTGAGAAACAGCTTAAACTTGTATCGACACATTAAGTCAGATAGCTTCGTATTGAACGGACCATTTCTCTCGGTATTTGGATCTATACTCTGTTTACTCCAAGTTCCTAAATTCACTAAATTAAGGGAATTCAAGAAGGCATCATAATATCGAATTTCACCATCTACATTATGCGACAATACCATTACTAAAAATCAAATGTATTCGTATACGCCTGCTACGCCTCACGAGTCCTCGTATTTTATTAAAAACAATATATTAACCAGTAAGACTGAAATAAAGGATCTTGGAGTCTTATTTGACTCTAATCTTGCGTTTAGATCCCGCATAATCCATATGCGTTCTGATGTCTACAAAACTCTGGGATTTATTATGCGTGTATCAAAATACTTTAAAGATATCACTTTGTTTAAATCACTGTACCATGCTTATGTTTTGAGCAAAATGGAATACGCCTCATTAATTTGGTATCCCATCTATACTTGCGATTCTATTCCTTTGAACCATGTTCACCGTAAGTTTTGAAGTACCTCACATTCAAGATTGATGGTATCTATCCGGAACGTGGGGCGTCCCAGGATTTGCTTTAACACCATGGCATGTCATCTCTAAGCGTTAGAAGTGAGAATATTTGTATAAAATTTCTAACTAAACTGATGAAAAACATTATTGGCTGCTTATTCATATTGGAGCGATCGTTCTTGGTTCCTCGTATGAACTTCAAGTACGAAGTTACATTTATGGTTCCCTTCGCGAAGACGAACGTCTTGACTTTTACCTGTATTCTCTCCAACGTGGCCAACAGAATGCTGGATGATATGTTTACTTGAGTATGGTTAGCAGATGGACAGCACTATTTAAATCCATAGTTTATTTAATTGCATTGCGATGTTATGTAATTATAATTATAATGTACCTTGTAATTAAGCCTAGCCTGTTGGGTATTATATTATATATATATATATATATATATATATATATATATATATATATATATATATATATATAGTAAACCTAATCAGTAGGCGATTAAAGGTCTGTATATTACTTCAAAATATATGTATTTAAAAAACTCTACATGTTTCGGCTGTATACGCCTTTATCAAGAGAATACAAAATATGAATGACAGGATATAAATGTCAAGTAATTAAGTTAACTTAATTACTACTAACTTAATTACTACTTAACTTAATTGCTACTGCCTAACTCGACGCGGTTCCAACCCGGAAACCGAGATCTACAGTTATACATACTTTCTTCGGAAATATTAAATTCAGGTATTTATTCTTGGTAATTACGGTGTATTCTAATTTTGAAACTGGAGATCAAAAATAAAGCTACGTTCTTGTAGATTTTGTGGAAAGACGCACGTCGTTGCTTATTTTTTTCCAAAACTGGGTTTTCATATTAATTTAATGTGAAATTTGATTATAAATATATTCTTTAATCTTGATAGTATAATTATTTAAATTATTTCAGTATATTTCTAAATTCTAAATTTTTTTTACAAATATATGTGATTCATTTCTTAATGCGTAAAATGTAAAACGCAATGTTAATGAGAATTAATAATTATTAAATTCCCAAATTACATGCAATTGCCGCTCTAATTTGTTGTATTAATTTCTACAAATCTCATTAACATTGCATTTTTCATCATTTGCATATATACACGCAGTATAGAAATGAAAGTCGTATCCATTTCTGGATAAGGTGTACTGATAATTAGTAAAAACTATGAAATGTCGGCATCTGCACTTTCCAGATGGATATGGCTTTCACACATTTTTCATATATGTATTGATTTATTGAAGATACTAGCTTCAATTCGTTACATTTCTGTTATTGGGATTTCTTAGAAGGTTGGAAGTCTATTATATTTGTATTGTTTTCTTAATTTAGAGTGTCAAATCTATAATTAAATTTCAAAAGTATATGACTTTCTTACATTTACCAAAATTATAGAACTATGTAAATTTAGTTAATTTTGTATACTATTGTTAATGTTTGGTAATGTCAAAGGTTATGTGTGAAGGAAAATTTAATTGTAAACCAATAAGTTCATAATATCTGCCAGGATTGTGACCGTTGTTCCTGAAATTAAAATATACCAACCGTACGTCAGGCAAGCAAGACTTAATTCCAGAGACTAGACGGATAATTGTGATAGAATATTGAGCTAAGTTTTTATTATTTGCATTTTTTTTTTAAGTAAACAGATACATTTACTTACCGAAGGCAAATAAAGATCCCTTTAATGACCATTTTGTTTAAAACATTGTAAGTAGGGAGGTTATATACAAATTCATTTATTCAGCAATTTGATTTATCAGGATCTATTTGTTTATGTAGCCTAGTATTTGTCCCATTACCGTAGATTCAATTTTTCACCTATAAGAAATTCCTCATAACCATTAAATTTTATAATTAAATTTTCAATAAAAATAAATTGTTAATCTAATGTTTATTCCGAATCTTTTGTTAAATATTACCTAATATATTGTACCAAATTAAATATTCATTATAAAGATAAGATTTCCCTTTTTAATAAACGGAATGTAAGAACCAAGACAAGTCGTTTGAATTCAATTAGTTTATCATATTAATACTGAGCTAACATATCTTTTAATTTCTTTGTCAGACAGAATCTTCACGACCCTGGAGATATTAGAGAACTCATGTTCGTTGTTTCTCCAAATTATATTAATATCAAACTTTCTTTAAGATCAAAACACTATTTGGTTGTACATGTTATGATTGTTAACAGCAAACGTTTATATTCATTTATATTCAATAATTGGACCTGCGCAGAAGTATATCAGAATGCGGGGGTAAAGAATTCGAGTTTTAAATTCATTTTACTGCTTTAAAGTATAATATTTTGTCTTTAAAAACACTTTTTAGTAAACGTTTGTATCAAAGATTATTACAATATATATATATATATATATATATATATATATATATATATATATATATAATAACTTCGTGACCTTGGTATGATATGGTAAACCTAATCAGTAGGCGATTAAAGGTCTGTATATTACTTCAAAATATATGTATTTAAAAAACTCTACATGTTTCGGCTGTATACGCCTTTTTCAAGAGAATACAAAATATGAATTCATATTTTGCATAACATGTAGAGTTAAAAAACTCTACATGTTTCGGCTGTATACGCCTTTTTCAAGAGAATACAAAATATGAATTCATATTTTGTATTCTCTTGAAAAAGGCGTATACAGCCGAAACATGTAGAGTTTTTTAAATACATATATTTTGAAGTAATATACAGACCTTTAATCGCCTACTGATTAGGTTTACTATATATATATATATATATATATATATATATATATATATATATATATATATATATATTGTGATGGTTCAGCCATTCACATTTAATGTAGATAACGGAAGCAAAAAATAAGTTTAGAAAATGTTAAAATTATCGTCAATAATACTATTTTAAAGATTCCGTTTGACAGATGTATAATACATGTTACGGTTAATTTCTAAATGTTTAAAATATAAAGTTGAAAGTCCTAAATGTGTCATTAATTAAGAAAAATCCGTTATTTGAATTTCTCAAATAAAATCAATTATAATTACCTAACTTGCTAATTAAAGATTTAAAATGTTAAAATAAGTATTAATATCATTATGGATAAACCGTCCTATTCAAATATTTCGTGGCGCCAAATGTCAAAAATGTACATGCGCAAAGCTAATTAATGAATGTTAGAATTAAAATAAGCACAAAACAATAAATCAATTTACAATTAACACGATATATTGAAATAAATTAAACATTTAACTTATTAGCAGAGCAGACCAATTTCCGTGCGCGCCATGAGCGCCGGTATAGGAGTGTAATTCGTAATATATTAGAATATGCGATAGAATAGGGACGCAACATGAGCTTGTTACCGATATATGTATAGAAGTAGAGACATTTATTCTATCAGAAATAATTAAATATACATTTGGTTTTCTGATAGTTAAAGTAACATGCATAAACACACGAAAAATAAGAATAGTACATATTATAGCAGCGTTGTATGTACCTATAAATAAAATAGAAAATGTATGAAATCAGTGATTGTGTGCACGACAGAGGATTTAAAAAAACACTTACCGTTTTAAGCGTCTTCCAAGGATTGACAAACTGGAGAAACTCGATTGTATATTTTCAACATCATTGTGTGCGCGACAGAGGATTTAAAAAAACACTTACCGTTTTAAGCGTCTTCCAAGGATTGACAAATTTCTGAAAAACATGTCCGCCGTGAGAAAAAATATGTTTATATTCGGAAAACGAGCGTTTTACATCTAGTGATGTTATATTCGCATAATAAAACTACTTTTTTAAGCAACTCTGTAGACGTGCCCTCACAAATACGTGTTAAGGTGTCAAAATCTGCATTTCTGTCTAAAACACTTTCAAATTTAATTAGAACAGTTTCACTTTTTGCGTCTTCTACAGCACACAGTTGTGCGTGAACATCTTTAACGATTTGCAGTGATTCCTCTAACGACAGCGACGAATTTTCTAATTTTGTTATTGCTTCATCTAGACCCAAGTAATTCTCACGAATACTTTGTAAATCCATTTTAATCTGAGCATCTTGAAATTTTTTCTGGCTTGTGTTGATAGCTGCACTATCTTTCGGATCGAATGATAAAACCACGCCCTTAATTTTTTCAAAATGTTCATGATAGTAAAACCCCGCCCATAATCATGTACCCCAACGTGTCAGAATCGGCTGTGGTGGCTCTGGGGTATGGGGACACAATTCGTGAAATTTCCGAATACGTTTTGGGGATTTCAGGAATACTGCCTTTGTACTCGATATTAAAGCATCTACCTCTGGATAACATCTACGAACCTGTTCTGCCACAAGGTGTAGAGCATGGAGTTTACAAGTAATATGTAACAAGTTAGATATTTTCTTACAGAACACATGGTTGCGGCACCATCGGTCATAAACATTAATACTTAGTCTTTCGAAAGTTTAAATTTTTCCAAAGTATCTAATAGCACCTCTGAAATTTTTTCGGCATTACATTGTTCTAGTCGTCTGGATGCTAATAAAATTGAAGACGTCGGTTGATGTGGTTCCATATTACGCGCCTTCACATTAACTTCAGATTGTTTTTTGCTGTCAGTTGTTTCGTCCACACATAACTACAGTTTTTTATTCTTCAGTTCGGCTTTGATTTTATTTTCAACCTGTTTACGCACCGATGATAAATGCCTGCGTAACGTTGTCGTGCTCGGTAATGTTTGATTCGCATATTTATTCCAAAATGAAATAAATGAATCATTACTTAACAAGGTAAACGGCAGTGTACACACAATCTTAGTTACACATAGTTCATGTACAAAAATGTTTTAAATATGTCTATACGTTATATGCACGTATAAAGCTTTTGTTTCATTATGAAACAGACATGTAAATAAATTTACATATCTGTAACTTACAGTTACAGATTACAGAGTTACAGATATGTAAATTTATTTTCATGTCTGTTTCATAATGAAACAAAAGCTTTATACGTGCATGTAACGTATAGACATATTTAAAACATTTTTGTATATCTACCGCCACCTGGCTCGTTTTAGAAGGACTACCCCTATTCCTTTCGGTTCGTATGAGCATAGCTTGTCAATCAAAAGATCGCTTTCTTTGGTATAGTCTATTTCGTCCGTAAGATGTTACTCGTAAATAAGTGCCACCTTATAGAATGAAACTTGCTATATCTAATGAGCGGTTCGGCTTAATGTCATATACAGATACAGATTTATAAAGATTTGTATCATTTGTATACATTGCTTCATTAGCTTAGCTGACGACGCCTATAAATGGCAGAAACATATGTCTTAAGCAGAAGTAAATGCCGAAAATACGAGGTATTGTCCAAGTATACAGTTACAGATATGTAAATTTATTTACATGTCTGTTTCATAATGAAACATAGTTCATGTATAAACTGTTGTCGATTAATTTTGTTATTATTGTGCTTCGAACTGCTTACGTGTTCTTTACAATGTGTTTTTGACCAACACATTAGATATGCATTGCACACTAAACATTTAATTTTTGACCCATCGTATATTAAGTCCGGGAAATCCATAATAAACTTATTCACTTCGTCTGACAACGGTCGTTTTCTCGATTTATGTTGTCGACGACATTTTATTACGTATGCTTACACTTACATGCAGCCTAAGCAAGTACCAAACACATACTGAATGCTTTTTATTAGTTCTGATGCAATACAATCATCCTTACATCGGCGCACATGGCGCGCACGGAAATTGGTCTGCTCTACTTATTAATAAATAAATCAATAATTTGCCGATATCCTTAGTAGAATAATCGACTTTGGAAGAGAACAAATGATATTGGCGTCGAATTTGCCGAGAAATATTTAGAAGCAATCCACATTTTTATTCAGGTCCGAAAAATATTATAAAATCACCGAAAATAATAAATATAATTACTAGAGCTGAGGATGTTTGCGGTACGGCAGGACCGTATGTAGTGCATCCCCACATTTAACTATTTATCTAAATATTCTCTGAAATGATTTGCCGGATCTCATAAATTAATAGTGATATTTTAGTATGCACTGGATATTGTTATTATACAAAATCATAATAGCCATTTGTATTTATGGATCATAAATAATAATACGCATGTATTTGTATTTGGTTGTGAATTCAATTTAAACTTAAAACGAATCGTAATATTTTAACGACGACAAGCCGTCCTAGCCGTCAAGTTATAAGTTATAACTTCTTCTGAAGTTAGAAGTTATAAGTTATAACTTCTAACTTCATTCACCTAGTTCAAGTAGGTAGTATATATAAAATATATGCAAAATATGTGCTGCCAGGCTTTGAAAGGCTGTGTGTCAAGATTTTAATAAATCGAGGTTTCTTTTGTTTTCGTAGCTTTTATTGCATTTGGTTATAAAAATAATATAATAAATAGTAATAAACACAGCTTCTAATCTAGTAATATATTATCAGAATGTGTTTTTCTGGATTTTAGTTAAATTTACACCTTGTTTTAGAATATTGTGAATGAACACTTTACAATTGACTACTTACAACATGGAAATTCAATGAAACTAAAACTTCAACACTAATAAAAGGCCTTTGTTGTTTATAATAATAGTTCTTAACGACAGTAATAAAATTTTCTAAGAATAGGGGCTTTACTTCAGCTCCAAAATGCCCATTTTCGATCAATTATGGAAGTTATTCGTAGAGTTGCACACTTTGTCTCGAATGCATGTATTGTAAGGACGGCTTGTCGTTAAAATATTACGATTCGTTTTAAGTTTAAATTGAATTCACAACCAAATACAAATACATGCGTATTATTATTTATGATCCATAAATACAAATGGCTATTATGATTTTGTATAATAACAATATCCAGTGCATACTAAAATATCACTCTATTAATTTATGAGATCCGGCAAATCATTTCAGAGAATATTTAGATAAATAGTTAAATGTGGGGATGCACTACATACGGTCCTGCCGTACCGCAAACATCCTCAGCTCTAATAATTACCTTAAAAGTTTATCCTCAAGAAAATCCCGAATTTAAACAAGTTTTGAAGTATTTTTTAAACGTATATTTCCTGAATTGAGATTATAAATCTTAAAATAACCTACAACACCAGATCCAGCCTTTGTACTAGTTGTGGAAGACGCTATAATCCTATCCAGTACCTTTTTAGACTATCCTGAACCGTTATCTTACTAAATCTGCACAGATATTTCAAGTTTCTAGGTCCTCAACTGACACCTATATACAGGGTTAAAATAAGTAGTTAAACGAACTCATGTTAAAACAAATTTACAAATTAATCCCACTCTGAGAAGATTATTTTAGATAAATTATACTGATACGGAAATCATAGAAAACAAAAATATTCAAAATAACATTACATTTAATGACATTATTGACAATATCTCCGGTGTTTTATTTATAGGTTCGGGTGAAATTATTTAGGCAACGAGTTACATAAAAATACATATATTACAAACAATTACAAAAAAGAACAAATTCACAATTTTTCACAATTTGAAGCTATAATCAGCTTCATTGAAGTGTACATGTGAAGAAATACAAACACGCTCAATTTAAAATTAATATGTGTTTAGTAAATGAAAAAACTGATATTGTATCTTGTATTTTCAAGGGAATTCATACAAGGAGAACAAAGTCCTACATTAATTTCTAGATGTAGCAATATTCGATGGCTTGCGAGGTCTCCGGATTTATCACCTCTTGATTTTTGCCTTTGGGGATACATTAAAAGTCAAATTTATAACAATCACAGACCAATCTCTTTACCAGAGCTGCAACAAAAACTTGTTGAAACTTGTGATACTATTACTCCTGATATATTATTTTACGTTACTTTTCTTAACATTTAATTTAATTGAGAATTTTATTTTATTAAAAAAATGTCAAGGTGAATGAATTTTATTTTAACGAATTTATCTCTTTTGTTATTTTGACAATAAACAAGTTTATTAAGAATATAATAAATTGCGTTTTGGCAATGTGAGCATGACTTTTTTCATAGAGAATCAGGACAGCGATATTCTTCACAACCATATAATTGTTGCCATAAACAGATTCTAGCACAGATTGTTGCTTGGTACGCATCTCAGAAATCGAACTCATGTAATAAATGACGTCAAAATTACCACCGTTTGTATGTTAGAACTTGTTTCTAGCCCCACTACTCATGCAATAGCGTTGTTGGAGGCCTTATATATAAATTAGTCCTCGTACATGTTTTTGTTTCAACATGTTGTTCATCCTCGTTCAACAGAAACACATCCGTACACTACAACATCTAGCACTCGACTCCTAACCATGGTATAGCAAGCGCCAAATAAGATGGCGAGAGGTGGGGATGCGCCGTAGTCGTTTTTAAAAACGCGAACGCCTACTTGCAACTTTATGTAAAACCAAATACAAAGTTTCCCACTATTTCCAATGCTGCGCGGACATACTCCCACCACTCGCCATCTTATTTGGCGCATGCTATACAAGGAAATAAGGTATGCTCAATACGAAACCAAAATTAGACCAAATTAGCGCATGAGCCGAATGTGCATCACCGTCTACATCGCTAGCACTTATCACTTTCATTGTTTTCAATTTTCTTAGCACGTTGCTGCAATATTTTGTATGAATCGTCGTAATATATATTTAACATATTTTTTATTTTATTATTTATAATTTTCCTTTTTGTAATTTCAATTGTAGTCGTATAAAATGATATTTTTAGGTATATCAAGTATTTAATTGTAAAAATTATTGATTTTTTACTAAGTAGGACAGTATACTGTAGATTATATTCTAATATTATATTAGTCGTATTATTAATATAGTTGAATAATATTAAGTCAATATTTATTTTTTAAAAGCGATGGAAGTACATTTACCTACATCATTTGATTTAATTCATGCATGCACATATACATATTTACATATTATTATATCATATTTTATACAAATTACAATTATTAATTCAAATTCATAGATGTCACTACCAAAATTGGTAAGAACAATAATTATTCAACAAATTATTTTTTATGGATTACTTAAAAATCCAATCACAAATAGAAAACAATGGATAATACATATATTTCCCTATGATGTTCCTAATTCAATAAAGGAATATAAATACCTAAAATAATGTTTTAAAAATTATCTTTCTTATAAAAACGGTTAATGTATTATTCTCTGAATTTCCATAAAATACTGAATTTGAAGAAACATCCTGAGTTTATGGTGGATCTTTGAAGATGATAAAATATTAATGTCAGCCATTAATGGTCATTTTGAAAATAAATAGAAAGATTAGCTTTTTAATTGTGAAATATGTGTTAAATTAGAGAAACTTATACTAAAAAATACAGCTCTAATCTACGTTTTTTTTTTAATATTTTAGACTACAAATATATTAGTCTTTCATCATAACTTCATATCTCCGGAAAGACTTTCCTTAGGATAATTTAGATTCTAAACTAAAACGCACGGTAATATCGAAACGAATAAACTATACTAGGATAGTGTTATGATTCACTATACGCCTGAAATACCATATGTACAGGAAGTTCATAGAAAATGTTTTGCAGGAAGTGTGTGCGATGAATAATAATGAAAATACGTAGAGGAAGGAAGATAGTACAACTTAGTACACATTTGTTAAGTTAAATAAAACGATGTGTAAATTCCAGTTTTTTTTTGCGCTTGATTTCATAATTAATGAACTCTAATGAAATAAGACTTATTATAAATGAGTTAACTAATATTAAATATAAACTTTATTTTTATGACCACAGCAATTCTTTTGGTCATGCTCGCTATTCATTTTCTTGACATCTTCAAGATCAGAATTAGGATCTATATATCACTTTCATGACAAAAAGGTCATAAAAATAATTTATACACTAATATCTAAATTTTCAACCAGTCCAATGCTGCAAGAGTTGCCTAAAAATTACATCTCCTTTCCTCGATTCACGATATTTAGCGATATTTTAAATTAATCTTGTCTTCTAACATGCTATTTCATCTTGAATTAATATGTACAGCATCTCTAGTATCTAAAAATTCTGGACAAGCGATTTAAATTGATTTATTATTTTCTATTATTACCAAGTTATGAAGAAAAAAGTCCATTTCCTTGCAGAATCAAAACTTACTTTTCAGCAAGTACTTTTTTCTTCTCGCTATGCTACATACTGTTACTGGCGTAAATACACCCTTTCAAAGAAGAAACTTTTATTACGCTTGAAAACTTACTAATCTTAATACATAAAAGAAAGTCGGGTTAGTTACACCATTTATAACTCAAGAACGGCTGGACCGATTTGAATGATCTCTGATTTGTTGGATTCGTCTCCGCTCCGAATAGCAGACTAACTAAAATTCACGGGAAAAAAATTATATACAGAAAATCAATTTTTAAATAAATTAGATTAGGACCTCCGCCATATTCCGCAATTGACAGCTTACGTCACGCATGCTTATAGCTTATTTGTAATAATTGATGTCCTATGTAATCAGTGACATAAGAGCGTAATTTTTTTTGTTTCATGTTGTCTGTGATTTGTTTTGAAAAAAGCATCTTAGATATGCTATCACCTAGGAATCTAGGTGATAGCATATCTAAGTGTTAGGAAAAACGGAATATCATACCAAAGGCTCACGGCAATTTCAAAATTTCATCAAGGAACAAAAAGTACCAACTAATCACAAAATTATATCACTTGGTCTAGAATCTTTATATAACGAGTGATCATTAAAATTTTCGCTCAAGTAAGCCATGTACACAAAAAGTATGTCCTAACTTAAGTTATTAGAGATCTGTTATTATAATTTCAAACGTCATGTCATGATTGTTAAAAAATAATTTGAAATGCTGACTTTTATATTAAATATATTTATAATTTTTATACAAAGTAATAGAATATTATAAAAAATGTGTAAAATGTTGACCATTCTCCACCAAGCATAATCGCACTCTATTTCGTAGAGCATTGAAAACATTGATCAGTATTTGCGGTGAGTTATTGATGTGTTCACATTTTTCTATGATTTTATGTCTTATCTCTTGTAGATTATTAATTGGTGTTTCATAAATAATATTCTTTATATATGGCCACACAAAAAAATCCATGACTGTTAAATCACATGATCGTGGTGGATATGGAATCGCTGTATTTCTACTTATTATCCTATCGCCACAAAATTGTTGCAAAAACTGAATATTTTCAAGTGTAACGTGAGATGTAGCCCCATCCTGTTGAAAATATCCGACCTGGAGTTCATCATTAGTCAATGATTAGTAAAAACACTGAGAATTTCGTTACGATATTTCTCCGATGTTATCGTGCCCTCAAAGAATATTGGTCCTATTAATCGGTGACGACTCATACCTACCCATACGCCTATTTTTTCTGTAGAGGAACTTCTCTGTAGAAATGAGGATTTTCACTGGACCACATACGCATATTTTGCGAATTAACATAACCTTTCAAATAAAACCAAGCTTCATCGGTGAAAAAAGTATGATTTAAAATATTGTCTGTCATTGTTTGAATAAACCATTGGCAAAATTGTGTTCTTTTTTCATAATCCGTAGGTAATAGATTTTGTACAGAAGTTAATTTATATGGATACATGTGCAAGTCCTTTTTTAAATTTTTTTGACATGTTCCATACGAAAGCCCTACTTGTTGCGAAACTCTGCGAATAGATGTTTGAGGAGATTCGTTAATAATTTGTCTGACATTTTCAATTACGCCGCGACTTCTCTTGAGAGGAGGACCGCTTCCTTTTTTCCTTAAAATACTGCCTGTTTGACGAAAAAGATTTACACAATGCATTAGCGTATCACGGAAAGTTTTATAGCTAGGAACAGTATTTGGATATCTCTCTTCAAACTCCGCAAGGCAGTTTTCTAGTGAATGCTGCCAAACATGAATTTTTTGAGATGTCAGGAAGTAACATTCTACCATAAACACTTTATGCATATCATTAAAGGCCATTACTTTTTCTTTTGATGAAACTTTAAAATATATATTTGACACTGACAGATGTTTGAAATAACATCTTAATGACTAAAGCTACGACATAATTTTTATATACACGGCCAGCTACGAGTGAAAATTTTAATGATCGCTCGTTATATATACAGTGTGGTCATAAAGTTTGGAACCAAGCTTATAACCGCATTATTTTACATTTTTTGGAAAAACGCTCCGACAGGTAAATTTTCTTTTTTAAAACGCCATCTTTTGACATACAATTTTTTTCTATGATGTCATTGGTTTTCGAGTGATGACGTTATCAACACTTTCTTTAAATGGCAACCATATTATTTTTTTCTCGTTTTTGGTAGATCTTTATATCCACCAAATAGTGATATAAAACAATTGGTATGTTGCATCACAATTTTTTGGAAAAAATTATATAAATTTAGAAAAAAATACGAAAATTTTATTTTTGTACAAAATTAAAATTAAATTAAAAAAAAATCTGAACTTAAATTTATTGTAACAGTTAACGTAAATTTTCAAAATGGACCCCACCAACCAACTGACACTGTCCCAGCCGAATGTAAATGCTTTGCGATCAATAGTAATCTGTGTTATTCGCTCCAGGTCAAAAGAAATTCGTCTTCCCAATCGGCCAATTACTTATTAAAAAATCTTATTTAACATTAAATAGTTTCACAAAAAAGGGCCAAAGAAGTTTAATTTATTTAAAAAATTGACATGATGTGGCAGACCATTTCTTAATTAAAATTATCGCCCAAAAATTGAAGATTTCAGAAACTAATTAAGCTTACAAAATTTACTGAAATATGTAAGTAAGTTTTTTTCACACTTCTGTCTTGTGTGAGGACTTAAATATTCTTCTTGAACAAACCGGATCGTCAAAAGCACATGTACTCATGTTACAATGCAAAAAATTTACAAAAACACAAACACGCACTTTTTTGCAAGATATTTCTTTATGACATTCTTGCTTCTTTTTATACAATTTATGTACAAAAATTTTAGTTTGAAATTGTTTCTATGGCGACAACATTGTTGAATTATTTACTTCTATTTTTGACGTTAAATTTTTGAGATATTGCGTAAAAATTGTTCATTTTCGCTAATATAAAAAATGCCACATTTATCTGAGCGAGAAAGAATCGAAATTTTAATTATGGTTGGGTATGGGGACAGACAAAGAACGCATGCAGAAGCATGCGATTTGTTTAACCATGAACACCCTGACAGACCTCCAATTACCAGGTCTACGGTGACAAAACTAGTTGGAAAGTTTACCGAAACTGGATCCGTAAAAGATCGACCACGGCAAGGTAGACCTCAAGTAGGAGAAGATGTGAAATTAAATGTGCTTCTAGAAGCAGAAGAAAGGCATCATGTTTCCACCAGACAACTTGCGTTAGCCAATCAGGTGGCTCACTCATTTGTCAACTTATTTAAAAAAGAACACTATCGTCCTTACAAAGTTCAACTTGTACAGGAATTACATGAGGATGACGAAGATCGTCGACTGCAGTTCTGTGAAGACGTAATGTTACGTTGTGAGCAAAATCCAAATTTCTTGGAAAACATCGTCTTCTCAGATGAAGCTACGTTCTGCCTAAATGGATCTGTTCACCGCCATAATTGCAGATATTGGTCGCAGAACAATCCGCATTGGACTCAAGCGTGTCATACTCAGCGCAGAGGAAAAGTTAACGTATGGGTTGGAATGATTGGACGACGCATTTTAGGACCATATTTTTTTGAAGGAAATTTGACTGCTGTGCAATATTTAGAATTTTTAAGATTTGAACTGGTTCCAGCGCTCGCTGTTATTTTCCCAAATCACGAGGATGGTGATGTACCCCATCCAAATATTTGGTTTCAACAAGATGGGGCGCCTCCCCATTATGGTGTAGAGGTTCGCCACTATCTTGACGAAATATTTCCCAATAAATGGCTTGAACGGAGAGGCGCCATAGAATGGCCACCTCGTTCTCCTAACCTGACTCCGTTAGACTTTTTTGTGGGGTTATTTGAAATCGAAAGTGTATTTTAACAAACCGAACAATTTAGAAGATTTAAAAGAACGAATTCGCGTAGAACTTACACAAATATCCCCAGACATAATTGAGGCGAGTGTACGAAGTGTTTACACTCGGCTGGGACAGTGTCAGTTGGTTGTTGGGGGTCCATTTTGAAAATTTACGTTAACTGTTACAATAAATTTAAGTTCAGATGTATTTTTTTTAATTTAATTTTAATTTTGTACAAAAATAAAATTTTCGTATTTTTTTCTAAATTTATATCATTTTTTCAAAAAAATTGTGATACAACATACCAATTGTTTTATATCACTATTTGGTGGATATAAAGATCTACCAAAAACGAGAAAAAAATAATATGGTTGCCATTTAAAGAAAGTGTTGATAACGTCATCACTCGAAAACCAATGACGTCATAGAAAAAAATTGTATGTCAAAAGATGGCGTTTTAAAAAGGAAAATTTACCTGTCCGAGCGTTTTTCCTAAAAATGTAAAATAATGCGGTTATAAGCTTGGTTCCAAACTTTATGACCACACTGTATATGTATATATATATATATATATATATATATATATATATATATATATATATATATATAGTAAATTCAATCAGTTGGCGATTAAAGGTCTGGTTTACTTTAAAGTATATATATTTAAAACAACCCTACATGTTTCGGCAATGATGCCTTTATCAAGGATATAAAATATAAATGACAGTATACAAATGTCAAATAATTGAGTTGCTATGGATAAAATTATTCAAAGATACATTCCAATTGAATAATAATAAATCATGCCTTAGTATTCCAAAAACAGATAGCAAGGTGTGAACATATGTGTTGTCCGCTGCTAGCAGCTTGTCTCTCTTTCTGGGTATGAACTGGTGTGTTGGTTGCTGCTGGCAGCTTGCGTCTCTCTCTGGGTGTGTGGTTTTGTTTGTTTGAGCGCGTAAGTGTAGGGTTTTGTATGTTGGCGCGCTCGTGCGTGTGTTTAGTGACCGGTCGCGTAAATTTAGAGAGATCGGATAACCAGCCGCTGCGCAGGGCCGCCAACCCTTTCCCGGCAACTTCTTTACTTTTCCGTGCGTACTTCGACGGCCCGACCCCCCCCCCCCCCCCCCCATCGAGGCAAGGCGCAGACCAGCGAAGCGCACCCTGCACGGGGTTGCTCATCGCCAACCGAGGGAACACTCTTAGCGGCTACTTCGGTCGACGACGGTCACACTTTGTGCCATCTTAACATTTTCCGCCAATGCGGGGGCACTGCACACACGTCGAACGTGTGTGTGCTGTTAACAGCAGCCTAGCCAGGTTGCCGCCCAGGACCGGTCCTAGTGGTGTGTGAATTGCGCGGCGCCGTGTTTTGCGCCGCGTAGCTTGGTTCCTCTCTCATGCTGGAAAGGTGGAATGGCACCTGTCTGTCCATCGGGCAGACCCCCCTAGAGTTTGGTAGCGCATATGCTAGGCTACAACCCAGTAGAGGACCACATCAGCACAAAACAAAAACAGAGAAAAACAGGGAAAAGCACACACACGTTCGACGTGTGTGCAGTGCCCCCGCATTGGCGGAAAATGTTTAGATGGCACAAAGTGTGACCGTCGTCGACCGAAGTAGCCGCTAAGAGTGTTCCCTCGGTTGGCGATGAGCAACCCCGTGCAGAGTGCGCTTCGCTGGTCTGCGCCTTGCCTCGATGGGGCGGGGGTCGGGCCGTCGAAGTACTGCACGGAAAAGTGAGGAAGTTGCCGGGAAAGGGTTGGCGGCCCTGCGCAACGGCTGGTTATCCGATCTCTCTAAATTTACGCGACCGGTCATAAACACACGCACGAGCGCGCCAACATACAAAACCCTACACTTACGCGCTCACACAAACACAAAACCACACGCCCAGAGAGGACGCAAGCTGCCAGCAGCAACCAACACACAAGTTCATAGCCAGAAAGAGACACAAGTTGCTAGCAGCGGACAACACATATGTTCACACCTTGCTATCTGTTTTTGGAATACTAGGTATGATTTATTATTATGCAATTGGAATGTATCTTTGAATAATTTTATCCATAGCAACTCAATTATTTGACATTTGTATACTGTCATTTATATTTTATATCCTTGATAAAGGCATCATTGCCGAAACATGTAGGGTTGTTTTGAATGTGTATACTTTGGGGTGATGAACCAGACCTTTAATCGCCGACTTATTAAGTTTACCTTATCATACCAAGGTCACGAAAATATTATATATATATATATATATATTGTTATATTACGCGCTTTAATATATTGAATAAAATGTTAATTACTGTTATAACTGTCCCAAAACGTTGGGCTCTAAATGATATGTTACGAATATGTTGATAAATAAAATTGTTTCTACGTACGGTATAATAAAATGAATGAATGTCATAAAAAAAGTCATGTAAAATTCAAATTGGGCTCATTCAATACTTATCTGTTTTATTATCTTCGGCTAGCTTCTTTTTCTCTTCAGGGCTAAGGTAGGTTCACTTCCTTCCACTTTTACTTTATTTACGTAATTTATTAAGTTAGGAACGGAACAATATCTCAAGTATATTACAAAAAAAACAAAGTAAAATATTGACAATTAACTTTATTAGGGATAAAAGATTTTGCAAAGTTTGAGAAATTTATATTAATAATTTCGTGACACACAAGTAATATTAAGCGAGACACACTCGACGGTTGGTATTCGTACAGTATAATAATATGGTGTAAGACAGGTGCAATAATGTGTTGTCTTAGTAAAATAGTTTATAACAGTGACATGGCATCAAGTTTTACAAATATAAATAGTAGATGCCAATATTTAAATAAGTTGACTAAAGATTACAGTGGTAAAATATCGGTGAAAGTAATATCAATAGTTAGTTATGGAATAACAAAGTAAAGTTCTAGAAATGTACATGCGCAAGAAAAAAATGGCGCGGGAAATTTTGTTAAAATTAGCAAAAACCTGAATCTTCGTATATGATCTCCGTTGCTTCTTGCGCCTGTGTTCTGGAGATGTCTTCACAACGGGAAACGGGAGAATGTTTCTGCTACGGTCCCTCGGGATCACTTGAAATTTGTTGAAATCTCCAAGTCCGACTGCGTCTTGAGCGAATGACCGATTTCGATCGTCAACGATGTTGGTCAAGCTACGGTGAGATTTTTATGGCGGTAAAAACTTTAAAAATTCGTAAATCTCGGACTATTTGGTCGGCGGCTGTTAAATTTTGTCCACAGGTGGTTGGTAGGTAGGTGTAACGTTTTGTAATATTAAAAATCTCTTGCACTTAATAATTTCGCTTAATTATTTTAATTATTACGGAGCACAAAAAACGTGACCTCTCACTGTGACGACTAATTACCGACGCTTGCTTTTTCATTTGTTTTTAATTGCATAACTTTCCGCTACATCGCCCCATTCTTTACTTGCATTAAATTTGTTAATATTATTAAATTAGACAATTTTACAGTATAAAACAGTTAAAAAAATTACAATTTGATTTATAAAATGATTTTGGTTGAATAACATATGTTTTATGTGTTTACAAACACTCCGTCAATATAGGTTTATTCTCGGGTTATTGCACCGTTGAAATTGTGGGCGGGGCTTACTCGTTCAAATGCATTTGAAAATAAATACGTTACATTTGTTTGAATAAACACGCGTTAAATATGTATTTGAAAGAAAAATGAATATAAACATAATAATAAAAAAATTAGAAAAATAAGTTAATAATTTCTAGGTAAATTTGTCGTCAAAATAACGTATTTATTCTTTGAATCGATCTTTCCCCTTCTTAATATTAAAGTACAAAGTAGATATAAACATTATGGTATAGATATTAAGGTTACATATATTCTTTGTTTCTTTCAGAGAAAGCATCCTTCTTGCAATGCCTCAATATATATATATATATATATATATATATATATATATATATATATATATATATACATTTCTACAGATCTAGCTATAAACATAATAGAATCCAAACGGGATGAAATTAGTCCACACACATCACTAAATAAAAACGAATTTATTAGAGGTATACATTTCTGTCTCGACAACACTTCTTTTTATAGTCAATCATTTGGTATTGCCATGGGCTCTCCTTTAGCTGCTCCTATTGAAAATCTGGTAATGGAACATTTGGAACAAAACGTTATCAATTCATTAGACTTCCACCCCATTTTCTTCAAAAGATATGTTGATGATATCATAACATGTATTCCGACAAATAAAATAAATTACCTTGTAAATAAATTCAAGAATTTTCACAACAAATTAAAATTCACTATTGAAGAAGAAATTAATAACAGTATTAATTTTCTTGATATTTCTTTAAGCTATGATAGACAGGGTACTATTTATACAAATTGGTATAATAAACCCACAGCATCTTTCCGATATATGAATTACCACTCAAATGCACCTACAGTATTCAATAAAATGATTATTATAAATAATCTGACTGATAGATAAAATTATCACATACTCAATACAGAAAAGATAACATCAACAAAATTAAAATGATCTTAACAGATAACAACTATCTACCACAACCTATAGACCAAACAATTAAAAAAGAATCCACCAAATATACAACACTGCAGACACCAATAACAATTTAAACAATGAAACAACATACATCACGATTCCATATGTTCAACAATTATTGGAAAAAATTTAATACACTATAAAAAAATATGATATACCTACAACATATAAACTTAGTAATACTAACAAACATCTATTTTCAAAACTAAAACCTAAAATAGAAAAAAATCGAGAAACACATGTCATCTATAAAATACCAGTCGCGATTGCGATAGTTACTACATAGGCCAAACTAAACAATATTTATACAAAAGAATACAAGCCCACAAATACTCTAAAACAGACAAAACTGCTTTATTTACACACAAACTACAACGCGATCACCATTTCGATTTTGAAAACATACAGATAATTGATAAAGAACAACACACAATGAAAAGGGAAATTAAAGAAATGATTAGTATTAAACAGGAAAAAAATTCAATTAACAACAGAAGTGATATACAAAATTTAAGCAGTATATACTATAACCTAATTATGTAACGATCTGCAACTTACCATCATAATATATGTTGTTGTTATATATATCTTATGTTATTTAAATATCTTTATATTTGCTTATCATGCTGACCGTTCCGTGTATAGATCCCTGACTGGCTGTCCGAGTAGGTTTTCGTGGTTTTCCTTCTCGTTTAAGGCGAATGCCGACAGCTTTACATCTTAAGTCGTTCCACGGGTGCATACATAATAATAACTCATGCCTCGCCATTCCCCGTTTTTTTAGACTATTTTTAGAATACTAAGGCATGATTTATTATTATTAAACTGGAATGTATCTTTGATTAATTTTACAACTACAAATGTATAAGTATGACATTAATATAATGTCATGTATATATTAAATTCTTTGAAAAAGGCATCATATGCCGAAACATGTAAGATTGTTTTAAATACATATATTTTTAAGTAAAACCAGACCTTAAATCGCCAACTAATTGAATATACCATAACATAGAAAGGTCACGAAATAATTATCTTTATATATATTTATATATATTTATATATATTTATATATATTTATATATATTTATATATATTTATATATATATATATAGTATTTTCGTGACTTTGGTATGATAAGGTAAACCTAATTAGTCGGCGATTAAAGGTCTGGTTATTACTTCAAAGTGTATAGATTTAAAATAATCCTACATGTTTCGGCAATGATGCCTTTGTCAAGGATATAAAAAATATAAATGACAGAATATAAATGTCAAGTAATTGAGTTGCTATGGTTTAAATTATTCAAAGATACATTCAAATAGTAATAATAAATTATGCCTTAGTATTCAAAAAATAGATAGCAAGGTGAGAACAGATGTGTTGTTCGCTGCTAGCAGCTTTTGTCTTTTTTTGGGTATGAATTTGTGTGTTGGTTGCTGCTGGCAGCTTGCGTGTCTTTGGGTGTGTGATTTTGTGTTTGTGTAAGAGCGTAAGTATAGGGTTTTGTATGATGGTGCGCTCGTGCGTGTGTTAAGTGACCGGTCACGTAAATTAGAGAGATCGGATAACCAGCCGGTGCGTAGGGCCGCCAACCCTTTCCCGACAACTTCTTTACTTTTACGTGCAGTACTTCGACGGCCCGACCCCCGCCCCAACGAGGCAAGACGCAGACCAGCGAAGCGCACCCTGCACGGGGTCGCTCATCGCAACCGAGGGAACACTCTTAGTGGCTACCTCGGTGAACGACGGTCACACAATGTGCCATCTTAACGTTTACCGCAAAAGCGGGGGCAATGCACACACGTCGAACGTGTGTGTGCTGTTAACGGCAGCCTAGCCAGGTTGCCGCCCAGGACCGGTCCTAGTGGTGTGTGCAATGCACGGCGCCGAGGTTTGCGCCGCGTAGCTTGGTTCCTCACTCATGCTGGAAAGGCGGAATGGCACCTGACCGCCCATCGGGCAGACCCCCCTAGAGTTTTGTAGCGCATATGCTAGGCTACAACCCAGTAGAGGACCACATCAGCACAAAACAAAAAACAAAAAACGAAAACGAGAAAAGGCAAGGCATGAGTTATTATTACGTATGCGCCCGTGGAGCGTCTTAAGATGCAAAGTTGTCGGCATTCGCCCAAAACGAGAAGGAAAACCACGAAAACCTAATCGGACAACTAGACAGGAATCAAAACACGGAACAGTCAGCATGATAAGCAAAAGTACATGATATTTAAAAGTAAAGATATTTAAATAACATAAGATATATAACAAAAAAAAATATATATAATATGAAGGTAAATTGTAGATCGTTACAAAATTAAGTTATAGTATATACTGCTTAAATTTTGTATATCATTTCTGTTGTTAATTGAATTTTTTTCTTGTTTAATACTAATCATTTCTTTAATTTGTCTTTTCATTGTGTGTTGTTCTTTATCAATTATCTGTGTGTTTTCAAAATCGAAATGGTGATCGCGTTGTAGTTTGTGTGTAGATAATGCAGTTCGCAGCATGCAGCAATCGCGACATGGTATTTTATACACGACATATGTTTCTCGATTTTTTTCAATTTTAGGTTTAAGTTTTGAAAATAAGTGTTTATTAGTATTACTAAGTTTATATCATGTAGCTATATCATATTTTTTTAAAATGTATTTAATTTTTTCCGATAGTTGTGGAACATATGGAATCGTGATATATGTTGTGTCATTGTTCAAATTTTTATTGGTGTCTGCAGTGTTGTATATTTGGTGTACTCTTTTTTTAATAGTTTGGTCTACAAGTTGTGGTGGATAATTATTAGCAGTTAAGATTGTTTTAATTTTTTTGATGTTATCTTTTCTGTATTGAGCATGTGATAGTTTTACTGCCCTATCAGTCAGATTATTTATAATCATTTTATTGAATACTGTAGGAGCATTTGAGTGGTAATTCATATATCGAAAAGAAGCTGTGGGTTTATTGTACCAATTTGTATAAATAGTACCCTGTCTATCATAGCTGAAAGAAACATCAAGAAAATTAATACTGTTATTAGATTCTTCTTCAATAGTGAATTTTAATTTGTTGTGAAAATTGTTGAATTTATTTAAGAGATAGTTTATTTTGTTGGTCGGAATACATGTTATGATATCATCGACATATCTTTTGAAAAAAATGGGGTGGAAGTCTAATGAATTGATAACATTTTGTTCTAAATGTTCCATTACTAGATTTGCAATAGGAGCAGCTGAAGGAGAGCCCATGGCAATACCAAATGTTTGACTATAAAAAGAATTTTTGTATTGAAAATATGTGTTGTCGAGACAGAAGTGTATACCTCTAATAAACTCGTTTTTATTTAGTGATGTGTGTGGATTAATTTCATCCCATTTGGATTCTATTATGTTTATATATATATATATATATATATATATATATATATATATATATATTATTAAATTAAATTAAATTCAATATAATTCGTATATATACACGAAAGTATAGAAATAAAAATCATGTCTTGTCTGAATATCGTGTACTGATGAGCTTTAACGACAGCGAAATATCGATATCTGCACGTTTCTGGACGGATGTGGTTTTTTGCATATATATATATATATAGTAAACCTAATCAGTAGGCGATTAAAGGTCTGTATATTACTTCACAATATATGTATTTAAAAAACTCTACATGTTTCGGCTGTATACGCCTTTTTCAAGAGAATACAAAATATGAATGACAGGATATAAATGTCAAGTAATTAAGTTGCTATGGTTTAAATTATTCAAAGATACATTCTAGTAATAATAATAAATCATGCCTTAATATTCCAAAAAATAGATAACAAGGTGTGAAAATATGTGTTGTTCGCTGCTAGCAATTTGTGTCTCCTTCTGGGTATGAACTTGTGTGTTGGTTGCTGCTGGCAGCTTGCGTCTCTCTATGGGTGTGTGGTTTTGTGTGAGAGCGTAAGTGTAGGGTTTTGTATGTCGGTGCGTTCGTGCGTGTGTTTAGTGATCGGTCGCATGAATTTAGAGAGGTCGGATAACCAGCCGTTGCGTAGGGCCGCCAACCCTTTCCCGACAACTTCTTTACAATTCCGTGCAGTACTTCGACGGTCTGACCCCCGCCCCAACGAGGCAAGGCGCAGACAGGCGAAGCGCACCCTGTACGGGGTTGCTCATCGCAACTAAGGGAACACTCTTAGTGGCTACCTCGGTCGACGATGGTCACACTTATACCATCTTAACGTTTTCCGCCGAAGCGGGGGCATAGCACACACGTCGAACGTGTGTGTGCTGTTAACGGCAACCTAGCCAGGTTGTCGCCCAGGACCGGTCCTAGTGGTGTGTGCATTACGCGGCGACGACTAGGACCGGTCCTGGGCGACAACCTGGCTAGGTTGCCGTTAACAGCACACACACGTTCGACGTGTGTGCTATGCCCCCGCTTCGGCGGAAAACGTTAAGATGGCATAAGTGTGACCATCGTCGACCGAGGTAGCCACTAAGAGTGTTCCCTTAGTTGCGATGAGCAACCCCGTACAGGGTGCGCTTCGCCTGTCTGCGCCTTGCCTCGTTGGGGCGGGGGTCAGACCGTCGAAGTACTGCACGGAATTGTAAAGAAGTTGTCGGGAAAGGGTTGGCGGCCCTACGCAACGGCTGGTTATCCGACCTCTCTAAATTCATGCGACCGATCACTAAACACACGCACGAACGCACCGACATACAAAACCCTACACTTACGCTCTCACACAAAACCACACACCCATAGAGAGACGCAAGCTGCCAGCAGCAACCAACACACAAGTTCATACCCAGAAGGAGACACAAATTGCTAGCAGCGAACAACACATATTTTCACACCTTGTTATCTATTTTTTGGAATATTAAGGCATGATTTATTATTATTACTAGAATGTATCTTTGAATAATTTAAACCATAGCAACTTAATTACTTGACATTTATATCCTGTCATTCATATTTTGTATTCTCTTGAAAAAGGCGTATACAGCCGAAACATGTAGAGTTTTTTAAATACATATATTGTGAAGTAATATACAGACCTTTAATCGCCTACTGATTAGGTTTACCATATCATACCAAGGTCACGAAGTTATTATATATATATATATATATATATATATATATATATATATATATATATATATATATAATATTTTCGTGACCTTGGTATGATATGGTAAATTCAATCAGTTGGCGATTAAAGGTCTGGTTTACTTCAAAGTATATATATTTAAAACAACCCTACATGTTTCGGCATTGATGCCTTTATCAAGGATATAAAATATAAATGTCATTTATTTTTTATATCCTTGATAAAGGCATCATTGCCGAAACATGTAGGGTTGTTTTAAATATATATACTTTGAAGTAAATCAGACCTTTAATCGCCAACTGATTGAATTTACCATATATATATATAGATATATATATATATATATATATATATATATATATATATGAAGGTAACAGCGTTAGTAGACAGGGCTTTAAATCTCACCAATCCAGTTTTCAGACCAACAGTACTGAATAAAGTAAAAACAATTTTAACAGAAAACAATTATCCACCACAATTTATACAAAAAATTATAAAACAGAGACTTAATAAAATATATAACAAAACTAAGTGCCAAAACAAGAATAAAACAACCAATTAATTAACATATATCCCTACACCCTATATAACTGGATTATCCGAAAAACTAAACAATATATTTAAACCATTTAATTTTAAAATAGCACATCAAAGCGGAAAAACCTAAAATTCCTACACACCAAATAAAGACTCAACACCTACACTTAAACAATCACATACACTATATAACATACCCTGCAAAGACTGTGACAAAGTATACATAGGCCAAACAAAACAGTTACTACAGGAAAGATTAAAAGGTCACAAATACGCAAAAAATCAGACAGCTTTAAAAAAACACCAGATGACACTAAAACATAATTTTGATTTTGAAAATACCAAAATAATAACCAAGCAAAAAAATACAAAAGCTAGGGAGGTCTTAGAAATTATCCATATTTTCAAAAACAGCTGAACAATCAACGACCGAAACGAGATTGATGGACTTTCTAAACTCTATTATCCACTCATTAAACAATAGAAGACAACCAACCCCACCCCCACGCACCAACAAAAAAATTCTTATTGTTCCCATTGTAAATACATATGCTATGTTTCCCTAACACATGGCCTGACCATGCTAATTTTTAAAAACGAAATTGGAAATTTCATATCTCCAACAAAGACATTTAGTCACACAAAATATTCTGAGGGACGCGGTCGATCATGGAAAGGTCTCGGGCATGTCCGTACCATACATGTACACAAATATGTGTTTTGAAACGGAATAAATCGGTGAGTTTTATACCATTTAATTTTCCTTACTTTATTATTATTTTAATTTTTAATTCATTCATACAAATGTAATCATTTAATTTTCCATACTTTATTATTATTTTAATTTTAATTTTTAATTCATTCATACAAATGTAAACATATTTTCTTACCTTTCGTTGTATTAATTTTTGTTTCTAGTCACTTGAAAAAGACTTAATAATAAAGAGTCGAAACGTCGTAGAGAAAAACATTGAAATTCATTAAAGGTCGCTAAACCAATAAAAAAGTCTATTATTTTAATATTAAGACACGGCTAATAAAATAAATAAGAAATTTAATTCTTATTAACACTAAATATATATATATATATATATATATATATATATATATATGTAAATATATATACATATATATATATATATATATATATATATACATATATATATATATATATATACAATTGATAAATTATTGGAGTTTTTCGGCTTTTATATGAAATATTTCCAAATATCAAATTAGTATGTATGTAATTGCAAATTACAAAGCAAATCATACGAAATTTTTAAGTGGCTTAAGTGGTAAAAGCGACAGTCCGGCAAACTATAGACTTGGGTTCAAGTCCCAACGTAGACAATATTTTTCAATTAAAAATTATCTAAACACTTGTATATATATATAGTCCGTGTAGAAAGTATCCGGAATTTATTATTTTTCTTAATTTTAATATATTTCTTTTTTGTTATATCCTAATACAAAAGTAATGCATTAAGTAGGTTGTAGCGAGAGTAGGCCATGGCTAAAATCATATAACATCAGCTTTCAAATATTGTTGATTGTTAACAGGCTTAATATTTGTGAAATAATGTCGCAAGTAGAAAAAAGAAAGTTTGTGGAACATGTGTATAGAAGAGGTGTTCAAAACGTTAAAAAATTAGTGCAATTGACTGAACAAGGAGAAAATGCAGTATATGAGACAATAAAGAGGATAAGAAATGGGAGAGATATGAGCCATGGACCAGTCTTCGGAAGACCGCGTAAGATTATTGGAAACAATCTGAACGCTTTAGTGACTTTAGGACGACAAAATCCTAACAGATTTGGAAATCAACGTCAAATAAGAGTTTGTCCAGAAACCATTCGCATTTCACTGAAAAGACAAGAAAACCAAAAAAAAAACAATGTAATGACACCTCTACAAAGGCAACGAAGAATAGATTTTTGCCAATGTTTTCAAGACCATAATTTTAATGATGTTTTTATATCTGACGAAAGTTGTTTTCAGCTTGGTGCAAATCATCTCAAAATCCTATCAAGAGAAAAAGTTACCGTTCAACTTTCCAAATTTTCCACTAAAATAATGGTTTGGGGAGCACCCTCTCAACGTGGTGCTACACCTCTCTGTATAATTGATGGCATCGTCAACAGTGCAAAATATTGTGAAATTCTTAAAGGCTTTCTTCTTGAAACTTCTGCCTACACTACAGCTTCGATGCAAGAAGAAAACTTGGCAACAATTCCATAGCCAGCAGCTTCCCCAGATCTTAGTACCATAGAAAACATATGGAGATTAATGAAAATTGAACTAGAACGAGCAGCGCCACGAAATAAAGATTTGATTCGGTCAGTTTTACAAGCCTGGACTACCATCACCGAAAACTATAGCAGTGACTTAGTTTCAGCAGTACCTCAACGTTTAGTTAAGTGTTTAGAGTTAAATGGAGGTTGTATTAGTAAATGAGATGAATTATTTGTTGTGATTTTCTTATTCAAGTAAAAAAATATATACCGTAAAATTATAACTGTGCTTCTTGTTTTCCGGATACTTTCTAGACGGACTATATGTACATATATATATATATATATATATATATATATATATATATACATGCTGTCCCGTATCGTTATGTTCAAATTTTAGGAGTGTAAAGTAGACTTCACTTCAAGTAACAAAAACGCAAAACTTGTATATCCATTTTTATTTGATTCAAAGTTGTAGATATATGAATGTGATTGTCAGATCATGAAATAAAAAATGTAATCCTAAAGTCAATAAAAACTGATTTTATTTAAAAAAGTTCAATTAATAATATTTTGGAAATGTCCATCTCCTTGTTGAATGCAGGCTTGTGTCCGTAAGTCAACAGAAGAAGTACTTATCCGAATTTCATACTTGTTTTGTCGGATGTGCTCGGCAGCCAGGTGAATACGATCCAACAACTCTTCTCTTGTGTTCTAAACTTGTCCGTAGACTATATTTTTCATGTACCTCCATACATGCGGCCATGCAACAGGACCACCTCGACCAATCCATCTTGGATAATTGACGTTAACCCAATTTCGGACAGCAATTCCGAAATGTGGTGGTGCCCCATCCATGTGAAACCACATGTCTCGTCAAACTTTCAGTGAGACATCCACTAAAAGACCTGGCAGTTCGTCAATAAGAAATTGAAGGTAATTGTCCGCATTTAACCTCCCAGGAAGAACGACAGGACCAATCAACAAGTCATCGATTAGGGCCGCCCAAACGTTAAAAGAAGATGCATGTTGAAATTTAGATGGGCATATAACTTTGGGATTTTCTGATGACCACCTGTGCAGGTTTCTCAGATTTGTAACACCAGTTCTCGTGAACGTAGATTCATCTGTCCAGAGGACTGTTCTGCAGAAATTAAAATGAAGCCGCGAAATCTTAATATTCAGGTAAAATAAACTAGACGAACATAGTGGTCTGCCTCAAGCAAACCGTGGCCCCTGCGATAGTGTTATGTATATAAGCCCTCACGTTTTAAAATGCGCCAACCTGTCGTTCGTGGCACTCCTAGTTGTCTAGCTATTCGACGTACACTAAGAGTTGGATCCCTTGTAACAATAGCTACTGCTTCTTCCTCTAAGTCTGCTGGCAAATTTACTCCTCGATCGAGAAGATAATCACGCAGTCTGCATTCCCGAAATTGTCTGTGTACTTCCAGTAACGTTCTGAAATGAGGAATGCGTCTATTGGGAAACCGATGTCGGCATTCAATAACTGCTTGACGTGCACTGCCGTTACAGTAGCCATACACAAAATGCATGTCCGCATATTCTTGAGAAGAAAATCGGTGAGGCATTTTGAATAAAGAAGACGTGTCCACTCACTAATAAGCTGTTGTGTGAACTGAAACGTAATGCAACAGTCATCTTAACATTTGTTTATTATATGATATTCATGGTTCAGCACTTACGAAATAAATAAGAACCTTCTTTATCATAAACCAATTTCCAGTACTCTGTTTTGTAGATATCCAAGAAATTACTGTATGCACTACGACACGTGTTTATTTATTTTAGGATAACATTTTATTATGCGACGTTAACAATCACAGGCCTGTTATTGAATCGTATAACTTTTTTTAAATAAAATCAGTTTGTATTGACTTTAGGATTACATTTTTTTCATGATCTGGCAATCACATTCATAGATCTGTAACTTTGAAACAAATAAAAATAGATATACAAGTTTTGCGCTTTTGTTACTTGAAATGAAGTCTACTTTACACTCCTAAAATTTGAACATAACGATACGGGACAGGTTGTATGTATATATATATATATATATATATATATATATATATATATATTAACCGACCTTGTCAAGCCCAAAACACTATATTGCACCGATGATACCAGGCCCATCACTTACTTAGGAAGCCCGATTTCGGGCTTGGTAAAAACACTGTGTATATTGAACGTATTTGATGTAACCTATGCTAAAGTACTGGAATTTAAATTTTCGGGTGGGCTTCATAAGGTGACGCTATATCGCATTTTATACGCGTTTAGTTCAGCGAAACTGCGAGTAGTCAGCGCTGCGGCGGTTTGTATATACACCGTACATGGTTTACGCATGTTAGCAAACCCACTGATATTAAGCGCATTATTCAAAGCCCTTTGATTTGACAACAGTGTGTAGGTAGAAATAATGTGTAGATATTTATTGACTGAATCTTTCATTTTCCAATATTGTCCCTATAATTTGAACGGCGACTGACTTCTGATTTAAGTCAGCGCTACTCTTTTAAAGAATTAATTGACATAATGTCTTTGACATATCATTTCTATTCTGGTAGTTTATTAGAATTATTTGTTTCTTAGATTACTATTTTTTTAGATATTAATTGATATTTGCAATATAATACCATTACTTTGTTATTTTGTAATAAGTACTACATACTTGGGTAAATGTAAAACGAAAATTTTGATAGTTGCTTTCCATCGTAACTAGAAGCTTTAAGTAAAGTATATTTTAGCATATCTATCTCTAAGGGCAGAATTTGGTGTTAATTTTCTTAATTGGGAAATATTACCCTTCATCATATCATTTTATTTATTGTCATGATTACAAAAAATATTTCGTCTGTTTAGATCACAAGGTACAGGAAAGCTTCTAATTTAAAAATTATTTGATTCGGAGTAGTGGCTGTAAAATGTTAGAGATAAAATAAGTAGTAAGATGACAAAACTCTTTGGGATTGCATCGAGAAGACAGGTGGAATATCTAATTTAACTCGGATTTATCACTTGTTTTCTACCTGCAATTTTAATATTTATTATATTCCTTAAAGAACTCGATTATTTGTCGCAGAAGGCCTTTAGTGCATTATTACGCCTTTCAAAATCTAAATTTGCTTTAACTATGTCCACTAGAATAAAAGTTCCTAAGCCCATCAGTTTGAATAACCTATAGTTGGATTATTTGTATTTTTTTGTTTCGGTTTCATGAATATATGAATTTTATGTCTTCTTTTTATTGTAATATGATTTTGAACATTTAAATAAAATAGAACATAATCATCAATTTTATTGTGGGGTACAAATGTATCCCGTACTGTAATCCATGTAATTAACTCAGTGCGGACGAAGAAGATCAGGTATATCAAGTAGCAAGTAGCAAGTAGCAAGTAGCAAGTGGCAAGTAGCAAGTAGCAATTGACACAAGGAAAAGAATTCTGGGAATCAAAATCAGAATAAAAGACAGGAAGTATCAGAGAACGGAAAAATTTTAAAGGAAAAGAATTCTGGGAATCAAAATCAGAATAAAAGACAGGAAGTATCAGAGAACGGAAAAATTTTAATTTTACAGCAACCGTTTAATAACAACAGAAACACAAGCATATAAGAAAACTGATTATATATATTTTTTCTAATTTAGTCGAAATGAGTTATAAACCAATGTCTTTACACGAACCCAATCTTTACTTCCTAAAACGTCCTTGTTCATTGCAATCAATTCTTCACACTCGTGCTTTTTAGGAGTTATTTTATTTCTTATGTGCTTTGTGAAATGCTTTAGAACTAGTTGTTTTTCAGTAACTGACCAGCGAAGACGTCTACTTGTCGAAGGTCCCAAAACTATAACATTAACAGTAATTAAATACATATAATATTTTCATAACAAAACCGGGATAATAAATACCTTTATATTTTCTCTTTCTATTATTCTGTAAGCATTCTTTCTTCGAATCAGATTTCTTGTCTGTAAAGTTAGACTTTAATTCGTTCTTTGAGTCTAGATTTCTTTTCTCTCTTTTTCTTTCTATTTTGTCTTGGTCTTCGTCTATAGAGCCAGTGCATATATTTTCTTTATTATGTTCGATTTCTAAATTTTCTACGTTTGTAACTGCATGTGCCGATAAAGATAAGGCGCGCTCTAAAGCTTGTTCTGGCGGTACAGCTTGATCTTCTTCACCATATTCCGATTCAGAACTATAATAAACTTCTCTGGGTAACTCAATTTCATTTAAATTTTTGCCTTTGAACTCCTTTCCTTTACCCTTCTCCATTAATAATAATATCTTAGCAACTTTGGCTGTCTGATAAATATCTTGCGGTAATCTTAATAAAAGACATGTTAAAGATACTAAAAATAGCGTTAGCAAAGGATAATAGAGGTACCTACCTGTAAAACTCCGCATGGGTTTTTTTCGTATGGCCCATAAAACTTGCTACTTGCTCCATTTCGCAATCCTCCATGCTCATTAGCTGCAAAGTTGTTGCTATGTGTTTTCTGAACCTTGTAGATGTTAAAAGTAATGGATTTGTAGCCCTACAGTTTAAGGCTAATTTTCTAATAATATTTGTCCCACTCATCCACCTATTTTCTGATCCTGGATTAGCGAAAAGATACGGATTTGTTTCGGGTACGATATTGCTGCTTTTTCTCACTTTCAACAAGCAGTTTATAAATTTTTGAATTCGATTTGAAAACAGTATTGGCACTGGTTTAGAACCTTTCCCTCCAGTTACAACTCTCTTAAATTTTTTGCTTATTATTTTTTCAACTGCACTGAGGGACTCTAAAAACGCCTCTTGACCACAATTTTCATTAGTACTATTTACATAAGTCTCTATTTTCAAATACTGAACGTCGCCTATTCGTTTTCGGTTAAACATCACTGTTAAAGTTAAGACGCATTCAGTTAAAATTTTATAGTTTGTTTTAATATGCAAATCTGATGTTGAATTATTTAGGGTGTTGTATGCGTCATCCGCACGATTATATAGATATAATTGAAATTTTTGAATATCGTCCGTTAGAGGCAACTCCACTGGTTTTTGCCATTGTTTCTCTTTAAGATTCTTTAAAGCTAAACTACCTAATTCATTGCACCAGTGACTCTCAACCAATTTTTTCAGTTCTTTTATTTCCATTTTTCGTTCTTCTTTATTTGTCCAAGTAATGTTAGGTATATTTCGTTTTTCTATGACAAGTTTAAATGCAACGTCACATACTACCTTTAAAGATGTTCCCACGTGCAATGCAAGCGATGGAGCTTTAAAGCATTTTGTCTCAGGGTTAAATCCACTAATTTTCTTAGCAGCCATCACAAGATATATGAACATCTCTGGTTTTAAAGCATCAAATAAACCTTTGACATCCGTATTTGTCGATTGTAAAGCTCTCAATAGTCGGGCCAATTCTCTCATCTTGTTTGAAACTACGATAGCCATTTGTTGTCTTTTATGTGTATTTAATAAAAATTCTCCATATAAGCAAATTAAAGGATCATTTTTTGCGGTAAGACTTATATAATCTGCGCGCATTATTCCAAAGACTTCGGATTTTATACGCGATGTCTTTAAAAAATTGTAATTTCTTGAGGTGATGGATGCCATAAATGTTTGGGAGTTTGTTAAGCATTTGTTGTTTGGTTTCTCAATGTCCGTTGGTTTGCTTTTACATATTTTAACATGCTTGAATAATAGTTTTCTAGAGTACTGACCCAAACAATATGTACAAACAAAGTATTCCACATTAGGATTTTTTGAATTTCTTACTGGATTCAATACACCCTTCTCGACCTTTAATTGAAAATAACCTTGTTTTCTTAAAGAGGAAACTAAAGCTAAACGTTCTTTACTTCTTGGCTTATAACTTTTAAGCAACAGCACATCTTTATGAGTTTTATGATGTCGAATCAAATGTCTAGTAAAGTGGGTGATCACATCTTTAAAACAAATGGGGCATATTGTTGGTCTTTCGGGAGCCGAGTTCTTTTTTATATAACATCGTTCAATACCCTAGAAAATATATTCTTATTTATTAATGAAAAGTTGACATAAAATGTTATTTCAATTGAATAACATTAAAATAAATGGAAGTAATAAGGAACACAGCAAAACTCACCGCTACATTATATAATTGTGATTCAATTTCTACACTACTCCCTCTATTTTGTGTTTTGCTGCAACCTGGTATTTCCGAGAATTTTATGTCAGGTAAGATATCAACAAGATCATTATCAGATTCTAGTTCAGGTATGAATGGTATATCCTCAGCCTTGTCCAAAAAGGAATCCGATGGTTGTGTTAGAATTATGTTGGTCTAAGTAAATAAAATAGTACTAGTAAGTATTTGGCTTGCACTTGCACAAATTTTAAAAGTGTTTATATCATAAACTCCTGAATTTATAGATACTGACTGTCCGAAGTAAAGTGCACATTATTGCTGATTTTGTTATTATTAGAAAGACAAAGTCAGTAACAAACATGTTTATCTGTTCCAATTTGCAACCGTCATAAAGAATTGTTTCAGTACTTATTATACTACTTTGTACCAGAAACAATAACATAGTGATAATGCCCACTTAACTTTGAACATACTGTATAAATTAAACGATTTTGCTGTGTATTTACGTACTTGATACGGTATTGCAACTGATTCCGTTGAGTCTGAATTTGACGAACAAGATTCACTGGGTGGAATGAACTCGGAACCTGAACTTTCATTATCCCCAAGATCTGTTGATAAGTCTCCTAATTCGTCATCATTATTGTAGACATAATTCTTACTCTTTTGTGCTGTGTTCATTAATGGTGGTCCTGAATTTTTGATATACTCAAAATATGTAGATGATGTTCCTAATTCATCATCATTACTATCAATATGATTATTGTTTATATGTTCTGTATCTATTAATAGTGCTCCTGAAGTTTTGATATCCTCAAAATGTGTTGATGATACTCCTAATTTATCATCATTACTATCAATGTCATTATTATTATTAATTTGTTCTATGTCTATTAATGATGCTCCTGTCTCGTCAGAGTGAGAATGAGCTATAAATGTAAATAAATAAATGCATTTCTTTTCAATTTTTAATTAATTGAAATACTTAGTCACATAAAACATTACAGGTTTTTAATGTTAAGCATACATAAAACGATAAAAATAAATCCCTTTGCCATAACTCTGATGTAATATAATAAGCAACATGAGTTTTTTTTAATTTTCATGATCTGAATCTGTATGCATGGGCAGTAAATTACATATATATTTCTATTAATTTAAGTGAAAAACGAAATTTAGAAAAGTAAAACTCGCCAAAAATGCAGTTGTTGTACGTCTTTGTTTCATAAATAGACATTTCATATTTCAGTCAATATCAAAATTTGTTTAACTTTGTTCAATTAAATCGGTAAAAGGTAGTATGTATCTCTTATCGAGAACAATAAAGGTTTTATCAATCGCAGACAAAATTGTCTTCGGCCGGTAAAACCCTTAACGTTCGAGATGTTTATAATATTTTTGCACAATACTTTCTCTTGATTAATGTAAATATTTACTAAAAATATTAAGATAACGTTCGTATTTTCCACAAAAGCCTAATAAAATATAATATAAATCTACAGACTTACCTTGCTTGTTATTTCTTGCTAAATTCACTATAAACTTTGTACGATCCATTCTAGCTCAGTAAGCCAGTTAATACTGATTGTGTATATTTTCTGTTATTTGTGCTACTTGATGATACCGAAAATTGGCAACATCGCAGGGCTTTGTACTATGCGTGAAGTAAATAAATTATATACACTCGGGCTTTTTATAGCATTCAAAATGTAGAGGGCTTTGTAATAACAGTTAAATTTTTTTTTCGGTGTATGTTAGTAAACGCTACCCCTCTCAGAATGCCTCCATTATCTTAATTATTTTAGAGCGATATATTCAATTCTTATTCTGTAAAAGAAAGCAGGAAGGTCGGGCTTCTGAGAGTCTGCAGTTCGTACCGGGCCTGGCATCAATAGTTGGGTACGTATATATATATATATATTTATATATATATATAATGTATATTTACACCCACGCACAACCAACTACGGAGTTTTGGATTGCTATACTTTCCGGAAATTCAAAGGCTAAAACATGGTGGAAATTTACAGTAAGTCTGTCAAAAAATGGTTTAGTGAAGGAACATCGCATTGTATACTTTAAGGAGATAACGATCCAAATCATCGCGCATCTTGGAAAATTGAAAATAGGATAATGGGTATTCGATTGGCCGTGTCAATCACCAGATTCTAATCCAATTGGCAAAATGAGTCTAACTGAAATGAACCTGAGGAGAAAAAGCCTGTCGAACTTAAAAAAGCTTCGTAAAAGAAAGCTGTTTTGCACAGAAAATCCTGCTGTAGGGAAAAAGCTCTGTCATGCAATAGCCGTTAATAACGCAACTGAATTGCATATTAGGTCATTGAGACTTAGTACTTTAAGAATTCATAGTCACTATAATTTTTTTTTTTTTTTAGGAAACGTTTCTCTGAAAAATACCCCCCCCCAACTCTTATAACAGATGCTGTAGGCAATATAAAGACCTATAATACTTAAATGCACCATAATATTTTTTGTTATAATTAATAATACCACGAATATTTGTATTATTCACTTTGAACTGTATTATGCGCAATTATTTGCACGATTTTATATATTTTATTGTGTTTAGGCTATTAATGATGCAATATAGATACCGAATCTTAGATAAGATAGAACACATGCTCAATCAATTTGCTTGGAATTTTAAGAGGAACACGAGATGATTGATTACGCAAAACAAGTGTATGTACTTGTAATTTATTATACTCGTATATTATATAATCTATCATAAAAATACATAATTACTAATTTAACATTATTAAAATTAGGCGTCATTTGAATAAAACATTATTTAAAGGAAATATTGAATAGGCAATATGATGAATAAATAATAATTACGAAATTTATAACAGAAAATCACCACAATAGTTAATAATTCAGATGACAAACTGCTGTAATTGAACAAGGAAAAGGGCCTCCTAGAAAAAACAGTATAATAACATAAAATAGTGTTCCTTCCTCAGAAAATAATAATACTGTTAGAAATTGGAAAACTGCATAGACAAAATAATTTATTTTATGAGTTATGAGTCAACTTAATTAAGGAATAATAAGTTGTTTATTTAAACCTGCATGAAAATGAAAGTTTTACCTAAATAAGTGGGGTTCCGATATTACAAGGAAAAAGAAAGAAAGAGATCTGCCCAAAACTAATGTTTTAACATCAATATAATACGTGTGAGTATAAAAAATAATTTTCATTATGATCATGTTTGATACAATTGCCGCCAGTTCTTGCAAAAAACTTTATTAGAACAAAGATAATCTTCACAAGAGAAGAAACTTGAAAAATCGTTGTAAACGGAATTTAAATAAATGCCTCTTATTTAAATTATAGATTAATACTAGAGACTTTGAACAAAAAGAATTAGAAGGTTTTTGTTGTACCTATTTTGTGTTAAATTTGATTTAATGATTATTGTTTGAATTCTAAAATATTTTTTTACGATTAAATATCGAAATTTTATTTCCAAATTACTATATTATGTATGAGAGTTGAAGAATTTTTAAATCCTATTGGCCAGAATAAAGAAATGTGCAAATGGAAAAAAGTAACAGCCATAAAATGTTTTTTTTAATATAAAATCAGACCCTTATAATTTCTTTTCATACTTTCATTCTTGAAGAATCTAATGAATAATTTTAATACACTATTGTCCAAAAGACACAGTTAGTTGCATATATACACTTTTAAAATTTATAAACAGAAACATTGTAATAGCATCTTAAGTGTAACCTTATTTAGGATTTATTTGGAACAGAAAATCGTATACAACTATAACGATAGTAAATAATTCTCAAAAATTAATAGAGATGTAGCACGAATAAAAAATAATAAATAATAGGCAACATGATTTCTATAATAAGTTGTTCAGCAATATAATTACGCGTTGTTAGATTTAATTTACTTCATTACGGAATTTTTTTTAAATAATTTATTTTCAAACAGCAAAAACCATAATATCAATATGTCTCGATTGCGATAGTTACTACATAGGCCAAACTAAACAATATTTATACAAAAGAATACCAGGCCACAAATACTCCAAAATAGACAAAACTGCTTTATTTTCATTAAAGAAGATTTCTATAATAAGTTGTTCAGCAATATAATTACGCGTTGTTAGATTTAATTTACTTCCTTACGGAATTTTTTAGCAATAGTTAATTTTCAAAAAGAAAAACCATAATATCAATATGTCGCGATTGCGATAGTTACTACATAGGCCAAACTAAACAATATTTATACAAAAGAATACCAGGCCACAAATACTCCAAAATAGACAAAATTGCTTTATTTTCATTAAAGAAATTATTAAAATTAAACAAGACAAAAATTAAATTAACAGAAGTGACATAAAAAAATCTAAGCAGTATATACTATAATTTAATAATGTAATGTAACGATCTGCAATTTACCATCATGAATATATACAATTGTTATACATATAATTAAATGTTATTTAAATATCTGCACACTGGCAGTCCCGAGTTTAGATCCGGGACTAAGCTCTCCGAGTAGGTTTTCGTAGTTTTCCTTCTCGTTCTAGGCGAATGCCGACAGTCATTAAGTCATTCCACAGGCGCAGACATAAAAATATCTGATGGCTTACCTATGTCCCCTGTAATTGGTGTCTAGCTGTTGGGGAATGCTAAGGCATGAATTATTATTATTAAACTGGGATGTATTTTTGAATAATGTCATTTTTATCTATGACAACTTAAATATGACATTAATATAATATAGTCATTTATAATTGAAAATTCGTTGAGAAAGGCAGAAATTGCCGAAACATGTTAAGAGATTATTTTAAATATATACATATTAAAGTACAACAGACCTTAAATTGCCGACTATCTAAATTTACTATATATATATATATATATATATATATATATATATAGTAGATTTAATTAGTTGGCAATATATATATATATATACAAAGGGCATTTCATTTGAAACGAGACACCTCAAATAACTCTTTACCTGCTGTGATTTAGCTCCCACCACACAAAAATTTAAATAGGGAAGATGGGCCTTGTAACCACTCATTCAAAAGGTCTTTTAATTCTCTTCACGGCAACATGTATCAAAATGTCTTTTTTTTATCAGTAAGCAAAAAGTGCATTATTTGCAACCTGTGTAATAAAACATAACTAAAGTGAAATGGCTTGGATTATATTTTATTAAATTTTCAAAGTTATTACCATTAACCTCAATATAATAGTACGATCTTACTTCAAATGCTCTCCTGACATTTCGCAACATTTCTGGAGTTATTCGTTGGCATTCCTCAACAATTTTTACCGTAACTCTTGTAAGGAAGCTGAACGCGTGGCATACACCTTACATTTAAGATGCCCCCAGAGTAAAAAATCAAGTAGTGTGAGATCCGGCGATCTGGCAGGCCATTCTATAGCCCTCCTTCGACCAATCCAGCGATCGCGAAAGTGTTGACCCATTAACTGTCATACTCCGTCAGCGTAATATGGAGGTGCTCCATTTGCTTAAATATTATCTCATTCTTCAACAAATCTGAATCTTGCTCCAATTTTTCTGTAATCAAAGGATTTATTGTATCGTCCAGCATGTTCAAATACATTTGACCGTTTACAGACCCGTCAATAAATAGGGGTCATATATACATTAAGTTTCTGTAGCTATTGTCTATGTGTTTCCCGCGTCAAATGGGGGTTGACTTCATTCCAATATCTGCAGTTGTGACAATTTACTTCGCCATTGAATGAAAAAGATGATTCGTCCAAAAAGCAGATATTATACAATAATTTCGATTATTGTTGATGCGCTCGGTTATTACTTCACAAAATTCCTACCTCCTGTCAAAATCATCCCATTCAATTCGTGAATAAATGTAATTTTATAGGGATGAAATTTCAACTTCTTAAGCATTCTACAAACTGATAAACAGCTTACTCTTGATGCTTTAGATACCTGTCGTATCAATGTCGCATTTCCAAGCACTGTGACCTGACCTAAGACTTCGACATTGATATCTTCCTTATTTACAACCCGATGAAAATGTTTTTTGTTATGTACAGAGCCCGTTTCCGCAAATTTTTTGATTAATTTTATTACGTACTTATGTCGCACATTTTGGCCTGCATGATTTTCGTTGAATAAGCGAGCTGTAGATCTTGCACACCTCCCATTCTCATAATACAAAGTCACTAATTCCACACGTACTTGGATAGAATAGACCATTATTTATTAATTGTGAATTCACGATTAAACTAAATGTAAACTCCGCTAAAGAACATTCCACTAAACAATAGAAACGTAAACTAATATTGTACAAAATAAGTTCCTAAATCTGAAAACAGAAGCAAAAAATGTGGTGAAAAACGACATTAAAAATAATAAATCAATGTGAGTTACCTTGGTTACCACAAAAATTGCGAAATATCACGAGAGCATTTGAACCAATATTATACTATTACTCTGTCGTATTTTATTAAACAGGTTGCAAATAATGCACTTTTTGCTTACTGATAAAAAAAAAGGAATGGTTTTAAATCATCAGGCTCCGCATTAAAAATAGTCTACCTTGATATTGTGATGACTCATCCAACGATGCGTCGCGCGTCATACCTCTGGCTCTTTCTCGATGGATGTAGAACGTTCGAGAAGAGAATTTCACATTGATATATGAGTCGTCGAGGAAGGGATTGAGGCAGTCGTTACCGAATTATCTTTTATTTAACTTACATAAATATATAAATGTGCTTATTGTTAGTAATTAGTTTTATATTGTTATTCGTTTTTTTATTATGATTAATATAGTGTGTGTCTAAAGTTACCGTTAGTTTTATTTAAGAACCCGAAAAGACAAACTTTAAAGTAGTATTCAGGTGTGAGAGGTTTAATAAATAATGAACTAAGTAGACAATTAAGAGTTAATAAAATATCTGTTTAAGTAAATATACAGTGCGAAAAGACGTTATTTGAAATATCGTGATGGCCAATAGAATGAAACTTAAGGAATTAAAAGTAACTGATTTAAAATGAGAATTAGAGGAGAGGGATGAAGATAAAACCAGCAAAAAGGCAATTCTCCAGCAACGGCTTCGAAATGTGTTGATCCAAGAAGCCGAAGATCCAGATAATTATGTCTTTCAAGTTCCAGGTGGAGATGCTGGCATGAATTCACTGTTGAAAAATATGGAACGACTAATAGAAAACGCCCAATTTCAAATGCAACAAATGGAGCAGAAGAATCTAGATACTGCGAAAAATATGGAACAACGACTAATAGACAATTCGCAAACTCTGGAACAACGTCTAATCAACTCGCAAGCCCAGATGGAACAGAGGAACCTACAAACCGCTAGAATCCTCGAGAAAAATCTGGAAAAAAAATTACTAAAAAATTCTAGAAGCTTCGAAAAACCTATGGAACAAGTGGAGAAAGTTATAGAACAGCGACTAGAGGAAAAATCAGAAGCGTTAAAGGAAGAGGTTTTCATATCTGTAGAGGAGAAAATTGGAGAACATTCTAGACTTTTAGAGGCAATAGTGACTCAGATGAAATTACCTGTTACCATGAGTCATTCTGACACAAAGCAGATCAAGGAAGAAGCTATACCGCGGCCCATCGAAATAAAAGAAAAACCTGTGATTATCTCGAAGACCAGAATCAAACCACCAACCTTTGATGGAAAGACGTCATGGGCAACTTACCTGACGCAATTCGAAGCGGCCGCAGAAGCAAACGCATGGTCTTCTGTCGAGAAAGCGACTGCTTTAATATAGCATTGAGGAGTGATGCTAGTGATATCTTGCAGAGATTGCCTCCTGAGGAACGTAAAGATATATTCTCAACTCATTAAGCGGTTGTAGATGAGATATGGCCATGCACATTTGGAGCAAGTATACCATACCCAACCAAAGAATCGATCACAGAAGAGAGGCGAGAATCTTCAAGAATTTGAGGCAAATGTTGCTCGTCTGGTACGACTGGCATATCCAATGGCGCCAGATAATCTCATGAAACGCCTAGCTTTCCAAACGTTCATAGATAGTCTACGGGATATTGATACGAAGCAAGCATTAAGGTTGGCACGGCCGAAAACCTTGATCGATGCTCTGGCGCATGCGCTTGAGTGAGCTGAGACTGCAAAATAAGCTTCCCAGAACAATGCTTGTCTGCACTGTTGACAAACAGGAAAATGAGGAGTTCATGGATCAGGTGGTTAGTAGAGTTCTAGACCAGATCAAACCAAATAAAAGAGTACTGCGATGCTGGAATTGTGGAGAGATTGGTCACATTCGAAGTAAATGTAGTAAGGTGGCCAAGAAAGCATCGTCTGAGCAGCAGGAAAACTAAAGCGGGTCGATGAACGGGGGCAATCATCGATCCAGCATCAGGAAGCCCCAAGGACGCTTGCCCAAGTCGCATCCTTGCAACACCAAACTAATGGCCTGTATGTGGACGCTTTTATGGAAAGAAGGACCTATGCTTACTTGCTAGATACTGGATCGACGAAAACCATCGTGCGGCCCGATTTGATTTCCACGAATAAAGAATTACTTTCTAGCAAATGGAGACTTAGGACAGCTACTGGAGAAGCAGCTTCTGTGGCAGGTGAAGTAGATGTCAATTTTATCATAGGACCAACATCAATCCGACATCGTGTTCTCGTAGCCGACATAGGAGAAGAAATAATCTTGAGATTAGACATCATGAACACCTACGGCTTCCAGTTAAACATGAAAGAAGGCTTTTTAAAAATAAATAATGAAGAATTGTCTCTTAATGGGAAAGATTGTGGGGTATGTACAAGTAATTACAACAGAGAATGTTGTTCTGGATGTAAGAAATGAGACATTTTTGACGGCGTGTATGGAAGGTGATTATCTAGAAGGAAATGTTACAATGTTGGAACCAAAGGCTGATGATGACGAGGTGGGCCGAGGAATAGTAGTTGCCAAAATGCTGGTTAAGACTCAGAAGACTGTACCGATAAAGGTAATGAATGTGAACTATTACCCTGTTTCATTGAAGAAGGGTACTATTTTGGGGTGGCGTTCGCCAGTGTCGGCCGTCGTTCATGGTGCAGGTTCCTGAGAAAGTGTCCAAGATAATCGACTCAGCCTGTCAAGGATTGAGCAAGAAAGGACAAAGCCAAGTTAAGGATCTACTCAAATATTATGAAGACGTCTTTGATACTGAAAGTAGTACGAAAGGAAGAACCAATATCGTGATGCACAAAATAAATACCAGTGGTCCTTGTCAGGAAGAAGGATGGATCTACCAGATTCTGTGTGGACTATCGTCGTTTGAATAGTGTGACCAAAAAGGACAGCTATCCTCTCCCAAGAATAGACGATACGCTAGACACCTTGGCAGGAGCAAAATGGTTCTCCACTCTCGACTTAAAGAGCGGTTATTGGCAAGTGGGAATGGATCCCAATGACAAAGAGAAGACTGCCTTCAGTTTAGGTACAGGACTCTGGCAATTTGCAGTCATGCCACTTGGACTGTGTAACGCCCCAGCTACTTTTGAGCGACTCATGGACACTGTACTGAGGGGATTGTCTTGGAATACCTGCCTGGTGTAACTCGATGATGTGATTGTGGTAGGGAAGACCTTTGAAGATAACATGAAAAATTTGGAAGTAGTATTCCAGAGGTTGTGAGATGCCAACCTGAGATTAAATCCAAAGAAGTGTCACTTTTTCCGCAAGAAGGTAAATTACGTTGGACATGTGTTTTCCGGAAAAGGAGTTGCTATGGATCCAGAAAAAGAAAAAGCTGTGGAAAATGGCCTCTCCCCAAAAACAAACATCAGCTAAGAAGCTTCTTGGGATTATGCACATATTATCGACGCTACGTTCCTGGATTCTCTAACATTACAAAACCACCTACCCGCCTAACAGAAAATCGAGCATTCATTTAGAACAACGAATGCCAAGCGTCCTTTGAATTGTTGAAAGGAGCTTTGATCAGTGCACCTGTTTTAAACTATCCCCAGCCATCTGGGAGGTTTGTTCTGGATACATATGGCAGTAACGTCGGGATTGGTGGTGTGCTCTCTCAAATCCAAGATGGATAAGAAAAGGCAGCAAGACCCTGTCCAAACCGGAGAAGAACTACTGCGTAACCAGGAGAGAACTATTGGCAGTAGTTAAGACCATTGAGCATTTTTACAAGTACCTGTATGGGCAGAAGTTCCTGATTCGCACCTTAAAGTGGCTCTTACAATTTAAGAATCCCGAGGGTCAAGTAGCTAGATGGATTGAGAGGCTACAGGAGTATGACTTCGACATTGAATATAGAACATGCCTCAAACATCGATATGCAGATGCTCTTTCCAGAAGGCCCTGTTCAGAAGACTGTCGGCATTGCAACCGAATTGAAGACAAATCGGCCAACCCTCTTCGAACCGCCGTGGTTAATGACCAATGGCAACCTGACAATTTGCGCGCAGATCAAGAAGCTGATCCGGATCTTGCAATCTTCAGAGCTTGGAAGAGAAATGGGCAAAGACCGACCTGGCAAGAAATTGCTCTCCATTCACGAGAATTGAAGTCATACTGGGCACAATGGGATTCCTTAACCATGGAAGACGATCTCCTGAGACGTGAGGTCGAAAATCACGATGGAAGCGAGCGGAAGATGCAAATGGTGGTTCCCAAGAAAAAAATATCAGAGGGATTGCGAGAACTTCACAATGGGACTTCTGGGGGACATTTTGGAGTCCATAAGACACTGGAGAAGGTGCGCCAGAGATTTTACTGGGTGGATTGTTCACGAGATGTGAAAGAATGGTGCCCAGAGGCGTCGACGTGCACCCATGCGCCAATACAACGTAGGAAGCCCATTTGAAAGGAATAGATGCCGCCGGCCCTTTTCCAGAAAGCGACAAAGGAAACAAATACATAATAGTGGTCATGGATTATTTTATCAAATGGGTGGAAACATATGCTCTACCAAATCAAGAAGCTGGAACTGTAGCAGACGTGATTGTGAAGGAGTTCGTCAGCCGTTTGGTGTACCCCTGGAACTTCATTCCGATCAAGAGCGAAATTTCGAGTCCAGTCTATTCGAATAGATGTGTGGACTTTTGGGCATACGGAAGACGAGAACAACTCCCTTGCATCCACAATCAGATGGGATGGTAGAGCGAATGAACAAGACCATGATCAGACACTTATCCAAAGTGGTTTCCGAACACCAGAGAGATTGGGACGAACATTTACCATGATTCCTAATGGCGTATCGGGCCTCTATTCAAGAGACAACTGGCGAATCACCAGCAAACGTGCTATTCGGGAGGGAACTCTGATTGCCCTGTGATTTAAAGTTTAGGAGCAAGCCTGGTAAAGATCTTGCCGGACGACTAGATAATATCCATGAACAAGTCAGACATAATATCCAAGACGCTAGTGACAGAATGAAGGAGAGCTAGGACATCAACGCCCGGAAAAGTGGTTACCATGAAGGCGACCGGGTTTGGTTAAATAATATACAACGTCGACGGGGCCTATCTCCAAAACTTCAAAAGAATTGGGAGGGACCATACGAGGTGTTTAAGCGGATTAACGATGTAATATACCGCGAATCAGGCGAACACCTTATACTAAGCCAAGAGTCGAACATTTTAATCGGTTAGCCCTATACTCTGGAGACAATAATGATGAAGCCGCTGACTTGCGCCGATTGGATAGCCAATACGAGCTAGTAACCTTCGAAGACTTTATGGAAGAGTATTCTGGTTCGAGAAAAGCTCGATTTGGGGTGACCATCGAGAAACATCAAGATTTGTTTACGGTGCCGCCAGACTAGGCACTTGCTCATTGCGTAGCCCGGGATCTGCGAATGGCCAAAGGAATTGCCAGGGAATTTAAAGAGAGATTTGGCAGAATCGAAAAGTTAAGGCAGCAGGGACCAGCAATTGCGAAGGGTCTCCAAATAATAAATGAAAAACAGCCCATATTTTATTTGGTCACGAAAGAACTGTCAAGCCTGAAGCCAACCTATCGTGCCTTATGGGAGGCTCTGGTCCACTTACGTGAACAAATGTTACAAGACATTTTGAAATTAGCAGTTCCAAAATTGGGTTGTGGATTGGACCGCCTGGACTGGAGAATTGTAAGGAGCATGTTAGAAGTAATATTCCAACATACTGATATGCAGTTACCGGCTTGAATATTCCTGTACATCCAGGCAAGATCAGACCGTGGACTGTTATTTCGATATGACGTCACAATGTAACAAAGGCCCTACCTGTCGATTTCGCCATCGTTTGAGGGAACCAAAGTATGACATGTTTCGGGACGAAACTTCATTTTTAAGAAGGGGGCAATGTGATGTCGATACCGAATTATCGTTGAGTAAACTTACATAAATATATAAATGTGCTTATTGTTAGTAATTAGTTTTATATTGTTATTGGTTTTTTTTATTATTAATATAGTGTGTGTCTAAAGTTACCGTTAGTTTTATTTAAGAACCCGAAAAGACAAATGAATACAATACAATATGAAAATTTAAAAAAAGGTATATAACCCCTTACCACAATTATTAATCGTATCCTAAATACGTATTTCGACAACTAAGTGATCATCATCAGTAGGTAAAACCACTAATCAAGGTGTCGCTCATGGGGCACAGTAAAGCTAGGACACCGCTTTCGCAACAACTACTTTACACGGCGTCCAGGTATAGACAGTCTCGTATATATATATATATATATATATATATATATATATATATATATAGTAAACCTAATCAGTAGGCGATTAAAGGTCTGTATATTACTTCAAAATATATGTATTTAAAAAACTTTGGAGTTTTTTAAATACATATATTTTGAAGTAATATACAGACCTTTAATCGCCTACTGATTAGGTTTACCATATCATACCAAGGTCACGAAGTTATTATATTTATATATATACACATATATGGTAAATTCAATCAGTTGGCGATTGAAAGTCTGGTTTACTTCAAAGTATATATATTTAAAACAACCCTACATGTTTCGGCAATGATGCCTTTATCAAAAAAAATAAAGGCATCATTTCCGAAACATGTAGGGTTGTTTTAAATATATATACTTTGAAGTAAACCAGACCTTTAATCGCCAACTGATTGAATTTACCATATCATACCAAGGTCACGAAAATATTATACATATATATATATATATATATATATATATATATATATATATATATATAACATTTGATAAATTATTGGAGTTTTTCGGCTTTTTTATATGAAATATTTACAAATATTAAATTGGAATGTATGTAATTGCAGAGTAAGTGGGGATGTAAACATTGCTGTCTACAAATTACAAAGCAAATCATACGAAATTTTTTATTTGAAAAATATGGTATCTAAACACTTATATATATATATATATATATATATATATATATATATATATATAACAATTGATAATTATTGGAGTTTTTCGGCTTTTATATGAAATATTTACAAATATCAAATTAGAATGTATGTAATTGCAGAGTAAGTGGGGATGCAAACATTGCTGTCTACAAATTACAAAGCAAATCATACGAAATTTTTTTATTTGAAAAATATGGTCTACGTTGGGACTCGAACCCAAGTCTACAGCTTGCCGGGCTGTCGCTTTTACCACTAAGCCACAATAGACCCAGGTTCAAGCTATTTAGAAATGCATTATAAAGTAACAGTGTTAATGAATCAGATGTCAGTTATTGAATGTAGATGTCAAGTGGAAAGCAGAAGTCAGTTTTGAAAGCTCATGTCAGCTTTGATAGCAAATATCAGTTAATAAAAGCAGATGTCTGATTTGAAAGCAGGTGTCAGTTATGAAAGCAAACTTCAGATTAGAAAGAAGATGCCTATTTTGAAAGTAGATGTGAGTTATTGAAAGCAGATGTCAGTATTTTTGAGAGCAGATGTCAGATTTGAATGTTGGAAATGCTAATTATTACTCCATAGCTATAAGAGTGTTTAGATAATTTCTTAGCCGTTTATTAAATACAACAATTGATAAATTATTGGAGTTTTTCGGCTTTTATATGAAATATTTACAAATATCAAATTAGAATGTATGTAATTGCAGAGTAAGTGGGGATGTAAACATTGCTGTCTATAAATTACAAAGCAAATCATACGAAATTTTTTTATTTGAAAAATATGATCTACGTTGGGACTCGAACCCAAGTCTACAGCTTGCCGGGCTGTCGCTTTTACCACTAAGCCACAATAGACTCAGGTTCAAGCTATTTAGAAATGCATTATAAAGTAACAGTGTTAATGAATCAGATGTCAGTTATTGAATGTAGATGTAAAGTTGAAAGCAGAAGTCAGTTTTGAAAGCTCATGTCAGTTTTGATAGCAAATGAAAGCAGATGTCTGATTTGAAAGCAGGTGTTAGTTATGAAAGCAAACGTCAGATTAGAAAGCAAATGCCTATTTTGAAAGTAGATGTGAGTTATTGCTTTCATAACTGACACCTGCTTTCAAATCAGACATCTGCTTTCATTAACTGACATTTGCTATCAAAACTGACATGAGCTTTCAAAACCGACTTCTGCTTTCAACTTGACATCTACATTCAATAACTGACATCTGATTCATGAACACTGTTACTTTATAATGCATTTCTAAATAGCTTGAACCTGGGTCTATTGTGGCTTAGTGGTAAAAGCGACAGCCCGGCAAGCTGTAGACTTGGGTTCGAGTCCCAACGTAGACCATATTTTTCAATTAAAAAATTTCGTATGATTTGCTTTGTAATTTGTAGACAGCAATGTTTACATCCCCACTTACTCTGCAATTACATACATTCTAATTTGATATTTGTAAATATTTCATATAAAAGCCGAAAAACTCCAATAATTTATCAATTGTTATATATATGTTATATATATATACATATATATATATATATATATATATATATATATATATATATATATATACGTATATATATATATATATATGTGCGTTCGTAAAGAAGCAGATAAATTCAATAAAAATTAAAAGAGAAGTTTTTACAAAAAAACCCTCAGACCCGTCGATTTTTATTTTTAGTTTAGAATTTTCTTACGTGAAACTGAAATATCAGGAACCTCCAAAAAACGATATGACGTCATTTTTTTTTAAGTATATACACACACTTTTTATTACAGAATTAGAAAGGGTAGATTTTTTTCATACGACAAGGTAATTTTGGATGATGCTTACATAAGGAAATTTTGAAGTAATATTTTCGTAAACATTAAAAATGAAAACATAATCATCTAAATTAAATGTTCGAATTGAGCACCGTTAACAATCAGACAATAGCCAAGGCGTTTAAGAAATTATTTTTGAACGTTGTCGATGACATCTGCGGTAATGTTTCTAATTTCTTGGCGTATTCGTGCTTTTAAATCTTCCAAAGATGAAGCGCCGACACACTATGCTTTACCTGCTCGCGCTTATTATTAGAAATTAGAAACATTACCGCAGATGTTATCGATAAAGTTCAAAAAGAATTTCTTAATCCCCTTTGCTATTGTCTGATTACACAGGTCTACAGTGATTTTGATGTTTGAAAGCTGTTTGCTAATTTGTATATGTTTGGGGGCCCTTATTCCAAAAAACGCCATATTTTTGCTCTATCACGTAAATTTTTTTTATAGCGCTCTATATCTTAAAAATGTTAATTTATTAAAATACATACCTATGACAAGAATATGTTTGTTCCATGTTAGGCATGATTTTTAAATGAATTGATTTTTATGAAATTAAATGTGATTTGGCAACACTGGTTAATATTAGATTTCTCAGCAAAGCAACAGAGTCGGCGCAGAAGCGTCAATACAACGTTGAAATCTGCTTATGTGCAGTTTGGTTGTGTTAGTCGTCGTGCTACTGTGTCCGCGCGCTTGTTGTCTTCGTTGTTGCGTATTTTAAGTGTTCTAGAACGTATAAATATGGAAAGAAGACATTGTGTGAACAATTCGAATAACTTTTGTTATATCTGTGGTAGTTATGTCGTAGTAAAGCAGAGGCAAACTATAACTTCGTTTGTGAAAAATGTATACCACGCTTATTTTGGTGTAAAAATTGGCGACCAAGACAAGTCCTGGGCTCCTCATACTGTTTGTTCCGTTTGCGTTGAAGCATTAAGAAACTGGCAAAAAGGTAGGAAGAAATGTTTAAGCTTTGGTGTTCCTATGGTATGGCGAGAGCCTAGTAATCACAGTGATGATTGTTATTTTTGTTCGTGTAATGTTCAAGGATTCAACAGAAAAAATAACAAACAAATTGTGTATCCCAATCTTGACTCTGCTATTCGACCAGTTCCTCATGGACCAGATGTACCGATACCTACCGCCCCAAAAGCACTAGAAAACGTCATATCGTCAGAATCAGAGGAATCTAATTGCGACCCAGATGACTCAGATTTCACACCAGATTTCAGAGAGCCCGAAGTGTTTAACCAGAGCGAACTAAATTATTTAATTAGAGATTTGCACCTTCCAAAGGATGCATCCGAATTGTTAGCCTCCCGACTTCGTGAGAAACATTTACTGGCACCTGGCGTTACATCAAGCTTTTACCTGGATCGCGAAAAAGGTTATGTCAATATTTTATTCAAGACGGACCGCTAGTGTATTGCAACAATATTCCTGACTTAATTTCAAAATTAGGAAATGTGCCGTATGTAAAAGAAGAATGGCGCCTGTTTATTGACTCAAGTAAGCGTAGTTTAAAAGGCGTTTTATTGCACAATGGTAACGAGCTGGCCTCGGTTCCCGTTGCCCATTCAGTACATTTAATGGAAACGTATGAAAATTTTGAACTTCATTTAAAGAAAATAAACTACCAAGAACATCAGTGGATGCTTTGTGGTGACCTTTAAGTGCTGTGCATGCTACTAGGACAACAAGGAGGTTATACAAAATTTCCATGCTTTATTTGTGAGTGGCATAGTCGAGCAAGGGATAGACATTGGACTCAAATAGAATGGCCCTCTAGAACAAACCTTACACCTGGTAGCAAAAATGTATTAAGAGATAGCTTGGTTGACCCCAAAAAAGTTTTACTGCCTCCTCTCCATATCAAACTTGGCTTGATGAAGCAGTTTGTTAAAGCCCTAGACAAAAATGGACAGTGTTTTAAATATTTCTGCGAGACATTTCCAGCCTTATCCGATGCCAAGTTAAAAGAAGGTATTTTTGTTGGGCCGCAGATAAGAACATTATGCAATGACAAGAATTTTCAAAACACAATGACCAATGTCGAGAAAAACGCCTGGGTTTCATTTAAAGAAGTAATTGATAAGTTTCTTGGGAACTCTTAAGGACGAAAACTACGAAAATATTGTTCAAAATATGTTACAACACTTTCATCGTCTAGGTTGTAACATGAGTTTGAAAGTGCATTTCCTGTTTTCGCACTTGAACTATTTTCCTGAAAATCTTGGAACAGTTAGCGAAGAACAGGGAGAGAGGTTTCACCAAGACATTAAGGAAATGGAACGGCGATACCAAGGCAGATGGAGAATAACGATGATGGCGGAAAACTGCTGGATGTTAAAACGGGATATGCCCTTAAAAACATACAACCGAATGTCCGGACAACGCAGCTTTCTGGCAAAAAGACAAAGATTTCACTTAAAAAAGACTGAGTAAAGTATTTTTTTCCACTTTTTTAACTTGTATTCCACCTTTTTACTCAATAAACAAATAATTTTTTTTAGGAATATCGTTTTTTTTAATTTAATATTTGCAAAAAAATCTTACGTGATACAAATAAATGCATAGAATTTTTGAAATCAGCCTACCAAAATTATATAAAATCAGTTTTCAAAATAAAAACATCTGTCAAAAAGTTTAATTTTGTAGACCTGTGTTATTAACAGTGCTCAATTCGAGCATTTAATTTAGATGATTATGTTTTCATTTTTAATGTTTACGACAATATTTCTTCAAAATTTCCTTATGTAAATATCCACAATTACCTTATCGTATGTAAAAAAATCTGCCCTTCCTAATTCTGTAATAAAAAAAATTTATATTTAAAAGAAAAGATGACATCAAATCGGTTTTTGGAGATAGCCTGTATATCTCAGTTTCACATAAGAAAACTCTAAACTAAGAATAAATAAATAAATCGACGGGTCAGGGAGTTTTTTGAAAAACCTCCCTTTTAATTTTTATTGAATTTATCCTCTACTTTACGAATGCACTGTATATATATATATATATATATATATATATATATATATATATATATCGTCGAATGTCTTCGCGGTCGTTTGTTGAAGCGTTGTTCTTCGGGATATTTCGCCGCGTTTGGATGATTTCGTCCTGAGAAGGACAACTTTCTTCCTGACGTTTCGGTGACATCACTTTCACCTTTTTCTAGAGGATCTTCTCGTTGCAATGGTAACTTCAAGAGTGCGTTGATTTCCTGTGCCGCTCGTATTATATGGTCCCGTCGTAGTGGGGACGCGTGTCTGACTCCTCGTGATTGGTCCGTCGGTTGTTCTGTCGCTTTCGACTATTGGTCGATCGGTTTGCGTTCGGTCCGAGTTAGTATGACTGGGCTGTGGCAAGTTGTTCTCATTACGTCGCTTGTGTGTAATCTGCCTGTTGAGCAAGGCCGACTTCCATGTGTCCGGCAAACGCTGTCCGTCGTCACTGTATGAACAAACGTGACGACGGACAGCGTTTGCCGGACACATGGAAGTCGGCCTTGCTCAACAGGCAGATTACACACAAGCGACGTAATGAGAACAACTTGCCACAGCCCAGTCATACTAACTCGGACCGAACGCAAACCGATCGACCAATAGTCGAAAGCGACAGAACAACCGACGGACCAATCACGAGGAGTCAGACACGCGTCCCCACTACGACGGGACCATATAATACGAGCGGCACAGGAAATCAACGCACTCTTGAAGTTACCATTGCAACGAGAAGATCCTCTAGAAAAAGGTGAAAGTGATGTCACCGAAACGTCAGGAAGAAAGTTGTCCTTCTCAGGACGAAATCATCCAAACGCGGCGAAATATCCCGAAGAACAACGCTTCATATATATATATATATATATATATATATATATATATATATATATTCTATATAATTACATCTTTCCATTTTTCATACGTTGTCTTGTTATTTCAAGGACGTTCTATATATATGTATATATATATATATATATATATATATATATATATATATATATATATGTTGTAACTGGATTCCGGGTTTTCTTCCGCGTTTCCATTGTTTGGTCTTTGTAAAGACCGGTGCTGGTTTCTGGACGACGTTTCGGCAAAATCACATTTGCCATCTTCAGGTCTGCGATAACTGTCTGCTTCTGCTTCTGGTTACTCGTAAACAAATGTGATTTTGCCGAAACGTCGTCCAGAAACCAGCACCGGTCTTTACAAAGACCAAACAATGGAAACGCGGAAGAAAACCCGGAATCCAGTTACAACACATACTACTACCCGCGGAAACCTGAAAGAAAACATATATATATATATATATACAGTGGAATCTCTCTTGAGCGGACACCGAAGGGATCATTGAAATATGTCCGTACAAGGGGGCTGTCCGGCCAAGAGAAAACTACAACTTTAAATCAACAAAAATTTGTCTAAGGTTGTTAGTTTTTAAAAATTAAAGCTGTTTCTTTGTGTTCGCTTTCCAGCAAATAATAAACAGTTGTTATTTTTTATTTAAAAATACTTTTATTTAAAAAAATAAACAATTCAATTGGGTTTAATAACAAAAAAATCATTAAATGTAGCTTATGAGTAGTATATTATTTCAATAAATATTCCTCCATCCTGGTTTGGCGTGTTTTGGTCTTGGCAATAGCATCTTGAAAATGTAAGTCCAGCGATGAAAGTATATTGATAGCTTCTGTATCACCTTGGCATTTCACAAACGCTATAAGATCAAGCGCTTTCGCCAAATCCTCTTTATATGTTAGGATGTTGTTTCTTGCATCTTGAAGATCTGAAGGTGCAATTTCATCTGTTGAGTCATCAGAAATTTCTTGAACTTCAGAAATTTGTTCTTGTAATGGTACGAGCAAATCTAAAGGTGATCTCTCAATTGGTAAATCATCATCGATCTGATAAAAATCTTTTAAGCTTTGTTCACTGACCCCTGCAATACATCTTTTCTCAATTTCGGCTAGTAGGTTTAATGGCAAATCATCCTCAGGCTCAAAATCAACATCAAATACTGTCGGACATTCCTGGCTGTCAAGTGTAAATCCTGCCTTACGAAAACAGTTCTGAACTGTTTCAGAAGTAACTTGGTCCCCTGCACTTTTAGCAAAATAAACTGCATCCAATAAGTTTATACTTTTCACTAAATCATAGGCTGTGTTAGAAATTTCAATGTTTGCTAGTAAGTGCCTCAGTATCAAAGTTCTGTAATTACGCTTAAAATTTTTAATAACACCCTGATCAAATGGTTGGCTAATTGAAGTACAATTAGGAGGCAAAAAATGTATTTTAATGTTTTTCAAATTGATGTTTTTTGGATGCGATGCCGCATTGTCAAAAAAAATTTGCCTATTTTGCCCTCTCATTTTTCGGTCGAAATTTTCTAACCATTCACTCATAATTTTAGACGTCATCCACGATTTGGTGTTTGATTTCCATGTCACCGGTAAATTATCTTTTATTAAATTTTTAAAAGCTCTTGGTTTAGATGCCTTTCCAATAACCAGCAGCTTTTCTTTGTCTCCAGCCATGTTCGCACAGTGCAATATTGTTATCCTTTCCTTAGACAATTTTCCTCCCACACATTTTTGATTTTTTAAAGTCATGGTCTTGTTTGGTAATGCCCTAAAATAAAGCCCAGTTTCGTCAGCATTGTAAATATTTTTTGGTATGTACCCTTTTATTAGAGAAGGTAGTTTCACCATGAATGCTACTACAACATCAGGATTAACAGAGGCGGCTTCGCCACATACCGCTTTGAACGTAATATTGTGACGAATTTTAAACTTGTTAAGCCAACCCGACGAGGCATTAAAAGTGTTGCTACCCAAGGATTCAGCTATTTCTTTAGCTTTGCTTTGTATCAATGGGCCTAAATGGAAAAGTAAAATTATTTGAATAAAACATATTAGTCAATCAGAATCCACTTAGTAAATTAATGATAAAATCAATCAATCTGCTGTAAATCTTTTGTATAGAATTAAAAATCTAACTTACGTACCAGTTAATGGAATTCCTTTATTGCGTACTGCGAGAAACCATTCGTAGGACAACTGATCAATTGTCGGCCCTTCAGCATTAAAAAATCTTCTTTTCTCATTTAAATTTACATTGGAGTGCCATTTTTGTATTATCTCTTCTCTTTTCTTTATAATGTCAGAAGCTTGAATTTTACTAATGCTAAATCGCTTCGATAAATTTCTCACACTTAATTTTTCTTTGTTGTACACTTCAATCACTTCTATTTTTTGCTTAATAGTTAATACAGACCTCTTTTTACCCAATTTCAAACGTCACGCTCGCACTAATGTATAGAAACGAATGAACAATACTTTTCATACTACAATAAATAAACGCACATCTATGTTACTGGGGAATCCCCTAAATCGCGTAAATAATGGCATCGATTACAAGCTGTTGGTCAAATAGGTTTGTATACCATACGTACGCACCACAAACATTGCAAGAATTAGTATTGTCAACTCTCCGAAGCAGAAGCGTAAATTGTAGAAAAAATGTTAGATTGAAAACATTATGTGAGAGAGAAAATATTTACCATACCCACATTAAAGTATGTTATGTGATGTAGTAAATATGATAAACCGTGCCTTGTGGCTAAAGCGAACAAATTAAAAGAGTCTTGGCAAGCTTATTTGTAAATTATGACATGAAAAAATCGGAAAAAAATAAGCTAAATGTCCGTTCAAGAGAATTTTTTTTGTCAAGCGGGTGTCCGCGTCCGCTCAATAGAAGCGTCCGTTCAAGGGAAAGCGACTGCAATGCTTTTCTTATGGAGCGCTGCCGGGACCTGGCAACAATGTCCGTCTAAAGGGGGTGTCCGCGTATGGGAAGTGTCCGTTAAGGGGAATTTTACTGTAGGTATATATAACGTGAGATCAAAATGAATTGAGGTAGTAGGAGGCTGCGGTTCGTAGAACGCATTTCGTGAATCGAAATAATCAATAATTCACGCTGACGTCTATCATTAAATGTTTGACAGGTAAATATTGTGAATTATTAATCACGAAATACGTTCTACGAACAGCAGCCTCCTACTACCTCAATTCATTTTGATCTCACGTCATATATATATATATATATATATATATAACATTTACCACTAGGCCACAATAGACCCAGGTTCAAGCCATATAGAAATGCATTATAAAGTAACAGTGTTAATGAATCAGATGTCAGTTATTGAATGTAGATGTCAAGCTGAAAGCAGAAGTCAGTTTTGAAAGCTCATGTCAGTTTTGATAGCAGATGTCAGTTAGTGAAAGCAAATGTCAGTTATTGAAAGCAGATGTCTGTTTTGAAAGCAGGTGTCAGTTATGAAAGCAAACGTCAGATTAGAAAGCAGATACCTATTTTGAAATTAGATGTGAGTTCTATTGTGGCCTAGTGGTAAAGGCGACAGCCCGGATAGCTGTAGACTTGGGTTCGAGTCCCAACGTAGACCATATTTTTCAAATAAAAAATTTCGTATGATTTGCTTTATAATTTGTAGACAGCAATGTTTACATCCCCACTTACTCTGCAATTACATACATTCTAATTTAATATTTGTAAATATTTCATATAAAAAAGCCGAAAAACTCCAATAATTTATCAAATGTTATATTTAATGAACGGCCAAGAAATTATTTAAACACTTATATATATATATATATATATAACTCCTACTGATTAGGTTTACTATATATATATATATATATATATATATATATATATATATATATATATATATATATATATATATATAGTAAACCTAATCAGTAGGCGATTAAAGGTCTGTATATTACTTCAAAATATATGTATTTAAAAAACTCTACATGTTTCGGCAGTACGCCTTTATCAAGAGAATATATAAAATATAAATGACAGAATATAAATATTACTTGACATTTATATTCTGTCATTTATATTTTGTATTCTCTTGATAAAGGCGTACTGCCGAAACATGTAGAGTTTTTTAAATACATATATTTTGAAGTAATATACAGACCTTTAATCGCCTACTGATTAGTTTTACCATATCATACCAAGGTCACGATGTTATTATATATATATATATATATATATATATATATATATATATATAGATAATTATTTCGTGACCTTTATATGTTATGGTGGATTCAATTAGTTGGCGATTTAAGCTCTGGCTTTACTTAAAAATGAAATAAAGATTTATATTTTAAATTTCTTTTAAAAAGGCATCATATGCCGAAACATGTAAGATTGTTTTAAATATATACATTTTCAAGTAAAACCAGACCTTAAATCGACACCTAATTGAATCTACTATATATATATATATATATATATATATATATATAATCGAACGAAAATCGAATGCGGAGAAATCGAGAATTAAACATCACACATTATATCCGAGAACATCAGACGTTGTCTTGGCGTATCGATAACATCGCACCTATCTTAGTCTTGAGTTTCTCGTGACGATGGATGGGCGAGTAATGTTATGTGCATCTCAGTTTTTGTGCATTTCGCTGGTGGTCGTGCGATGTGATTAGCTCTCGCGTTACGGCCGCTCCACCAATGAGCATTCGCCTCATGTCGAACCCATGGAACATTGTCATCAGTATCTTGCTGACTTCTGATGTATTCATTTCTCTTGTAGAGAGGGCTGATGGTTTATTCGATTGATGTTGCAGTGTAATTTTCCAGGTGGAAAGGAAAAAAGAAATTTCTATTGCTTCGCTGATTGTTCTTAGTTTTTGATTTTCTTTGCGGACTATTGCTCTTGTTTCTTTAAAACTTTTATAATCTATTATTAAAATCATGTTCAAATTTGAGTGGTAATCTGTATGAAAATATAAGGAAATTGTTGAAAGATCATTTAAATATTTTACATGCTTTCTTGATGATCGAAGTGTTACACATTTCTTATATGACACTACACTATGATTTCGAAGTGATGAAAATAGGTGATATTACAAACACTTTTAACAAAGGTGAAAATAATTGTGTAGTTTGTAGTTCATGTTCTTTAAAAGTTGTACAAATTATAAATTTAATTTTATGACTATATATATGTACATATATATATATATATATATATATATATATATATATATATATATATATATATATTATTTGAAATATAGCAATTTCTTAATATACTGATAAACAGTTGATGCGTCACAAATAAATCCTTTAGCATTCGTTAAGTCATGAATGTGTCATTACTATATCACATCAACAAACTTATATGAAATTTCGCCCAAATAACCACGTCTTAAATTGTTGCAAAATGTAAACAATTCATGCCCATTATTCAACAATAACAATATTAAAAAATAACTAATCCTGCTTGTATAAACCAGCACCCCTGTCTTTGAATTCCTGAAAATGTCATATATATTGCGGATCCACTGACTTCATATAACACTAAGTCGTAACTTAACACATAAAAGTGATCTGAAATTGTAATTATGCTTATATCATTGTTATTGTATTGTTATATAATATAACCACAAATATTGAGAATGAATAGAAGCAAATTTATTATGGTTCACAAAAGAAAGTGACAATCAAGCAAAAATTGTGTTATACATTTTGTTATGCCATATAATGGACTTAAAAAATTACGAAGCTAGCAATATAGTCGATAAATCAAAATCTAGATGGTTAAAAAGAAAAGAGTAAGTAAAACATGTGATTTAGAACAATCAGAATCCTGAAGATCTTCGAAAGCCTTTTTAATGTGTGAAAAGTTAAGTTAAGAGACTTTATTTTTTCACTTACACACCTAGACCTATGAGACGTCAAAACTCAGTGGAAATAAGTTCAATGGACAGATGAATATAAATTTCAGTTACCTACTTGAAAGAAACAGATGTCAATATCTTCAATATATGTCTTCAATATATGTCAATATCTTCATATAGATCAATTACGTTTCAAGTCGTATCTATAAGCTACCAACAGACATGTGGACAGCTTTGAGATGCATTTCTTCTAGGTGAATCAAGGATATTCTTCGAGTAGAAGGTAAACTTACCGCCGAAAAGTATATAATGAATAAAGGATTATTTGCATAAATTTGCATATTTGCATAATATATGCATTTTGTATATTATCTGCAAATTTTGTAGTAATTGAGAATTTTTGCATATTTTAAGTACCCGAGTTTTATTTATTTACTAAATCAAATTTATTATAGGCATTACTAAAAATATGTAGTGGATGTAACAAACAAACAAAAATTAAACAGCCCTCTTTAAATTAAATATAGCAATCTATTAAACCTCTTCCGGTTCTTTTCCGATAAGCGTCTCCAAGAATTTATTAATGCTCTTCCCACACATCCAGGCCGAGACAAAATTCCAGGAAAAGCTAATACCTTAAATCTTCTAAATAAATACAAAAATATTTTACCAGAAAATTAGGAGTATATGTGTTTCTTTGCTATTCGGAGAAATTTATTCCCATATTTGAAAGTAATTTTATTTTAAACGTCATTTTACGTTGGCTTTTCGAAGTGTAAACTTGTGAGTTGTGATATATAATAGCAAAAATGCCGAAAATAGCGACTGTGCCCGGATGGATTGCACCTTATTCAGAATTGCGTATGGATAGAGAAAAAGTGTTTTGCATAGCATGCTGCAAGATTGTGAGTCAAATTTTATGTTTATTTCCTCTTATTAATTAATTAATTAAGTTTTTAATTATTCCTTTATCTTTTACAAACATTCATTTTATAAGAAAGCAACCGATGATGTGATTTTTTTTGCAGATTACAAGTGAGAGAAAGTTCCAAGTCGACCAACATATGAAAACTCCATCTCATGCTGCGAAACTAACAAAGCCGAAATTGGCGAAAAAGAGTCAGCAAACATTACCGCAATGTTTGCCATCAACTTCCAAAAAATTGGAACAAGAACAATTTAATAAAGATTTGTGTCAAATGTTTGTGTCGGCAGATATTCCACTACATAAATTAAACAGTTTAAATGTCAAGTTATTTTTGCAAAAGTACATCAGCAAATATAACATTCTCGACGAGAGCAGGTTAATAAAAAATTATATTCGCTGTATCTATGCAGAAACATTGAGTAGCATTAAGAAGGTTGTTGCAAACAAATATCTTTATATATGCGTAGATGAAACTACTGATAGTGTGGGCCGATACATAGTTCATTTAATTATTGTTATCCTTAACGTATCGGTTCCAGCAAAATCTTATTTTATTTCATCCAAAAAGTTGCAAAAGGCAAATAATTTGACAATGACAAGGTTTATACAGGAAGAACTGGAAACTTTCTTCATATCAGAATCGATTCCAACCGAGAAAATTCTATTGTTTTTGATGGATGCTGGCTGCACCATACATGGTGAAGGCAGCTTTCAACTTGAAAATCTTTTACCCAAATTTAATTCACACAACTTGCTTGGCGCACGGACTAAATCGTGTTGCAGAAGAAATCAGAAACCATTTTCGTTTAGTAAATACTTTAATTAGTACTGTTAAGAAAGTATTTTTATAGGCCCCATTACGAGTTCAGTTTTACAAACTATATCTACCCGGTGTTCCGCTTCCTCGTCAACCAGTAATCACACGATGGGGAACGTGTTTGGAGGCTGCTATTTTTCATGCAATTCATTATGAAAGAATAAAGACAATTATTATGGATCTTAATAGAGGTGCACAATCTGTGATAGACATCCAAAAGGTGTATTCGAGTAAAAAAATACCTTAACAGTTGGCGTTTATTCAAGCCAATTACAGTTTTATTTCCACTTCTATATTGCAGTTGGAATAACAATTTACGTCGCTAATCGAGAGTGTTGAAATGATAAACAAATTGTTAAGTGTAATAGGAAAAAATGAGGGTTTTCAAAAGCTAAAGGATATTGCTTAAATCTTGTGTGATGACCAGAGACCGGACACATCGGATTGAAATGACGTCGTCATTACGGCGGACGATATAAATAGTCTACAACATCTGTAAGTACATCACGCAGATTGAATGCACTATTGATCTGGCTAGCGCGCACATTTGTTTTCATCGAGAATTGCGATATTTTTTGTTGGATATTTACAGTTAAATTTCTGCTTTCATGGGGTAGATAGAAGCGTGTGGAGTTTTAATAATTTAGTCTATTTAGATTATATTTCGTAAGATAAATAAAGTGCTGTGAGTTAGTTTCTTGTCTTCATAGTTTTAACTGTTAATTACATCGTAATTTTTGTGATAGACGCTGTTTAATATCGTTTGATTAAATCTACTTCTCCCAATTATTTCGACGTAAGTGTGCATTGAATTTCGTTCAGTTTCAATAACTTACGCATACATTTTTAGTTTTCATTTATTTAGATCTAGAGCATTGTTTAAGTTACATTTTCAGATATGATATGGAAGAACGTCGAGAACGGCATCGTAAAACAATGGCGAGTTGGATTGACGGTCATACTGATTGTATGTCCATGATTCCGTCAGTGATGAAATTTATTGCAAAATTTGTAAAATATCGTTAAAAACTTTAAAAATACAAATGTTCAATAGTATGCTCGTCGTGGGCGATGAGTCATCAACCTCTCGTGTCCGGTCTCTAGTGATGATTCAGTAGAAAATATTGAGTTGACAATAGATGATATTTCTAATTTGAAATATGCTCCTATAATAAGCGTCGACGTAGAACGAACCTTTTCAATATATAAATACATGTTTTCAGACATGCGTCACAATTTTTCTGTTGAAAACTGAGAAATATGTTATTGTAAATTGTTTTTATAGTTAATTATGTTGTAAAATGTTCTAAATAAACTTGTAGTAAACATAGAATATTTTTTTCTACAGTATTCCATTTTCTAACATACCTCGTATTTTTTTATCTGCATATTTTTCCTAAGGATGTGCATATTTAGGCTAAAACATCTGCATATTTATGCGCATATTTTCAGTTTTTTTTTGCATATAATCCGGCCTTTACTAATGATATTGAAAGAATTCTTGCAATCTCCTAATTAGTAATAGCTTTATGCAAAATAATGATTCTAAACATGTTCCTATATTAGTTCAAAATGACTTAAATTCCTGGGAAAAAAGTGGAATATTACACACCGTGATATGCCCACGCAAAATACCTAAATAAATGTTATAGGCGCTGTTTAGGATTATTGCCACTAGAAAAAAAAATTAACAAGAGACATAGGCAAAAAGGTTATGGATTGTTTTAAAGAATGGCGCAACATTACTAATCAATTTATCCAGGAGTTTCGTGCAAGCATTGATCAGCTAATATTAAAGGTAGATTAAGTTAGGGATACTTGCATTAAAATTTTCTGTTTGACATTTGTTTTATTTTATTAGATTCTAAAAAAATAATTTTAGAATAATTAATTTTTCATGGATGAAAATATACATAAGCATGGACTAGTTAAATATTTTAATAATATGAATCTAGAAAGTTATTTTCATGTCTAAAGTATGTTCGACTTTATTAAGGACATTCCTTTTAATTTACTGCTAAATTGCCGATGTATAAATTCCCAGGAAAAATTAAAAATGACATAATTTTTAAGTTTAAAAATGAGATACATAGACAAATATTTTTGCAATAAAAGGTGTGTCGAAAAAATCAACACGTGTTGCCGATCAGAAATGTTTGAATAAAATCTACAGTAAATATTTAATAAACTTATAGAAATATCTTTGATAATTTGACTATGTTATTAAAATAATTATACCTAACAATTTTATTTGATATTTAAAAGCAATCATTAGATATAGGTATAGTTTTTAACCGGCTTTGCCGGCAACTTACCTTTTAACGCTTATAACATAGAACTTATCACAAGGCAACACCGCCCATCACTTGTTGCTTTTACCGTAACAAAATCTGTTATAACTACATCCAACATATAAAAAAGCACAAATTCATCACACACACATTCGTACTAAAGTTAAAATTTGCACGTGTGAATTTCCGCTATCACGTGACTGCGGTTCTGTTCACTTGAACTTGTTTGTAAGCCACTAGTGGAAGTGGAATTCGCCTGTGGACGTTCCAGACCACTGCCACGAATCTAACCAGAAATCTAGTACTACACGAGCGATATCTGAAGGATCAGCTGTTTTCGTTTGTAATGTTTGAACGGAATCCAAAAAGCGTTAAATAAACGATACGTCAGAGGGTTTTCTCCGTTTTAATCATCTCAGTGTACGTATGTGTTTTGGGGTTGTATTGAGTTGAATATATACGGAAAACGGTTAACATTCGCTCAATGAGGGATGGAAACAATCAGGTGATGAATACAACGCACATGCGTGTTAGAAACGGTGTCAAAAATACTCCCGAGGGATCCGAAAAACGCAACCCATATTCTCAGTGTGTGTAACATAAAATTTTTGCGCGGCATACACCTACATGTTTTTTAACAGTTGATTCAAATGATTCAGCCATTAATATGCGGAGAAATAAACAAAAAATACGAAAATAGAAATTAATAGGAAGTTCAGATTGTAATGAATTTAATAGAATTAAACTTTCGCTATTTTCTCAATTAGTTAAAAATCTTATCGCTGAAAAACATAATAAATTAAAGACTATTAAACCATTTATCGATTACTGTGGACGTCACAATTAACAGCGTCAATAGTCAATGGATTCCATTATCGAAATGTTGTTTTATGGTTAATTCTAAATTCTTTAAATAAACTTTTGGGTTAATAAACTAATCAACTAATTCTTTACTTAGAAAAGAATCCCCATGTACACTAGGTTTCAAAAGTACAAATTATTATGCAAATAATTGCTTTTCTCTAACATGTTAGTTTTCACTCTAATTTGATATAAAAAGTTGATAGTTTAATTTTTAATAGTTTTTCCAAATAACAAAGATTCCCTATAGAGTTATGAACTTCTGATAAGTGCTTATTAGTTATTATGTATATCCTTGGGTACCAACCATAACAAAAAAACAATATGTTCCTCAAAATTGTAACAAATAATCCACTTTTTCTCTAACATGCGTCAAAGTATACCAGTTTTTCAAATAGAACTCTAATTTTTATATTATAAACTCATACGATTTCAGTACGATTACAAATACATAGTTTTATCTTCTTGCCTTTGGATCAAGATTCTCTAAATGGAATTTTGATACGGTCCGCGTCATAAAAAACTGGACACTTTTCTTACTTTGTTGCATCATAGTAAAATAAAAGTCTTATTAACAGCCACATACGAATAGAGTCTGCCATGTCGAAGTTCTTACTTATTCTAAATTGTAAATTCATCTACTCGCCTCGTAGACCATCCTTCTTTTACTTTAGTCCATATCCTGGCTTTAGTAACTTTATTTACATGCATTTTACAAATTTTAAGAGTATAATGAATTATATTTAGTTAATAAAAATTTTAAATGTCAATTTGAAAGAAAAATAATAATGACATTAATGACAGATGCATAACCTTATATTCATGGCTGGAAATATTGACAAACAGACTAAATTAATGTCAAACAGTCAAACGACATTATAATAGAGATAGCTGCAATTTAGTTTAAAGTATAATTTTTACTAGTATTATTTCGTAGTTTCTTTTTGATTTAAAAGGTTGTTTTTCCATTTCTTCATTAACGTACTTTCACAAAAAACACATTTGACAACGTTATAGAAGAATGAGTTTGTATTTCAATGTGATTTCAATCAAAATCATTGCCATCAAATTTTTACATTATCATTGCGCTACCCGCAATTACAATAGTATGCGGCTACACTGTTGCCAAACGTATGTTTCTTTCAAATGGTTCCTGAACACATATGAAGCATGATACGACATTTTAACATTAAGATTTTTTTCTCAGAACCGAACGATAAATGTTATCGTGCGTAACTTTTGCGACATTTAATACATACTGAACCATCATTACTAAAGACTGGCATTTTCGGTCGGCTCACAAAGGCGTGGACCAGCGATAGGTTGCGGAGACTCACTTTACCAGCGCTTCGTGTGCTATGTGTATGTAGTAGATGAATATGTGAACAACTATCATAGTGTGAAGTTGTTTCTAGACGTATTTATGAATATGCGTAGGTGTAATTCAAACATAAAGCATTTTTCTAAATAACGCTCACTTTTATTTCAGTAAACCGAACGCACTGACGCCGCTGTTTGCCTACCTAAGTCTTTAATCATTATATACCACGCCAAAAAATTAAAACAAAGTAATCCTTCAATTGATTTTCGCTTCCCAACTATTTTCCCTATGTCAACAAATAAACAAATCTATTTTGCTCTAAATATTAGTTTCTATATTTTAGTAACAATATGATTTGCATTTAAATTTGCATTAATACGTAGATTCACAAATCTATAAAACTTCATATTTCATAACTAAAGATGGCAGACTATGTGCTCGAACAGTAGCGTGATGTGGAGAGATCGAGTAGAGGCGTACGACGATCAATTCAGTTGCCGTTGAGACGTTGTAAGCGATACATTGTTAACACAATCGTGTTGAAAATGTCGGGAGTGCGTAGAAACAATGCATCGACTCGGTTGCATGCTAACGTAGTAAAGAAATTTTTACATCGGTTTCCCGATTTAATATGACGGTACCGTATGACGGTACCGTAGTGAAATGTTTAGTTTGTGAAACAACTTTATTAACTTGGAAAGCAAGTCAGTGCCAAAGACATATAAATAGTGACAAACATAAATCGAATAATAGTGGACGCAGATCATATAATAAATTTGTGTGTGATTTAACAATGATGTTAATTGCGACCAATATACCAATGCAGAAAGTGGAACACCCAATGTTTCGTCAGTTTTGGAATAAATACAATCCTACGTGGAAATTGCCAGCAAGAAGTACTCTACGGAATTACGTACCGTCAGTGCGTGAGAGAATTGTAAATTGTACGAAAAATACGGTAAAAAAAAAAATTCCTGTCGTTAACAATAGACGAAACTACAGATATTAAAAAACAGTCCATCCTAGCCATTCTAGTACGGACGCTGACTCCGCAAGGACCTTCTCCTCCTTATTTACTAACCTGTAAACGAATGCAAGGGTGTACTGCCAGAGCGATATATGATGTATTAATAGGAACACTACACAAATTTGAGATTTTACCGAAGCAAGTGTTAATGTTAGTTACCGATGCTGCCAAGGTTATGTGTTCCACGGCAAACTTACTCAAAACGATTCAACCAAACCTGCTGCATGTCACATGTTTGCTTCACGCTTTACACCTTGTAACAAACACTATACGTACAACTTATCCTGATGTGGATCAACTGATAGGACAAACGAAAGCGGTTTTTCTTAAATCTCCGAAACGGATTCGGCTATTTCATTCGCGGTGTCCTGATATACCCGAGCCGCCGCAACCAATTCTTATACGATGGGGTACGTGGTTAGAAGAAGCATTTTATTATTATAAACATTTTGAAAAAATTAAATCAGTGATTTTACAACTAGATGCCAAAGAAGCAGTGCAATACGGCTCAGCCAGGTTCAATTTAACAATCCTCAAGTTGCAGCAAATTTAAAAATTATTTACGACAGTTACGTTCCAATACTGGACGCAATAAAAAATTTACAGAACACTGCGCTGTCCTTATCGGACTCATTAGCAATTATTGACCACGTAAAACTAGTGCTGCATATCCTTGAAGATGAAAAAAGTGATTGTGTCCGTGAAAAATTTAACAGTGTATTAGATAAAAATGTAGATTTTACAAAATTAGGGCAACTTTTTACCAATACTGAAGATCCGTTGTACAGATACAAAGAGCGCCTTAACTATGCAAATATAACATCTCTCAACGTCGAACAATCCTTCTCTGTATATAAACATATATATACGTCGCTACGTACGAACCTTTCCGAGACTAATACAGAAACATATATTATGGTGCAGTTTTTTCATCGCGCACATCCGCATTTTTTTGCAACAATGTAAACATGTTGGGTAAGTTATTTATGTTTTTTCTTAACGTTTTGTATAGGGATTCCATATATTAATTTTTAAGTAAGCGCACTGTTATTCTGCTAAACTCTCCACGCAACGCCACTGCTGGGGCACCACATAGTCTGCCGTCTTTATTCATAACTGTTTCGGCATTCTAAAGTTTAAAAAATTAATTTTCTAAAGCAGATTATTGCGGCCGACTTTTATTATAAGAAAGAAACTATATTCTATTAAATTCAACTATTTATCGCCATTTGGTCAATGATTCCCCCCCCCCCAACCATTTCGAAACCATTTCATATTATTTCAAATAGGAATTACCCACGAATATAATTTTGAATGTCTCCCATACGTCGGAAAATCTGTTTATCGACTGAGCTGGTGTCTTCAAGTGACCGCAAAAGAGAATCTATGCCGCTAAATATTATTCTGGATGCACTGCCCAGTTAATATCGTTTTTTGTTTTATTCATAGTGCGGATGCGTGGTGGACGGTTTTTGATGAAACATTGCGTAAATTAAAACCTTAACAGAAATAATGTAACTCTTATTTTTATTTAAATATTCTATTTATGTATGTAAGTATAGGAACGTCGTTTATAAACAAAATTTTCCAGTTTTAATGAACGCGTGATAAATCATTTTTCGCATGCTAAAGAGCCAGAAATTACAATATATTAATTAAAGCACGCACAATATATTTTATCTTAAATTCTATATGGCATCCCTATAGATTTGAGGCGCGGCTCGTGATGACGTATTTGGGAGTGCAAGTACAATGATGCGAGTGCCTCGTGTGTTTTCGGTGTTTACTAAGAAAACGTTACAGTTAGTACACGAGAATACACGAAGCACTCGTATCATTGTACTTGCACTCCCAAATACGTCATCACGAGCCGCGCCTGGATTTGACTAAGAGTTACCACTGGGTTAAGACGTTTTTGTTTTATACACATGAATACGATAGTTTTTGTGATATCTATAGGTAATAATACAACGTGTTTACGAGAAAACAAAAACTATTGTTATATTTAGAACTGTTCTGTCTAAAGCTTATGTCACTTCAATATACTCACTCTTCAATAGAATTTTTAATAACTGTGGCATTAATACCGATGCTCTGCAGTCTATTTTGACACGTGTTAACATGTTCAATAATTTTTATGTTTATATTGATATTTAGTAATTATATTCTTTAAAATTAAGTTTATATTTATTTCAAATATTTTGCTACAGTCATGTACATAGTGTTTTTTTCTGAAATTGGGTGTTTCTACCTGTTGGAAAAATTATATATAATAAACGCTAAGTTGCCATGGCAACCAGGCATGAAAACTTTGTCCGCACGATACGGACACAGTGTAGCTAATTAATGATGAAATATGTCGAAAACACCAATATAATAACACTTTGTATGCCCTTAAATAAAAAAAATAATTAAATATAATTTCATTGTATAAGATTTTTTTTACGCACAATGGTACTATTTCACTTTTAACGAGTGCCCAACACTAACATAAATTGTCAAGTTTAGGGAAATGACAGAAGTCAAAAAATTAAACTTAGACAACTGTCACAATTACAAGGTAATACAAAATCGTATTATATTTGCAAGCAAAAATAAAATGATTGAGCACTAGAATCATATTTAGCAGCCAAACATAAAATAGCTATAGAAGATTTTAATTGGCGAGAGAATATAATAACAAAGTTACAGGAACGAAATAAACTACAGACCCCATTTCAGAAACTTATACACCAAAGTAAGTATATTATTCATTCATGTTGATACTTCATACTATATTAATAAATTAATCTGAAAAGTTTTAAAATTAAATTGCTAACTCATCACAATACAACCAAAAAAAAAACTCTACCTATTGCCATAATTGAATACATTAATGAACCAAAATAATAAATCAACCTTGATTGTGACAATAATGTAAAACTTTAATTATTGTATTTATTTACAATAATATACATGAAATATGTTCTTTCCTTTTTGTGTCAAAAGTGTGGTTAAAGCACAAAATTTACATATAAAAAAAATTATAGTTTATTTAAATTAAGTGTTATTTACTAAAATATTATATTTACCGTGATTTATTAAACAATTTAAAATTGGTTGGCCAACACATGATTCATGGTCCATGTGGAATATATAATCCAACTTGCGTCTGTATGGACAATGGCAAATGTACGAAAAATTTTCCAAAACATTGGTATAATAATACGACAATAAGAGAAGGAAGAATAAATTATAGACGACCAAACAACGGTAGAACAATCGAACATCGTCGTCTAAATGCCAGATACGTGGCAAGTAATGCATATGTTGTTCCACACAATCCGTACTTACTATTAAAGTACAGAACACATATTAATGTGGAAGCATGTGTCAACATTCGGACAATAAATTATCTTTACAAATACTTCTTCAAAGGAAACGACCATATAACAATGGAAGTAATACAAAGACAAGATAACAATGAACCAAGGAATGGTAATGAACAACAGACAATTCATTATGATGAGATAAAATCATACCTGAGTGGTAGATATTTAAGTCCTCCGGAATGTTCTTGGCATATACTACAACTGGAAATGCATGAAAATTCACATCATGTAGAACGTCTTCAGATACACTTACCAAGGCGACAATATGTTTCATTTCGTGATGGACAAGAACAAATTGCCATAAACAATAATACAAGTCAATTGTTACAATGGTTTGCTAACAATTTAGATAACGAATATTCAAGACAATGGTTATACACAGAATATCCGATACATTACGTGTGGAGAAACAGCAGGTGGAGTAGAAGACAGCAAACTAGAAAACCAATCATTCCAAGATTAGTGAATGTGTCATTACGTAATGGAGAATTATACAACCTTCGACCATTATTGTTACATATTCGTGGTGCTACCAGCTTCGAAGACCTCAAAACCATCAACGAAAATGTGTTTGGTACATTTCGCGAAGCATGCCAAGAACGTAATCTTCTCCCAGAAGACAGAGAATGGATACGTTGCTTGACGGAGGTGTGTGACAGAGACATGCCGAAACAATTACGTCAAATATTCGCTTTCATTTTAATATTTGGCGTAGCGGATGATGCACCAGCATTATGGACGCAATTTCGACTGCATATGATTGAAGACTTTATACGCAGACAGCGTTTAAACGAGGAAGAAGCAGAAATTGCAGCGTTACAAAAAATTCAAACAATTCTAATAATAAATGGTAGGAGACTAACTAATTACGGGATAAATGATCCGCCAGAAATTAACGAACTGTTAGAAGATCATATCGACATTAACGAAAAACAACGTCGAGCTGATATGATGATAAATCAATTGAATGATGAACAACGTCAAATATTCAACATGATCATGAAAGCAGTAAATAATAATAACGAACAAGAAAGGCTCTTTTTCGTAACTGGTCACGCCGGCACGGGAAAAACTTTTCTATATAACACCGCTCTCACGTGCTTAATTGCGAGAGAGATCGAAATTTTGTCTATTTCATCAACTGGTATTGCAGCAGCGTTATTGAAACAAGGCAGAACAGTTCACTCAAGATTCCAGTTGCCAGTGCCTATTGTTGAAAATTCAACGTCGCGTATAGAAAAACAATCAAATGAAGCAAGATACATAAAAAATGCAAAATTAATCATCTGGGATGAAGTAAGTATGGCTACACGAGTTATTTTCGAATTAGTTGATCGCACATTACGTTTTCTATGCGAAAATGACCAACCATTTGGAGGTAAATGTGGTGTCATTGGAGGTAACTTCAAGCAATGTTTACCAATATTACAAGGAGGTGACCGTGCAAGTATTGTTCAAGTCTCAATTAAAAATAGCCATTTGTGGAACAACTTTCGGACATTAAAATTACAAACCAACATGCGCGTTCGACCAGAAGAACAAAATTTTATCGCTTGGTTAGACCAACAAATTGCCAACATTGCGCAACAACCTTATTGAAATACCTCATGTATGTGTGGTGAATACGTTAAATGATTTAATTCAAAACATAGTCAGAGATCTTCGATTCGGATATGTATCGAATAAAGCAATTTTAACACCATTAAATGAAGATTGTCACATTATAAATCAACAAATACTACATAACAAGCAAGGTGTTGCCAGTATAACATACTTAAGCGTTGATAGTATTGTGAGTGACGATGAAGCTGAAGAGAATTTATATCCAATTGAATTCTTAAATAGTCTAGCACCAAGCGGATATCCACAGTACAAATTGGAATTGAAAGCTGGATGCATTATAATGCTCCTTAAAAATCTAAACGTTAGAGCAAACTTATGCAATGGGACGCGCCTTTTGGTACATCATTTAGGAGATCATTTTATTGATGTCCAAATTATCAATTTCAATGGAGAATTATCTATCGTGCATGTATATATTCCACGAGTAGATTTCATTTCGAATAACACATCGACTCTGCCATTCACTTTACAGAGACGTCAGTTCCCAGTTCGATTAGCATACTGTTTAACAATAAACAAAGCGCAAGGTCAATCATTCGATGCTATTGGCATATATTTGCCAAATCCAGTTTTTGACCACGGACAATTATATGTTGCTTCTTCCAGGGCGCGTACTAAACAACAAGTTTTCATTTGTGTTTCAGACACCGATCAACAGGGAAAAGCGAATACTAATAACTTGACATATACTAAAAATATCGTTTATGATGAAATACTGTAAGTATAAATAATTTAATTTTAATAAAAACTAAAAGAACAGTGAATAGTGAAAAGGACTCACCTAAACAGGCAGAATATTTCTGGTACACGGTTACCTCCAAGAAAGAGAAAGGTGTCTTATACAGAAAAAAGAACAATTATCCAGATGAGTCTACGTAAAGATATTACAGTATTTCAAACGGAAGTAACCACCATATATTATTGTGTCGAAGAAATCACTAGGCAAGGTAGAATAAATCGCACAATAGACATTTTCTTCGTTTTTCATAATAAATGCTACTTTTATTTTGAATTTAGTTGTCTTTTATTGAATGACTAACTTCTGATACTTAATTTTCTTAGCAACTGAAGAAAGCATTGTGATAGTTTGTAATCCCGCAAATCCTGCGGATCCGCGGGATTGATGACCCTCAATCCTGCGGGCTTGCGGGATTGAAGTTTTGATGCGTGATTGGATTCTCTATTTTGATATAAAATCAATGCATGATGGCACGAACTGACAAATAAGTTGAATTTTTGGGTCCAAAACATTTAACCTGCTTGCTCGGGATTGTATTAACAATAAAAACGAAATACGTTAAATAACAATAACTAACAATAAGAACATTTATGTATTTATCTTTATATAAGATTACTCGAGTGGAATTAATTAAATCCCTCTTGAGTGTTATTTATATTCATGGGAAAACTCTCGCATATTCGATTATCTCGATCCTTCTGCATCAACATTCTTCTAGACGGTGCTAGGCCGTGTGATACCTGATGTATCGTCGGATAAGTCATCACTATATGTCAAGGATGAGTTTGCAAAAGTAGATAGACGTATGGCATTTCATTTTAAGTAAAGTAAGATTATATTGTAATTTGTAACAAATTTCATTTTTTTATGCGCCTCCACCCAAGAAATTTTTGCTTAGGCGTTATTTTACTCTATAGTTTTCCCTTTTGTGAGGTTATGAACACGATACAGCTGCACGCTAATAAGTAAGTGTGTGCTAGTTATTATTATAAAAACAACTTAATAAGCTTACATCAGTATATTATATCAATATCAAGTAAAATTAGATAGGTACTTCACTAGTTACGCACACATACATATATATTCATAATTTTATCATCAAAATCCGATATACCTAAATTCGATAAATCTTTTTTAAATGTATTTACTTCATTCGCCACAAAATAACTGCACAATTACACATACCAACAACAATTATACATACCTACATTGTAAATCTTTTCGTTTTAAATTACCTTTTACGCGATCATATTTGAATAATTATCACCCAAGAAATTAATTTTTGAACATGGCAATTTGCTAAGCCATGATAGGTAAGTACCGTCAGATCTCAATACATATTTAACTATTTATAAAAATAATGATTAAGAGAACAATAACATCAATAAATGCACTGTTATGTCATTGTTTTGAAACATTAGTGCAGTTTAATCAGTCCCTGCCAAATATATGAATGGCATCGGCATTGATAAAAGTATAAGTATAGGTTCCCTAAGTCACGGGCCACATTAAATTGTATTTTAGTTGAAATCTTGCAAAATAAATAAATAAGTAACAAAACTCTTTGTATAGTTAAACCAGCATTATAATGATTAAAGTATCTTAGCTTTTTAAATGGATATTCTGTATCAAGCTGCTAAAAATTATTAAATTGGATCATTAGCATGAAGACGTTTAATTTGTGTTGTATTTATTAATTATAAATTTGCAGTTTCATGTGGATTCTTAATTTAAATTGTTCCAGCTCAAGGAACTGTATCACTGAAAGGGATAGAAAAGATAATGATTTAAACTTTTTCAATACGACGTCTGGTATATTTGCATATATCGATAGCGAGGGACTAACAACATTTTCTCTGACATCTTCTTATACCGGAGAATGGTACCTACTCGATGGAAAAATAAACCAAAACAGTAATTAGTTCATCTTCGACATGTGATTGATCCAATTCGTTCCACATAATTTATGTATGCTATTACTTTGAAACTATTTCGATTGTTATGTTCTCCAAATTATTGAAAGACAATATTCTTGGGTATAGTATACCATAGATACCTTAGGTGAGTGTTATGCCGGAGTAGATTATAATTGGAATAAATTATATTATAGATTATAAATAGAAGGAAAACAGACGACTGCTCTTATTGATATTGGGAATAAGTCTTTACACTACGAAGTACCTTTCTAGCACTGACTAATTCTCTCTTGAAGGAGAATTTGGTTTTATGACGGTTAGGTAGGTTGTCGATGTCTCGAACTTTCCCCAATTGTTCTAGGCATTTAAAAAATATGTATGTAATAGAACTTTCGACCAAGTACTAAATCCTGGGGCAATTTGCCATTTATTATTTGAAAACGTCTGTAGCATAGTACTTCGACTACATCATATTTTAATAAGTAATTTGATATAGGCCGTCCCTCCACATTATATCGTAAAATACACCTTTTATATATGTATATGAATTTATACTAGATAGTATATTCGATTCTTTGATAATTAACAACCTTTAATAAATAAACTTTGTTTAATATTTTAATAAATTAGCTTTAACAAATGAATAAGCAGTGAAAAGCAATGAAAAAGGGAAAAAATATTAATTAACATTTTTAATGAAATGGCCTCAATATTGATTATTTCCACCACTGCTTCTGATGATGGCTTGACAGAGATAACTCGTACTCAAAATAAGCGAGCTTATGTCATTCTGCCCCAATCCATTCCATATTTCCATAAGGCGGCGCCATACCTCTACCAGGTTGTTGGCTGGGTTCGGATAATCTTGCAGGCGTTTTCAGACATGCTCTATTGGATTGAGGTTTGAACTTTCTGTAGACCAATCCGTGATGTCGATTCCAACCTCCTCAAGATAATTTTAAACTATGCGAGCACTGTGGGATCGTGCATTATATTACATTAATAAAAGATTTAGTCCGATATAACGCGCGAATGCGACAACATGGTGTTGAAGGATGTTAGTTGTGTACCGATCAGCATTATTATTACATTGTTTAACACTACTGAGTCCGTACGAGCTGCCAAAGAAATGCGTATCCACACCATTATAGAACTTCAATAAAATAATGTAGTACATATTCAGAATGTTGCATTGAGCATAACGTTTAATTGGTCGTCTGTACACACGAACACGTTTATCACAGTTACAAAAACAAAATATGGATTCCTCGGTAAAGAAAACTCGTTGCCAGTCATCCTGCAACATACTTCCTACCAAAATTCGAGCGAAGTCTCCGGTGTTTTACGGACCAGGCTGGACCTCGGGCCGGCAAACGACATACCAAATTATCTTCCCTTAGACGTTTACGATCTGTTTCTATACTAATTCGAGTACCATGAACGCCCTGTAGTTGAGATTGCAAACATCTGCTTGTACCGAATCGTAGTTTTAGAGCAGAAAGTCTCAAAAAGCGATTCTGGACACGGGTTGTGGTACGATGTCTACCTTGCATTATACCGGGCTTTTCTTTTATCATTACACATAGGTATAATGTATTAACTTTTATTCATTTAGCCTTACACATAGGGATAAATGTATAGTGACATAGTAGGCAACCAATTATACACCAGCATCTACGCACAAACAATAGCTTAATTCTTAAAATAGATTGCCATGGAGAGAAAATAACATTTTTTTTAATGTCAAATATTTCTCAATTTTTATTAATTACAAAAATCTCAAATTAAACACATTTTATTGAAAAATAGATCATTTATTTAAAGCATGAATACGTATAGCAAAGACGAAAAAGTTTCAATGATAACGTGGTACCAGAAGAATAACAGTTGAAGAACGGTGTTTTCCGTTAATTATCCTAAGCTCTTGTGCGATAGCTTGTGCAAAGACAATTTTAAATATTTATAATAGATTCAAAGAAGATGGTCACACAAAAAAAATAATAAAATCAATCACATGTTCATAGAAGACATGAAGCTGAATATCCTGTGTTATGCATAAGAACGATCGGTAGGATCGCTTTTAGATGTAGCCAGGCATTTTGGAGTATCGTACAGTTCTATGTACAGAACTCTGAAAAAATGAAATATAAGCCATGCAAGGTATCAAACCATCATGAGCTTTTCGAGGAAGATAAAGTAAAACGAAATGATTTTTGCGATATAATGTTTAATTTACTACATGAAAACGAAGAAATTTTAAATAAAATAACTTTTACTGATGAAGCTACAATTACCGTAAGTGGTGAAATGAACTCTCAGTACTACCGGTTTGTATCCTTGATTTATCCATTGAAAAATACTAAATTTCCTTTCCATTAATCCATTCTCATTGGTCCCGTACAAATCCTTATGTCCAAAACCTAACCCGAACGCAGTATCCTCAAAAAGTCAATGTCTGGATAGGAATAATAGGCGATAGACTTATTGGCCCCTTTTTTTGTTGACGGTAACCTCACTGCAGAAAAATATTTGAAACTCTTGCGAAACCACATCATTTCATCAATTGAGATGCTAAATGTTGATCAACTTTGGTTCCAAATCAGTAACATATTGTCATGGATTTTTCCATGGAGAAGAAAGGAAAATAATAGAACTATATTAAAATTTTTGTGTAGTACATTTATTAAACTTATGTATTTCATTTTGGTATTTATTTTATTTCAGACGGGGATCGTTATAAATATATATTTAATTTTAAGTGATGAATTTTATTATGTTTGAAATTTTGATCTATCCTCGTATATTTAGGTTGATCAGATGTTTAAAGCTGCCGCCATCCCGGATATTATATTGAAATAAGATGTATATTTTTCTCTATATTTTGATTTTATAGTTGGTGGGGATATCCGTGTGGATGTTGGAACTTCATTTTCAGAGATTATTTGAATGTCCTTGAAGATAGGTGTGTATAAGAGTATATTGGACACGACTTAATTTTGTCTAATAAAATTGAAATTTTGAATAATTCGTTTATAGTTTTAGTGCGTCGTATGTGAGTTAACGTAATTTTTCGTGAATTTACAAATCTTTTATATTTGTAATTTTATTTTATGATACACCTATCTGAAGAAAAGGAATCTCTCATGTTTAATTGTGACTTACTTTAATTAATGTAGGTATCTTTATAATTATTAATATATATTGATGAAAGCGCTATAATTAACTTGTAAAACTTTTGTGAATTTTTATATATTCAGAATAATATCTAGAAAATTTATTAGAAGATTTTTTGTGGAGGTTGGTTGTTTTTAGTCACTTTGAATATTTCAATACGCAGGAAGGTGGGGACGAGTTTGTGTGATGTCATATGCATACATTCATGACAGTTCAGATTTTGATTTCGCGCGCAGAGTAAACAATTCTTTACTTTGACGTTTAAATTGTTGGGTTAAAATTATTGTTGACATCTGATAAATTTTTGGATATTAGTAATTTTGTTATCTTTGCTCGTGAGTTGTCATAGTGAGGTTTTTTAATGATTTGTATCTTCATATGATATCCAAATCTTTTTTATCCTCGTTTTGCTGTGTCTTTAACAGTTCAACGTTACACTTTGTAAAGTTGATTTTTTTTTTAATTTTTTTTTATTATATAAATGTAAAGGGAAAATGTGTGTATAATTTATCTGACACCTCGTGTTTTATTTTATGATATAACCTACATCCGTAAGGATCGACCCGAGAGACGTGAGCTCAAGGAAATCTACCAGACTGAACAGCCGGACGATTAAGTTGTAGTGTGAACAAAAAAAGATTTAATAAGCAATCAAAAGCACATTCCACTGCAATATGTCAAAAACGGTGGAATAGCAGGTTTAGCCCCATACCATGGCCCTCAAGATCAAATGATTACTTCCTTTGGGGTTACCTGAAAAGTAAAATTTATAATATCGTGCAAATACGTAAGGAAATGAAAGAGCGTACACGTACTGCATGTGATGGAATAAATCAAGAATTTATTCGGGAGCGTTGCTTTTAAAATCGCTTTGCTAATTGCCTTGAAAGACAAAGAGGACAATTTGAAAACTTGCTATGAAATTTGTCTTCACGTTTGTTATGTTGTTTAGTTTGTCTTAAATAATCGTTAGAATACATTAATTTTTTTCATTCAAACTGATATTTTCTTTCTTTTCTAAAAACGTAACCTAATTCTTCGTGGCTTTATTTTGTTTGGTATTACTCACTGTTGCCAGTCCAAGTATTATTGCCAAACTAGATTCTAGAATACTTTCGCGCTAAATTTTAAGTTTGGTAATAGATATATGATTGTTTCGGCCTTTACTTGATGAAATTCCATTATAACTATTACGATAAAAAAAAACAAATTTTATGAATTTCACTTTTTAATTATCACTGTAACGAGTCGTTTCGCACCAACCTGGGCTTCGTCAGACATATAACTAACTTATTTACAAAATATTTTTTATATTAAACACAAGTAAACAGTAACAAGCAAAAACATATGTTTTATTTTAAAAAATAGTCAGAGGGATGGGTGCTTTTTATTACGGGATGTCTATACAAAACTTTCGCTACGGTTTATAAAAAAATGTACTGTTCTTAAGTAATAAAACTAAAGGTTTACATTATATTACAGGGATAAAGAATTCTATGGAAAAATACAAAAATACTATACACTATGTAACTGTCTGCAAATCAAATAAATAGATTAAGTAAGGGTGAATTATTTGTTTCTAGTTGATCATTTAAGATCTTGTCAGTTTTCTTTATTTTATTAATTTCCAGTGACTCTAATAAATTAAGTTTTTTGCCCTTATTTTCTATATGTAATATTTTAAATTCTTTGTTAAAAATGTGGTTCGTTGAATTGATATGAGACGCATATGAAGAGTCATTAAATTTAATTAGACAAATAGCTATCAACAATGGATATAAAAGTAATATAATAGATAACATTTTAAATAAAAAACTCCGTACAAAAGCCATATCACAAGTTTACCCAATATTAAATAATAACACCCAAAAATTTAAAATGATCACGTTTATAGGCTCTTCAAGCACAAAAATTTGTAAATATTTAAGAAAGTTTGACATTAATACAGCGTTTAAAACTAATAACAATTTATCCAAATTTATAAAAAACAATAAGGATTTAACAAACAACAATAAAAAGTCAGGGGTCTATGAGTTAACCTGCGGTAGTTGCCCTATGACTTATATCGGACAGACAGGCAGATCGTTTGAAGTACGCGTCAAAGAACATTTTTCTTCATTTAGAAATAATAAAAGTGACTCTTCATATGCGTCTCATATCAATTCAACGAACCACATTTTTAACAAAGAATTTAAAATATTACATATAGAAAATAAGGGCAAAAAACTTAATTTATTAGAGTCACTGGAAATTAATAAAATAAAGAAAACTGACAAGATCTTAAATGATCAACTAGAAACAAATAATTCACCCTTACTTAATCTATTTATTTGATTACATAGTGTATAGTATTTTTGTATTTTTCAATAGAATTCTTTATCCCTGTAATATAATGTAAACCTTTAGTTTTATTACTTAAGAACAGTACATTTTTTTATAAACCGTAGCGAAAGTTTTGTATAGACATCCCGTAATAAAAAGCACCCATCCCTCTGACTATTTTTTAAAAAAAAACATGTGTTTTTGCTTGTTACTGTTTACTTGTGTTTAATATAAAAAATATTTTGTAAATAAATTAGTTATATGTCTGACGAAGCCCAGGTTGGTGCGAAACGACTCGTTACAGTGATAATTAAAAAGTGAAATTCATAAAATTTGTTTTATTTTATCGTAATAGTTTGGTAATAGATCTAAAGAGCTTCATGTAGATTCTGTATAGCAATCTAAATAATTTCCTTTTGAAAGCTTAAAGTGGCTTAAACATCCATATCTTTAGCAGTTAGAAAGCATAGTAAGATGAAACCCATTGAGTTATTTCTAGAGACCGGACGCATCAGGCCGAAATTACGATATAACAAATAAATAGTCTATAACATCGCTAAATACAACACGCAGTTATTGAATAGCACTTTTCATTCGGTTAACCGCACATCTGTTTTTTGTCGTTGAATTGTGACTCAATTACTTCAATATTCCACTTTAATTCCTTTCTTCATGGGCGTAGATAGAAGAGTGAGGAGTTTTTATAATTTATTTTATTTTTTCTATTTTATAATTTATTTTATATTTATTTATATTATATTTATTAGTTTATATTTCGTAAGATAAATGACGTACGGTGAGTTAGTTTCTTTTTTTTCATTTTGTAACTGTTAATTGGAAAACAATCGGGTTGTGACTATAAAACACGAAATACATTTTTACTTGTTGATTTTATAGTTCAAGTTGAGTAAAGGAATATTAATATTATTTAGCAATACTTTCTCTCTTCTTTGATATATTCACAGATTCTGTGGAGACCATGTGCTACACAAGTAATATGCAGCATATTATGATATGTTTCCTCAGAGACACCTTTTCGGAAGTTGATGGACTTGTATCCGTTTTTAAAGAAGTTTTCAGAAACGCATCATTGCTAGTAGCTCTTTACAGGAAAAAACATCAATCTTTGTCACTGCCTCTCTTTCCAGTAATAACTAGATGGGGAACATGGTTGGAAGCTACTAGTTTTGATGCAGAGAATTTCGATAGTTTACAAAATTTCGTTACATGTTTAAATGATGATGCTCGACGTATTTCTGAGTGCAACGAACTAATACAAATTACAAATTTAAAAAAATAAGTTGTACTTTCTTGATGAACACTTTGGAAATTTGTCAAAACTAATCATTTATTTTGAAAATCAAAATCTCAAATTAAATGATAGATAACCACATTAGATGTGGCTATTCATAATTTGAAAAATATTCCAAGTGACTTCGGATGAGTTCGGCAAAATTTTAGACACAGTTTTTAATAGTAATTCAGATTTAATAATATTGCGGCAATTGTGTATGGGGAAAATGCCTCAAAATCTAACTGCTAAATACGCTGAAATAAAAGAATATTTCCAGTATGCACCTATAATCAGTTGCGATGTAAAAAGGACGTTTTCTATCTACAAGGATGTATTTCATTCAAAGAGAACAAATTTTACAAAAGGGAACCTTGAGAAAGTATTGTTAGATAATATTAATACGCTTTACTCAACTTGAACTACAAAATGAACAAAGAAAAATGTATTTCGTGTTTTATAGATCACCACCCGTTTGTCTTCCAATTATATAAATAACATTAAAAACTCTTTAAAAATACAAATTTTCAATAGAACGCCCGTGGGCGATGAGTCATCGGCCTCTCGTGTCCGGTCCCTAGATATTTCTTTAGCGAATAGGGAAAGGTTGGGTGTAATTTGAATAAAATAAATACTTAGGTTACTTATTAATATTTTTAAAATTTTTATTTAAGAACATTGTCATATTAACATTTTTCGGTTTTAGTCTTACACACATTTGTTCTATTATTAAACAAGCTGTACTATACACTCTCACTTTCTGCTGAGCTTCCTGGAATACAGAAGTATTTCCTACCACATTGTTTTAAGAGTTTCAGCTCCATTCCTGTTACCTAAAAGAAAATCCAAATAAAAAATGCAATTACCATTTTTTTTTAAACTTATCTTCCAAAATAAAAGAGGACCTACGTCCTGATTTGAATTTGGCCTTTCGAGGTATTGCCTTTTAGTTATTATTACGTCAACTGTAATTGATTTTACTTTCTCTTATTCTTTCCTGCAAAAATCCAAATAATGAAAGTGACTTTTGATGTGGATTAATGTGTGTTTCGATTACAGGCATTTGTTCTTTATTTTCAGAATCTATTTTCTTCATAATATTAAACATTTCTTGTTCTAGAGAATAAGTAGCCCAGGTAGCATTTTCAGTATTACGAAAACTTTCTCTTTTTAATCGAGGCTCTCAAACAGTTGCTGCTCTAGTAACTGATCCTCCTTCATATGAAAATAGTCTTGTTTTAACAGATTCCAAAAGTTTGTTGCATAGCGTCTTCCCTTCCTCAATCTTTAATTCCAGTAGTAATTCTGTCAGATAATTGTTCAGTTCAAAAATTATTAGGATTATTAAAGAAATAGTAACATATTTATTACCTACAAGAATTTCCCACTACCGCTTTTTAAAATAAATTTCTTCATTTTATAAAATCACTTATTCGTAAAATACCACAAGGTGTTATTTGTTTCTAACGTGTTACTGAAATGCCCCCAATGCGTGGGGTTACGTTCGGTAATTCATTAGAAATAATGTGAGAACGTTCTACAATTTCATTAAATGGTAAAATCTATTTGTACTTTTTTGTTATATTTTCTACCTTTTTTGATACACTAATTTTACTCTCTTAGATATATTTTAATCTTAAAGAAATACTATCCATCTTCTTTGAATTTGTTAAAAATAATTAAAATTGCCTTCGCACAGGATATACGTCTGTTGGGATAGACTTCATTTCAAGTAACAAAAACGCAAAACTTGTATATCCATTTTTATTTGTTTCAAGGTTATAAATCTATGAATGTGATTGTCATATTATGAAAAAGAATGTAATCGTAAAGTCAATACAAACTGATTTTATTAAAAAAAAGTTATACGATTCAATAACAGCCTGTGATTGTTAAGGTCGCATAATAAAATGCTATCCTAAAATAAATAAACACGTATCGTAGTGCATACAGTAATTTCTTGGAGATCTACAAAAAAGAGTACTGGCAATTTATTTATGATAAAGAAGGTTCTTACTTATTTCGTAAGTGCTGAACCATGAATATCATACAATAAACAAATGTTCAGATGACTGTTAACGTTGCATTTTTTAATAAAGGATTACATTACGTTTCAGTTCATACGACAGCTTATTAGTGAGTGGACACGTTTTCTTTATTCAAAATGCCTTACCGATTTTCTTCTCAAGAGTATGCGGACCATGCATTTTGTGTATGGCTACTGTAAGGGAAGTGCACGTCAACCAGCTATTGAATACCGACATCGGTTTCCCGATTGGCGCATTCCTCATTTCAGAACGTTTCTGGAAGTACACACACAATTTCGGGAATGCAGACTGCGTGATTATCTTTTCGACCGAGGAGTAAATTTGCCAGCAGACTTAGAGGAAAAAGCAGTAGCTATTGTTACAAGGGATCCAACTCTCAGTGTACGTCGAATCGCTAGACAACTAGGAATGCCACGAACGATAGTTTGGCGAACGTGAGGGCTTATATCCATATCACTATCGCAGGGGACACGGTTCGTGTGAGGCAGACCACTATACTCGTCTAGTTTATTCTACCTGAATATTAAGACAGTCACGGCTTCATTTTAATTTCTGCAGAACAGTCCTCTGGACAGATGAATCTACGTTCACGAGAAGTGGTGTTACAAATCTGAGAAACCTGCACAGGTGGGAGGTTAAATGCGGACAATTACCTTCAATTTCTTATTGACGAACTGCCAGGTCTTTTAGAGGATATCCCACTGAATGTTCGACGAAACATGTGGTTTCACATGGATGGGGCACCACCACATTTCGGAATTTATGTCCGAAATTGGGTTAACGTCAATTATTCAAGATGGATTGGTCGAGGTTGTCCTGTTTGCATGGTCACCCAGATCACCCGATCTTAATCCCCTTGACTTTTATTTATGGGGGTACATGAAAAATTTAGTCTACGCGCAAGTTTCGAACACAAGAGAAGAGTTGTTGGATCGTATCCAACTGGCTGCCGAGCTAATCCGACAAAACAAGTATGAAATTCTGATAAGTACTTCTTCTGTTAGCTTACGGGCACAAGCCTGCATTCAACAAGGAGGTGGATATTTCGAAAATATTATTAATTGAACTTTTTTAAATAAAATCAGTTTTTATTGACTTTAGGATTACATTTTTTTCATGATCTGACAGCCACATTCGTAGATCTGTAACTTTGAAACAAATAAAAATGGATATACAAGTTTTGCGTTTTTGTTACTTGAAATGAAGTCTACTTTACACTCCTAAAATTTGAACATAACGATACGGGACACTTGTATAAAAAAGGCTCTATATATAGAACCGAAACGTAAACTAAATGAAATATTGTTTTAATTAACCGGCCGCCATTCCCAAGAAACACTTATTCTTTATCTGGTATTATATATATATACAGTGGCGCCTCTTGATGACGTACGATGTGCGCTGCTGCACGGATGAGACTACTTCGAACTATTTCGGAAGATTTCGGTACGGTTACTTGCTTCTCTGTATATATGAAAGCTTAAAGGAAGCAGTCTCATCCGTGCAGCAGCGCACATCGTACGTCATCAAGAGCCGCCACTGTATATATATATATATATATATATATATATATACAACGTGTTTCAAAAATAATTACATCTAGTTGTTCATGAATTTCTCCTATAAATTATGGTTCTGCATTCTTGAAATGCGGATATAGATTAAATGGTATGAAGGTTATCTACCTACCTGTCACTGTCAAAATTTATTATCGAGAGATATGGTGATGAAATTAATAACAAGTACAATTAGATTATTAATTTATTTAATAAGAAAATTTACATGATGGGATATTAATCAAACAACCAAGATAAATAACTGATTTGTAGAAACTTTAATTATTATAATTTATAACAAGTGTTTAAAATGGTCACCATTTCGTTAAATGCATATACGACGCTTCATGTTGTCGAAAATATTCTGCAATACATTTGGTATTATTTCATTACATGTAATTGTAATTGTGTTCATCAAGTCATTTGAGTTATTCATTCCTGTCTTATATACTTCATTTTTTAGAAATCCGAAAATATAAAAATCTAACGTAGTAAGATCTGTTGACCGCGCTGGCCAAACACCTCTGCTTATAACTCGATATTCTAAAAGCGCTAAATTTTCACGAGTGGTATTTGCAGTAGCCCATCTTGCTGGAAGTAACCCCCATTGAATTTGTCTCGTTGCACTTATGTTAAAAATAGTGTTAATAACTATTCTCGGTATCGTTGGCTATTAATGTTATCGCGAAAAAATATTGGTCCTACTTTTCTACGACGAGATACAGCTGAACCATACTTCAACTTTAACAGGATGTAAAGGAACTTCGATGTGATTGTTTGGATTGTTTATAGACCATGTTCTGTAATCTTGTTTATTTACAAACCCGCTTAAATGAAACCATGCTTCATCAGTGAAAAAACTTAGATAAAAAATTTCACCATTATTTTTTTGAAAGAAGTTGCAATAGTTAAGAAGTTGGAATAGTTAAGGCTACTAGCGTGATCTCTAGATAAGATCTGTTGAACAATCGATACTTTTTATGGATACATATTGTCGTGAATTTTTCTAACCAGAGAGAGAAAAAAGATGGAAGAATTAAGTATTGAACAACATTTGAATAATTTGGGATTTAAATGTATTCTTGAATTTTATTTATATTTATTATGTTTGTAATTATATTTTTGACTGGCCATGTATGTATTATATTAGAGTGGTGGGTGCGGATAGATTTTGTACTATTGAATTTGATGTAGGAGATTTTCGCGGTAATTTATTTAGAGATACCAGATCTAGCAAACCAAGTGGTCATAGAGTATAAGAAATTCATTTTTATTCTCTGTTTTTGAGTAAAGTCGGGTTTTTATTGGTTGGTGCATTTATTTTTGTGCATTTAAAGTTATTTCGATTTTTACGAGAGTTTGTGATCTCGCAGTTGATATTTTAATTAAAGTATGGTATCTCTCACGTAGTTTTTGTGTTGATTGTGCTTAGATCGATGATCGACCCGAGAGAAGTGAGCTCTAGGAAATCTACGAGACTGAACAGCCGTAGTACAGTTGTAGTGTGAACAAAAAGATTAATAAGCAATCAAAAGCACATTCCACTGCAATATGTAAACGACGGCGACGCTTCAAAATTCTATGAACGGTACTAGAAGATACGTTCGTTTGAATTGATAAACGACGAACTGATGTATGTGGATTTTCTCCAACAAGATTTTCTAGTTCAAAAATATTTTTCTGTGTACGTGGTCTACCAGAACTTTTGCCTTTTAACACAAATCCTGTAGCCCGAAACTTCTCCATGACTAGACGAATGTGATTATGTAAAGCGGTATTACCCACAACTCTATTAGGAAACTGCAAGTGAAACTGTAGCTTATATTCCGCGTAGGAATATTGCCATTCTCTGTTAAGAAATTGTGAACGGAAATATGCTTCAACAATAAAAATATTTTCTTGCAATGTGTACATTATTTAGTTGTATTGTTTATTAAGTAAAAAAAAAATATTTGTAAGAAAAAATTGGATTGCTAGTCACAAAATGACAAATGTCAAAATGACATTAGATAAATAGTTATAAATAAAAGGCAAGTGGCTTATATTAATTTGCAAGTTTTGACTGAGTTTTGTGGGACCAGTAATATTGTGATAAATCTCCAGTTGGGGTACGATTAATAAAACACACAGTAATTCAGAATAAGCATATTAATAAAAATAAACAATATTTATATTTATTTACGTATTTATGCCTACGATATTTCTTTCGCGACGATCACTGGTTGAATGAATCATCCTTCAATTGAGTATTTATATACTCGTTGCTGTTTCTAGATTCTTCCCCGTCTAGAATATCCAGGAAGCCCCATGATGTGCATAGCCGGTGATGTCATCGCTTAGGTCACCGGCTGACGTAACGTCGCTTGACTCACATCACATTGTTCCCACCTTAAAAAAAAAGTTTCGTCCTGAAACACGTCATCCTTTCGTTCCATTAAGTGATGACGAAATCTACAGGTAGGTCCTTTGTTGTATTACGACATTATGTGAAAGTAGCTGTCCACGGTCTTATCTTGTCTGGGCGAAAGGGAATATTTAGGCCGGCAACTGCAGACCAAAATCTCCATACCAATATGTTTGGAATAACACCTCTAGCATGTTTCTTATAATTCTACAAACCAGACGGTCTAATCCGTAACCCACTTTAGGTACTGTTAATCTCAAAGATATCTTGTAACATTTTTTCATGCAAATGGACCATTCTCCCAAAAGCACGATAGGTTTGTTGTCCTTTAGTTATAGACTATTCCCAATCGCCAGTCCTTGCTACGAGTCCATTAATTCCACAAAATCTGTCTCTTTGTATTCTTTGGTAATTCCCCTAGACATTGCAAGTCTCGGACTACGCAATGAGTCACCAAGTAGTCAGACGGCACAGTAAACAAATCTTGCTGCTGCTCGATGGTCAATCCAAACCGAGCTTCTCTTGGACCAGAAAAGTACTCCTCCATAAAGTCTTCATGGCTCTTTATAGTAGGTATCTAATTAGTGCGTCAGCGATTTCGTCATTATTATCTCCAGAGTATGGTGCTCATAGAATAAATTAATATAACATAAATTAAATGTGTAAGGCGCGACAACTAATTGACGTGTACCAGCAGGTGGAAGTGTGAACGCAACCTAAAAAGTATGAAACACTGTTCTGCAATCCGTGGCAAACGATACAGCGAACAATTAACATTTGATATAGGTGTTTGTTTTATTATATGTAATCTACCTTTCACTTTCCTAGACCAAAAAGCATTTGTCTCCTTCCGGAGCAAGTATTCGGATTATACATTACCAAGTCGGACATCGATAAGAAAAGTTATGCCATCTGCTCGTGACTATGTTGAAAGAAGAATTAAAGCAGAATTGAAAGCTAAAAAGTTGTGGTTATGTGTCGACGAAACAACCGATCGAAAATTCTGTGGTGAATGTGATGGTATGTACGTACAATGGAAGAATTTGAACCGTCATCCTCTATCTTACTTGCTTCCAAAAGAGTTGCAAAATGTACTAGCGATGAAATTTTAAAAGTGGCGTTGAGCGCATTGAACAAATTTCAAGTTTCAACAAACCAACTTTGAATGTTTGTGAGTGACGGCGCCGCTAACATGCTTTCCTTAGGCCGATCTCTTAAAGAATCGGCAATCTGTTACATATAACATGTAAAATCCATGCTTAAACCTTGTGGCGCAATTGATACCTAAATGTTATCCACGAGTAAATGCTTTAAAAGCTCATACGGAGGCAGTGCTTCTAAAGTCCCCAAAACATACAAAAAAATTTCACGAACTGCATCCCAAAATGCCTGAAACACCACAGCCGATTACTACGCGTTGGGAAAAATGGTTTTACGACTGCGAACATTTTGATGATGTAAAGAAGGTAGTTTTACAGATTGATCCGAGACACGCCGAAGCTATCAAGAAAAGCCAGAAAATGTTTCAAGATAGTCAGGTAAAAAGTGATTTAGAAACTATTCGCAAGAACTACTATGGACTTGCGGAGGGAATTGAAAAATTACAAAATAATTCGATGTCGTTTGTGGATTCTGTTCAAGTTGTGGATGATATTCACTCACACCTATGTGCGGCGGAAGGCGAAAAAAATGAGTGTATAATACGAAAATTTGAAAGTGTTATTGACAAAGATTCAGATTTTCTCATACTAAGACAAATTTGTGAAAGTGCGTCGAAAGATCCATTAAGTCGTCACAAGAATTACTTTAAATTTGCAAATATAACATTACTCGATGTGGAACGGTCGTTTTCATCATTGAAAAATATTTATTCCGCACGCCGTACTTATTTGACTGAAACAAGTGTGGAAACATATTTAATGGTTCAAATATTTAACAGACACCACCCAGTGTGTGATTTCATGGAAGCTTTTTAAAACAGTAAGTGTTTCAGTACGTTATGTAATATATTTTTTATCATTATTTTAAGTATAAACATTCATACGTCCAAATCGCCTATGCTCACTCATGAAAGTCACAAACATAAATGATGCGAGTACCTAAACGTTACTGAACGCTCGCCTTGATACGGCCACTAGGCCTCGGCATGTTGTTCTCCGCACTGCACTGAAGCTTGCCGCTCTTTTCCGACTCTAGTGCTCATCGATTAAAATGCAGACCGTTGATTTACTATGTGTTCGACTTGGAATAAATTATATCGTTAATCCGCTTCAACACTTTGTATGGCCTCTCCCAATTCTTCTAATGCTTCGGAGACAGGTCTAGTCGACGTTGTGGGTTATATAACCGAACCAAGTCACTCGCTTGTTAACGACTTTCTTCAGCCTTGATGTCATAACTTTCCGTCTGCTTCCCTTGGAATATCTTCTCCAGGTTTGCTCCCACACTTCAAATCACAGAGCAACCAAAGTTTTCTGCCAAATAGGCCGTTTGCTGGCGATGGCCCAGTAGTTTCTTGACCAGATGCCCGGCACGCCATCAGAAAAATGATAAGTGCTTGTTCCAATCTCTCTGATATTCGGAGACCACTTTGATTAAGTACCTGATCATGGTCTTGTTCATCCGCTCTACCATTCCATCTGATTGTTGTGGCAAGGAAATCTTTCGAATGCCCAAGAGCACTAAATCACACATCCTTTCGAAAAGACTGGATTCGAAATTTCGCCCTTGATCTGAATGTAGTTCCAGGAGAGCATCATAATGACTGACGAACTCTTTCACGATAAAGTCCCCTACGGTTCCAGCCTCTTGATTGTGCAGAGCATAGGTTTCCACTCGTTTAGTGAAATAGTTCATGACCACAATAATGTACTTATTTCCTTGGTCACTTTCTGGGAATGAGCAGGCAGCATCTATCTAGATTCTTTCGAACGGGCTTCCCACATTATATTAGCGCATAGCTGTACGTCGACGTCTCTGTCGACGACTCTCTGGTCTATTACTTCCAGTGCAATTACCACATTTTCTGCCCCACTCTTTTACATCTCGTGAACAATTTATTCCGTAAAATCTCTAGCGCATCTTTTGCACCGTTTTATGAACGCCAAAATGTCCCCCAGAAGCAATATTGCGGAGTTCTCGCAAATACCTCCCTGGAAATCACTATTTGTATTTTTCCCTCGTTTCAATCGTGATTTTTCACTTCGCGTCTCAAGAAATCATCTTCTATGATCAAGGAATCTCATTGTGCCCGATATGACTTCAATTCTCATGAATGGGGTGTAATCTCTTGCCAGATTGGCCTTTGCCCATTTTTATTCCAAGCCCTTAAGACTGCGAGATCAGGATCAGCCTCTCGATCTACGCGCGAATTGTTGTTGACGTTAGTCAACAACCACGATAGTGATACGCCTTTAGCGTATCACTATCTCGGAGACCATCTATGAACCTCTGGACAGCCAAGTGTTCGATGAAGTTATCTAGAGCGACGGGCAATACCTGCCTCAAATTTCTGAAGACCCTCGTCTATCTTCTATGACCGATTCTTCAGTTGGGTATGGTATACTTGCTCCAAATGCGCATGGCCATATCTCGTCTTCAACCGTACCGTTTAATCTTTGGGTTCTTCAGGAGGTAATGCCTGCAAAATTACTAACGTCACATTTTAGCGCTATGATTAAAGCAGTAACCTTTTCGACAATTGACCATGCATTCGCTTCTGCCGCTGCTTCTAATTGCGCCAGGTAAGTAATAACACTGTCCCAGATACTTCTGCTCCATTTGTTCCAGATTCTTCTCTAAGATTCTAGAAGTTGGCAGACTCCTCTATTCCATTTGAATTTACGAATCTTTTAATCGCTGTTCCAAAGTTTTTGCACTGTCCAGAATCTTCTACTCCATTTATTTCATTTAAGTTTGCGAATTCTCTGTTAGTCGCTGTTCCATTTTTATTAACAGCGAATCCACGTCAGCGTCCCCACCTGGAACTTGGAAGAACTCATTCTCTGGATCTTCGCCTTCTTGCGTATCTTTCCTCCAGTTCACGTTTCAGGTGAGTTACTTTTAAATAGGAGAGTTACCTTTAGTAGCCATCGCAATATTTTAAACAAATATATTTCCGCACTGTAATTTTATTTTAAGGAATATTCAATTAACTCTCAATTACCCACTTAATTAAGATCATTCAATCATCAAAGTTTGCGAATTGTCTATTAACCGTTATTCCAAATTTTTCACACTGTCCAGATTCTTCTGCTCCATTTGTTTTAGAGTTTTTGCTAAGTTTCCAGGCTCTTCTGCTCCATTTTAGTTGGTGAATCTATTAGACGCTGTTCCAAGGTTTGTGAATTGTCTATCAGTCGTTGTTCCATTTTCATCAAGAGCGAATTCACGTCAGCATCTCCGCCCGGAACTTGAAAGACATAATTCTCTGGATCCTCGCCTTCTTGGATCAACACATTGCGAAGCCGTTGCTGGAGGATCGCCTTCTTGCCAGTTGTATCCTCATCCCTCTCCTCTAATTCTCGTTTTAAATCAGTCACTTTTAATTCCGTCAGTTTCATTCTATCGGCCATCACGATATTTAAAATAACATCTTTTCGCACTGTACATCTATTTAAATAGATATTTAATTAACACTTAATTGTCTACTTAGTTTATTATTTATAAAACCACACACCTGCACCACTGTAAAGTTTGTCTTTTCGGGTTCTTAAATAAAAAAATAAGCACATTTATGTATTTGTATTTATGTTCACTCCGCGAAGCTCTGGTATTGAATAATCGCCAATCCTTCCTCGACGGCTTATATGGATGTGGATATTTTCGAGAGAGTTCTACCTGTATCGAGAAAACGCTAAAGGTATGATGCACCGTTTGATGAGTCATCACTAGAGCTGAGGATGTTTGCGGTATAACCATGGTTATATCATGTAACCATAGTAAATTACTATGGTTACATGATATAACCATGGTTATACCGCAAACATCCTCAGCTCTAGTCATCACAGTATGATTAGACAAAATTTATGTTGTTCAAATATTTAAATATATATATATATATATATATATATATATATATATATATATATATATATAGTAAACCTAATCAGTAGGCGATTAAAGGTCTGTATATTACTTCAAAATATATGTATTTAAAAAACTCTACATGTTTCGGCTGTGTACGCCTTTATCAAGAGAATACAAAATATGAATGACAGGATATAAATGTCAAGTAATTAAGTTGCTATGGTTTAAATTATTCAAAGATACATTCTAGTAATAATAATAAATCATGCCTTAGTATTACAAAAAATAGATAACAAGGTGTGAACATATGTGTTGTTCGCTGCTAGCAATTTGTGTCTCCTTCTGGGTATGAACTTGTGTGTTGGTTGCTGCTGGCAGCTTGCGTCCCTCTATGGGTGTGTGGTTTTGTGTGAGAGCGTAAGTGTAGGGTTTTGTATGTCGGTGCGTTCTCGACCGATCACTAAACACATATCATACCAAGGTCACGAAGTTATTATATATATATATATATATATATATATATATATATATCAGAATAATTGAAACATACATGAGTAGGTAAACCCCACCAGTTTTGTAAAATTATGTGGACGGTATGCGAGTTACTTCGGCTGTCTGACAAGAGGCAGCGCCGAATTTACTTCTGCGCCCGGTCTGGATAATTACGGTGATAGGGCGACGTTGTTCTTTTTTGTGAATGTGTCTGGGAATATCCTTTCTCCAGCAGGGGCGTACCGATGAGCCTGTAGAAAGGTGAAATACGTATCTACGTCTCTGGGGATAGGATATATTCGGACACGTTCACAAAAAATATTAGTAGTGAACCTGCAAATATACAACACTGCAGACACCAATAAAAATTTGAACAATGACACAACATATATCACGATTCCATATGTTCCACAACTATCAGAAAAAATTAAATACACTTTAAAAAATATGATATAGCTACAACATACAAACTTAGTAATACTAATAAAAATTTATTTTCAAAACTTAAACCTAAAATAGAAAAAAATCGAGAAACACATGTCATATATAAAATACCATGTCGCAATTGCGATAGTTACTACATAGGCCAAACGAAACAATATTTATACAAAAGAATACAAGCCCACAAATACTCTAAAACAGACAAAACTGCTTTATCTACACACAAACTACAACGCGATCACCATTTCGATTTTGAAAACACACACATAATTGATAAAGAACAACACACAATGAAAAGACAAATTAAAGAAATGATTAGTATTAAACAGGAAAAATATTCAATTAACAACAGAAATGATATAAAAAATTTAAGCAGTATATACTATAACTTAATTGTGTAACGATCTACAATTTACCATCATAATATTTTTTTTTTTTTTTGTTATATATCTTAAGTTATTTAAAGGGGGGTCTGCCCGATGGGCAGACAGGTGCCATCCCGCCTTTCCAGCAGGAGAGAGGAACCAAGCTACGCGGCGCAAAACAAGGCGCCGCGCAATGCACACACCACTAGGACCGGTCCTGGGCGGCAACCTGGCTAGGCTGCCGTTAACAGTACACACATTCGACGTGTATGCAGTGCCCCCGCATTGGCGGAAAACGTTAAGATGACACAAAGTGTGACCGTCGTCGACCGAAGTAGCCGCTAAGAGTGTTCCCTCTGTTGGCGATTAGCAACCCCGTGCAGAGTGCGCTTCGCTGGTCTGCGCCTTGCCTCGATGGGGCGGGGGTCGAGCCGTCGAAGTAGTGCACGGAAAAGTAAAGAAGTTGCCGGGAAAGGGTTGGCGGCCCCGCGCAACGGCTGGTTATCCGATCTCTCTAAATTTATGCGACCGGTCACTAAACACACGCACGAGCGCGCCAACATGCAAAACCCTACACTTACGCGCTTACACAAACACAAAACCACACACCCAGAGAGAGACGCAAGCTGCCAGCAGCAACCAACACACAAGTTCATACCCAGCAAGAGACACAAGCTGCTAGCAGCGGACAAGACATATGTTCACACCTTGCTATCTGTTTTTGGAATACTAAGGCATGATTTATTATTATTCAAATGGAATGTATCTTTGAATAATTTTATCACTTTTTTTTTACCACTTAGCTAAGTGGTAAAAGTGACAGCCCGGCAAGCTGTAGACTTGGGTTCGAGTCCCAACGTACACCATATTTTTCAATTAAAAATTTCGTATGATTTGCTTTGTAATTTGTAGACAGCAATGTTTACATCCCCACTTACTCTGCAATTACATACATTCTAATTTGATATTTGTAAATATTTCATATAAAAGCCGAAAAACTCCAATAATTTATCAATTGTTATATTTAATAAACGGCTAAGAAATTATCTAAACACATATATATATATATATATATATATATATATATGAAAAATTTTGTGAAAAACTTATCTGCGCGGAATGTGCATATATCGATATTTCACTGTTTTTTACAGATCATCAGTGCACCTCACCGAAGACAGACATGATATTCACTTCTATACTACGTGTATATATACGAACTGTAATAAACTTCATGTGTATGAGAATTAATAATTATTAAATCTCATTTTACATGCGATTGTCGCTATAATTTGTTGCATTTAATTCTACAATTCGGCAAATCACTTTTGCCCTAGATTGTAGACGCAACAAGCCGCGACATCAACTGTACAAGTTGTCAGTACAAATGAAAAAATTTGTGAAAAACTTATCTGCGCGGAATGTGCATATATCGATATTTCACTGTTTTTTACAGATCATCAGTGCACCTCACCGAAGACAGACATGATATTCACTTCTATACTACGTGTATATATACGAACTGTAATGAACTTCATGTGTATGAGAATTAATAATTATTAAATCTCATTTTACATGCGATTGTCGCTATAATTTGTTGCATTTAATATATTTCATATATATTTCATATATATATATATATATATATATATATATATATATATATATATAAATGTTAAGATAATTTCTTAGCCGTTCATTAAATTTATCAACTGTTATATATATATATATATATATATATATATATATATAATATTTTCGTGACCTTGGTATGATATGGTAAATTCAATCAGTCGGCGATTAAAGGTCTGGTTTACTTCAAAGTATATATATTTAAAACAACCCTACAATATAAATGACAATTTATATTTTGTATTCCTTGAGAAATGCATCATTAGCCAAAACATGTACATGTAGGATTGTTTTAAATATATAGTTTTTGAAGTAAAACCAGACTTTAAATCGCCTACAAATTGAATTTACATATATATATATATATATATATATATATATATATATATATATATATATATATATTGTAATGTGTATTTAACAGTCCGACACTGGACCGCCAAATATAATAGGTTATTGTCAAGGGCAAACGTTGGAGTGCCAAATATAATAATTATTTTAGCGTCAAAACGCTGGAAACAGCCAAAATAGAGTTTTGGTTTAAAAGAAAATTTGATATTTAGTATAATTTGGAAAATTATCTAGCATGAGTTCACTAAGCATCTCCAGGGTCGTGAAGATTCTTGTCTGGCAAAGAAACAACAGAAACGACTTGATTTGGTTGCTTTAAAAAATGTTTATTAAAAGGAAAAGATCTTATCTCTATAGATGAATATTAAATTTGGTATAATATATTTGGTAATGTTTAACAAATCATACAGGTTAAACAAAGACTTAACAATTTATTTATTGAAAACATAATAGAATTTAAAGATTATGTGGAACTTCTTAGGTGAAACAAATAAATTGAAATAACGGAAATAGGTCAAATATTTGGCTGCACAAACAAAATTGGTTCTGGCAATTCCAAATCACGCTTAATAAATGTATATGTATATAACCTTCTTACTTACAATTGTTCTAAAATGGTCATTGGTTTAATCTTTATCCACTTCCGGTAAGCAAATGCATCTGTTCTCCTAATAATACCAATAATACAGACTTAGCACTAAACCTTCTTCAAACTATTCTAATTTTCTACTAAATACTCCTAATCTCTGCGATCAGCCTTGGTCCACCTGACGTACTGATTAAAATGTTTCCAGATTCAGGCTATGATGTCACAAACTGAACGAATACCTTCAGATAATGAATTCTTCAGTACATCAAAGTAAGCAGTCTCATTCGGATAATGGATAAACTTGATTTTTCAGGTTATACGGGTCATAGAAATATCCCATAAATATCCCTGTTTGGCTCGGGGTGACCAGTTAAGGTTAAAACAGGAACGGGTAGCTGTATTCTCTCAAAATTAAAACGTAAAATAATTATTTTGATCACAACAGAATATATGAGAACGTATAACAGATGGTAAAAGGAATCTGACGTTTAAATTACTTGTTTTAAACGTTTTTTTTTAAAATTCTTCATTCCAAATAAAAACATTTGAACTATTCAAAATGCCAAAATTCTCCCTCTAATTGTTTCAATAACCCCATAGCAACCCAACAGCTTTTCTCTTTTTAAGTTCATTGGTCGCTTTAGTTATACGGAATTTTCCAAAGTATTTGACATTTATACAATAATTTTGATTCTTAATTAATATTATGAACTTATTGGTTTACAATTAAATTTTCCTTCACACATAACCTTTGATATTACCAAACATTAACAATAGTATACAATATTAAATAAATTTACATAGTTTTATAATTTTGGTTAATGTAAGAAAGTCATATACTTTTGAAATTTGATTATAGATTTGACACTCTAAATTAAAAAAAACAATACAAATATAATAGACTTCCAACCTTCTAAGAAATTCCAATATCAGAAATGTAACGAATTAAAGCTAGTGTCTTCAATAAATCAATTAACATTTTTATTATATTTACCTTCTCTCCCTCATAAAAAATAATTTATGGAAAGAATTGTAATAAATTATTTTTGAATCTATTGCTATTCCTCTGTTTATTTTATTTTGTTTATTTAAATTTTAAGAAAAATAAAAGTAGATTATAAACCTGTAGAATATCTATGTAACATGTGTTGCCTAATCATTATAATATATGTAACGGTTTAAATATTTAAATTTCCTTCATAGTAAAGTATCTATTAACAATATTTATATTATTTTGTTTAAGACAAATCTTCTATTTTGTCTTATATTATGTGTATCAAGGCTTAAAAACATTTGTATTATTTTGTTATCATTTGAATCAGAACTATCTAGGTAATAAGTATTATTGTAATCATTTATGTTATTTGAATAAAGTTTTGTTTCTTATATTTTGATTTATTTATTTGGGGTTCTTATTTTTCGTTGTGTTGACTGTATCTCTGCATATGTTTATATTATTGTAAATAACTTGATCTCTATGCTTTCTTCTTTGTTTAAATTGTTTTAATAAGTAATTTATTTATAGATAAATAATTCTTTAGTTTGATCTACTAGCCATTCTTTCCATACCTTCCATACCTTCAATCCTTTAAGTCTTTCCCATAATATATACTTTGTGTCCATCTCATTCCTTTAAAATCTCTATTCAAATCCATACTTATTTTGCTTATCGTTCACACCTTTATTTATAATACATTACATTTCATATTAATAACATATTTATATCTCTTTCACTCTATGTTAGTTACGTACTGTTAGATATAATTTCAACATAAACGTAATTATAATACTTAATAATATGCTTTTTAATTAGTTTGCTATTTGATTTCCCCAATAAATATTTTATTTTGTTCTAATTCCTTCATAAACTTATTCTTTAGATGGTATTAAAATAACGTCTTTACATATCCATTTTTAATGTGTTTGGTATGTTATATTATTTCCCAAGTGTAATATATGTTGTCTATCAAAATAGTATTGATTTGATTATTGTCTTATTAGTTATAGTTTATTTAATTTAAGCATTGTCCCTTGTCATATTCCTGTTGTCATCTTCAATTAATATTCAGAATTCCGATTTTCTGTCGCAAATATTCAAAAGTTAATTTTCCGTCGACGCCTCTTAGGTAGACCAAACATACTACTCCGGCAAAAAGACATTTTACTACCCCTGCCTCTAGTATTATGCAAATTAGTATAGATTATTTGAATAGTTGGGATGTTGGTATAAATGTTGTTAATTTTAGTATTAGTGTATATGAAAATTATTTGTAAATCATTTAAAATAACGGAATGGTTTTTGTCAAAGTTCACAACATTTAAGTCTTTTAAATTGATAAATTTGGAAGTTGTTTTAAGTTTATCTTGATAATTAGTTAAATTATTATAATCTGCTCTATTCATTATGTACATGTTCAAGTTTGAATTGTTATAACTATTATTCTTACCTTCCTCCCAATAATTAGAAATTATTTTGTTGCAATATTCTTCATTTAGTGTTAAAAAATGTGTATAAGTTTTGTCATATAAATAGTTATTTACGCGGTGGCCTTTTATCGAAGTGGATCTCAGCGGATTGTTATAATTTTTGTTGTGGGAATTATTAATTAAATTTTTGTTCGCCATACATTTGGTAGATGTTATTACTTCTTGATGTGTAATTCTTGAAAGTGTGGGACTTGATTTACTGGTCTTATCAACATTAGTTGTAGAGATCTTTTCAGCCAGAACATTATTAGTATTATATATCTGTTGATAATTGTGTTTTTTGTTGTTGAATTTCTGTATGTAATTCTTGGTATTTTGTGTTGGTTAATTGTAAAATGCTTTGTAACTCTTGTGTATGTCTTTCGTTTTGTTGTTGTAATTCTGTTTGTATTAATTGTAAATTAGTTTGAAGTTCTATTGATAATTGTGATTATATGTTCTGTATTTCTGTTTTTTGATCTTTTATCTGCGATTGTATGTTTTGTATTTCTGTTTTTTGATCTTTTAGATCAGTGTGAATGCTTTGAATATCTGTTTTAATGTTTGTTTGCATATCCTCCATCTTCCGTAATAATAACCCGAGTACGTCGTCTCCCCTATCGACATTTCTTCCTTGGCTCCTTGAACGTCTCGTTCCTCTCGTATCCATACTTAGGTATATGTTATAATCTATTATTGATTGTTATAATTTGTTGTTTTACCACCTTTATTCCCTAAATATTCTATATCCAAGAAAAATAAATTTTTATTCACAAATACCGATATATTTTCTAAGATAATTCCTTTTAAGTATTTAATTAACAATTTTTAAGAACCTTTCTTTGCCCCACGTTGGGCACCAAAATGTAATGTGTATTTAACAGTCCGACACTGGACCGCCAAATATAATAGGTTATTGTCAAGGACAAACGTTGGAGTGCCAAATATAATAATTATTTTAGCGTCAAAACGCTGGAAACAGCCAAAATAGAGCTTTGGTTTAAAAGAAAATTTGATATTTAGTATAATTTGGAAAATTATCTAGCATGAGTTCACTAAGCATCTCCAGGGTCGTGAAGATTCTTGTTTGGCAAAGAAACAACAGAAACGACTTGATTTGGTTGCTTTAAAAAATGTTTATTAAAAGGAAAAGATCTTATCTCTATAGATGAATATTAAATTTGGTATAATATATTTGGTAATGTTTAACAAATCATACAGGTTAAACAAAGACTTAACAATTTATTTATTGAAAACATAATAGAATTTAAAGATTATGTGGAACTTCTTAGGTGAAACAAATAAATTGAAATAACGGAAATAGGTCAAATATTTGGCTGCACAAACAAAATTGGTTCTGGCAATTCCAAATCACGCTTAATAAATGTATATGTATACCGTGTGCACAAGGTCGAGCGATCGATGGATATATAAGTAATGACTGGCCAACTGCAAGTGGAAGGGGCTACATACGTTAAACTCCTACAGGGCGTATTTAATTGTGGTGAACCAAGAAAGCGTTATGGCTGTTTATTAATAAATGATGTATCAAAATAAATATTCCAAATTAATAACTAATTGTTTAACAAACTACAAAATTATTTGTAGTATATTATTTATGGTTAATGTACGAATTTGGATATTTTATCCGACTACACCGTTGCTTTTCGCACTATTAGTCATATGCCGGCTGTCAACGTCCCTACAATAACGGATACTTTTGTTTTATATTTTGTACGTCAATTTTATTATTTTTTAACTCTACATTTTTTACCCCAGAAGAAGCGACAAAGTGTTGCGAAATATAGGGTAATTTAATAAAGGAGTTTTTTAATTGACCGCTTACCCGAATTTAAATAAATTTTTGATAATATATCACGGTCGATAATTTCTTTTCAATTATATATATATATATATATATATATATATATATATATATATGGTAAACCTAATCAGTAGGCGATTAAAGGTCTGTATATTACTTCAAAATATATGTATTTAAAAAACTCTACATGTTTCGGCTGTATACGCCTTTTTCAAGAGAATACAAAATATGAATATTTTGTATTCTCTTGAAAAAGGCGTATACAGCCGAAACATGTAGAGTTTTTTAAATACATATATTTTGAAGTAATATACAGACCTTTAATCGCCTACTGATTAGGTTTATCATATCATACCAAGGTCACGAAGTTATTATATATATATATATATATATATATATATATATATATATATATATATATGTGACTGACAACTTGTACAGTTGATGTCGCGGCTTGTTGCGTCTACAATCTAGGGCAAAAGTGATTTGCCGAATTGTAGAATTAAATGCAACAAATTATAGCGACAATCGCATGTAAAATGAGATTTAATAATTATTAATTCTCATACACATGAAGTTCATATATATATATATATATATATTTTTTAATAATATAAAATATTATTAAAAATCTGGTGTGAAGAACACAAATGTAGGTTCACTACTAATATTTTTTGTGAACGTGTCCGAATATATCCTATCCCCAGAGACGTAGATACGTATTTCACCTTTCTACAGGCTCATCGGTACGCCCCTGCTGGAGAAAGGATATTCCCAGACACATTCACAAAAAAGAACAACGTCGCCCTATCACCGTAATTATCCAGACCGGGCGCAGAAGTAAATTCGGCGCTGCCTCTTGTCAGACAGCCGAAGTAACTCGCATACCGTCCACATAATTTTACAAAACTGGTGGGGTTTACCTACTCATGTATGTTTCAATTATTCTGATATATATATATATATATATATATATATATATATATAATAACTTCGTGACCTTGGTATGATATGTGTTTAGTGATCGGTCGAGAACGCACCGAACAACACATATGTTCACACCTTGTTATCTATTTTTTGTAATACTAAGGCATGATTTATTATTATTACTAGAATGTATCTTTGAATAATTTAAACCATAGCAACTTAATTACTTGACATTTATATCCTGTCATTCATATTTTGTATTCTCTTGATAAAGGCGTACGCAGCCGAAACATGTAGAGTTTTTTAAATACATATATTTTGAAGTAATATACAGACCTTTAATCGCCTACTGATTAGGTTTACTATATATATATATATATATATATATATATAGTAAACCTAATCAGTAGGCGATTATATATATATATATATATATATATATATATATATATACATATATATATATATATATATATATATATATATATATATATATATATATATAGTAAACCTAATCAGTAGGCGATTAAAGGTCTGTATATTACTTCAAAATATATGTATTTAAAAAACTCTACATGTTTCGGCTGTGTACGCCTTTATCAAGAGAATACCAAATATGAATGACAGGATATAAATGTCAAGTAATTAAGTTGCTATGGTTTAAATTATTCAAAGATACATTCTAGTAATAATAATAAATCATGCCTTAGTACTACAAAAAATAGATAACAAGGTGTGAACATATGTGTTGTTCGCTGCTAGCAATTTGTGTCTCCTTCTGGATATGAACTTGTGTGTTGGTTGCTGCTTGCTGGCAGCTTGCGTCCCTCTATGGGTGTGTGGTTTTGTGTGAGAGCGTAAGTGTAGGGTTTTGTATGTCGGTGCGTTCTCGACCGATCACTAAACACATATCATACCAAGGTCACGAAGTTATTATATATATATATATATATATATATATATATATATATATATATATATATATCAGAATAATTGGAACATACATGAGTAGGTAAACCCCACCAGTTTTGTAAAATTATGTGGACGGTATGCGAGTTACTTCGGCTGTCTGACAAGAGGCAGCGCCGAACACATACCATACCACACATATCAACCATACCGAACACATATCATACCAAGGTCACGAAGTTATTATATATATATATATATATATATATATATATATATCAGAATAATTGGAACATACATGAGTAGGTAAACCCCACCAGTTTTGTAAAATTATGTGGACGGTATGCGAGTTACTTCGGCTGTCTGACAAGAGGCAGCGCCGAATTTACTTCTGCGCCCGGTCTGGATAATTACGGTGATAGGGCGACGTTGTTCTTTTTTGTGAATGTGTCTGGGAATATCCTTTCTCCAGCAGGGGCGTACCGATGAGCCTGTAGAAAGGTGAAATACGTATCTACGTCTCTGGGGATAGGATATATTCGGACACGTTCACAAAAAATATTAGTAGTGAACCTACATTTGTGTTCTTCACACCAGATTTTTAATAATATTTTATATTATTAAAAAATATATATATATATATATATATGAACTTCATGTGTATGAGAATTAATAATTATTAAATCTCATTTTACATGCGATTGTCGCTATAATTTGTTGCATTTAATTCTACAATTCGGCAAATCACTTTTGCCCTAGATTGTAGACGCAACAAGCCGCGACATCAACTGTACAAGTTGTCAGTACAAATGAAAAATTTTGTGAAAAACTTATCTGCGCGGAATGTGCATATATCGATATTTCACTGTTTTTTACAGATCATCAGTGCACCTTACCGAAGACAGACATGTTATTCACTTCTATACTACGTGTATATATACGAACTGTGATGAACTTCATGTGTATGAGAATTAATAATTATTAAATCTCATTTTACATGCGATTGTCGCTATAATTTGTTGCATTTAATTCTACAATTCGGCAAATCACTTTTGCCCTAGATTGTAGACGCAACAAGCCGCGACATCAACTGTACAAGTTGTCAGTCACATATCATATATATATATATATATATATATATATATATATATATATAATAACTTCGTGACCTTGGTATGATATGATAAACCTAATCAGTAGGCGATTAAAGGTCTGTATATTACTTCAAAATATATGTATTTAAAAAACTCTACATGTTTCGGCTGTATACGCCTTTTTCAAGAGAATACAAAATATTCATATTTTGTATTCTCTTGAAAAAGGCGTATACAGCCGAAACATGTAGAGTTTTTTAAATACATATATTTTGAAGTAATATACAGACCTTTAATCGCCTACTGATTAGGTTTACCATATATATATATATATATATATATATATATATATATATATATATAATTGAAAAGAAATTATCGACCGTGATATATTATCAAAAATTTATTTAAATTCGGGTAAGCGGTCAATTAAAAAACTCCTTTATTAAATTACCCTATATTTCGCAACACTTTGTCGCTTCTTCTGGGGTAAAAAATGTAGAGTTAAAAAATAATAAAATTGACGTACAAAATATAAAACAAAAGTATCCGTTATTGTAGGGACGTTGACAGCCGGCATATGACTAATAGTGCGAAAAGCAACGGTGTAGTCGGATAAAATATCCAAATTCGTACATTAACCATAAATAATATACTACAAATAATTTTGTAGTTTGTTAAACAATTAGTTATTAATTTGGAATATTTATTTTGATACATCATTTATTAATAAACAGCCATAACGCTTTCTTGGTTCACCACAATTAAATACGCCCTGTAGGAGTTTAACGTATGTAGCCCCTTCCACTTGCAGTTGGCCAGTCATTACTTATATATCCATCGATCGCTCGACCTTGTGCACACGGTATACATATACATTTATTAAGCGTGATTTGGAATTGCCAGAACCAATTTTGTTTGTGCAGCCAAATATTTGACCTATTTCCGTTATTTCAATTTATTTGTTTCACCTAAGAAGTTCCACATAATCTTTAAATTCTATTATGTTTTCAATAAATAAATTGTTAAGTCTTTGTTTAACCTGTATGATTTGTTAAACATTACCAAATATATTATACCAAATTTAATATTCATCTATAGAGATAAGATCTTTTCCTTTTAATAAACATTTTTTAAAGCAACCAAATCAAGTCGTTTCTGTTGTTTCTTTGCCAAACAAGAATCTTCACGACCCTGGAGATGCTTAGTGAACTCATGCTAGATAATTTTCCAAATTATACTAAATATCAAATTTTCTTTTAAACCAAAGCTCTATTTTGGCTGTTTCCAGCGTTTTGACGCTAAAATAATTATTATATTTGGCACTCCAACGTTTGTCCTTGACAATAACCTATTATATTTGGCGGTCCAGTGTCGGACTGTTAAATACACATTACATTTTGGTGCCCAACGTGGGGCAAAGAAAGGTTCTTAAAAATTGTTAATTAAATACTTAAAAGGAATTATCTTAGAAAATATATCGGTATTTGTGAATAAAAATTTATTTTTCTTGGATATAGAATATTTAGGGAATAAAGGTGGTAAAACAACAAATTATAACAATCAATAATAGATTATAACATATACCTAAGTATGGATACGAGAGGAACGAGACGTTCAAGGAGCCAAGGAAGAAATGTCGATAGGGGAGACGACGTACTCGGGTTATTATTACGGAAGATGGAGGATATGCAAACAAACATTAAAACAGATATTCAAAGCATTCACACTGATCTAAAAGATCAAAAAACAGAAATACAAAACATACAATCGCAGATAAAAGATCAAAAAACAGAAATACAGAACATATAATCACAATTATCAATAGAACTTCAAACTAATTTACAATTAATACAAACAGAATTACAACAACAAAACGAAAGACATACACAAGAGTTACAAAGCATTTTACAATTAACCAACACAAAATACCAAGAATTACATACAGAAATTCAACAACAAAAAACACAATTATCAACAGATATATAATACTAATAATGTTCTGGCTGAAAAGATCTCTACAACTAATGTTGATAAGACCAGTAAATCAAGTCCCACACTTTCAAGAATTACACATCAAGAAGTAATAACATCTACCAAATGTATGGCGAACAAAAATTTAATTAATAATTCCCACAACAAAAATTATAACAATCCGCTGAGATCCACTTCGATAAAAGGCCACCGCGTAAATAACTATTTATATGACAAAACTTATACACATTTTTTAACACTAAATGAAGAATATTGCAACAAAATAATTTCTAATTATTGGGAGGAAGGTAAGAATAATAGTTATAACAATTCAAACTTGAACATGTACATAATGAATAGAGCAGATTATAATAATTTAACTAATTATCAAGATAAACTTAAAACAACTTCCAAATTTATCAATTTAAAAGACTTAAATGTTGTGAACTTTGACAAAAACCATTCCGTTATTTTAAATGATTTACAAATAATTTTCATATACACTAATACTAAAATTAACAACATTTATACCAACATCCCAACTATTCAAATAATCTATACTAATTTGCATAATACTAGAGGCAGGGGTAGTAAAATGTCTTTTTGCCGGAGTAGTATGTTTGGTCTACCTAAGAGGCGTCGACGGAAAATTAACTTTTGAATATTTGCGACAGAAAATCGGAATTCTGAATATTAATTGAAGATGACAACAGGAATATGACAAGGGACAATGCTTAAATTAAATAAACTATAACTAATAAGACAATAATCAAATCAATACTATTTTGATAGACAACATATATTACACTTGGGAAATAATATAACATACCAAACACATTAAAAATGGATATGTAAAGACGTTATTTTAATACCATCTAAAGAATAAGTTTATGAAGGAATTAGAACAAAATAAAATATTTATTGGGGAAATCAAATAGCAAACTAATTAAAAAGCATATTATTAAGTATTATAATTACGTTTATGTTGAAATTATATCTAACAGTACGTAACTAACATAGAGTGAAAGAGATATAAATATGTTATTAATATGAAATGTAATGTATTATAAATAAAGGTGTGAACGATAAGCAAAATAAGTATGGATTTGAATAGAGATTTTAAAGGAATGAGATGGACACAAAGTATATATTATGGGAAAGACTTAAAGGATTGAAGGTATGGAAAGAATGGCTAGTAGATCAAACTAAAGAATTATTTATCTATAAATAAATTACTTATTAAAACAATTTAAACAAAGAAGAAAGCATAGAGATCAAGTTATTTACAATAATATAAACATATGCAGAGATACAGTCAACACAACGAAAAATAAGAACCCCAAATAAATAAATCAAAATATAAGAAACAAAACTTTATTCAAATAACATAAATGATTACAATAATACTTATTACCTAGATAGTTCTGATTCAAATGATAACAAAATAATACAAATGTTTTTAAGCCTTGATACACATAATATAAGACAAAATAGAAGATTTGTCTTAAACAAAATAATATAAATATTGTTAATAGATACTTTACTATGAAGGAAATTTAAATATTTAAACCGTTACATATATTATAATGATTAGGCAACACATGTTACATAGATATTCTACAGGTTTATAATCTACTTTTATTTTTCTTAAAATTTAAATAAACAAAATAAAATAAACAGAGGAATAGCAATAGATTCAAAAATAATTTATTACAATTCTTTCCATAAATTATTTTTTATGAGGGAGAGAAGGTAAATATAATAAAAATGTTAATTGATTTATTGAAGACACTAGCTTTAATTCGTTACATTTCTGATATTGGAATTTCTTAGAAGGTTGGAAGTCTATTATATTTGTATTGTTTTTTTTAATTTAGAGTGTCAAATCTATAATCAAATTTCAAAAGTATATGACTTTCTTACATTAACCAAAATTATAAAACTATGTAAATTTATTTAATATTGTATACTATTGTTAATGTTTGGTAATATCAAAGGTTATGTGTGAAGGAAAATTTAATTGTAAACCAATAAGTTCATAATATTAATTAAGAATCAAAATTATTGTATAAATGTCAAATACTTTGGAAAATTCCGTATAACTAAAGCGACCAATGAACTTAAAAAGAGAAAAGCTGTTGGGTTGCTATGGGGTTATTGAAACAATTAGAGGGAGAATTTTGGCATTTTGAATAGTTCAAATGTTTTTATTTGGAATGAAGAATTTTAAAAAAAAACGTTTAAAACAAGTAATTTAAACGTCAGATTCCTTTTACCATCTGTTATACGTTCTCATATATTCTGTTGTGATCAAAATAATTATTTTACGTTTTAATTTTGAGAGAATACAGCTACCCGTTCCTGTTTTAACCTTAACTGGTCACCCCGAGCCAAACAGGGATATTTATGGGATATTTCTATGACCCGTATAACCTGAAAAATCAAGTTTATCCATTATCCGAATGAGACTGCTTACTTTGATGTACTGAAGAATTCATTATCTGAAGGTATTCGTTCAGTTTGTGACATCATAGCCTGAATCTGGAAACATTTTAATCAGTACGTCAGGTGGACCAAGGCTGATCGCAGAGATTAGGAGTATTTAGTAGAAAATTAGAATAGTTTGAAGAAGGTTTAGTGCTAAGTCTGTATTATTGGTATTATTAGGAGAACAGATGCATTTGCTTACCGGAAGTGGATAAAGATTAAACCAATGACCATTTTAGAACAATTGTAAGTAAGAAGGTTATATACATATACATTTATTAAGCGTGATTTGGAATTGCCAGAACCAATTTTGTTTGTGCAGCCAAATATTTGACCTATTTCCGTTATTTCAATTTATTTGTTTCACCTAAGAAGTTCCACATAATCTTTAAATTCTATTATGTTTTCAATAAATAAATTGTTAAGTCTTTGTTTAACCTGTATGATTTGTTAAACATTACCAAATATATTATACCAAATTTAATATTCATCTATAGAGATAAGATCTTTTCCTTTTAATAAACATTTTTTAAAGCAACCAAATCAAGTCGTTTCTGTTGTTTCTTTGCCAGACAAGAATCTTCACGACCCTGGAGATGCTTAGTGAACTCATGCTAGATAATTTTCCAAATTATACTAAATATCAAATTTTCTTTTAAACCAAAACTCTATTTTGGCTGTTTCCAGCGTTTTGACGCTAAAATAATTATTATATTTGGCACTCCAACGTTTGCCCTTGACAATAACCTATTATATTTGGCGGTCCAGTGTCGGACTGTTAAATACACATTACAATATATATATATATATATATATATATATATATATATATATATATATATATGTAAATTCAATTTGTAGGCGATTTAAAGTCTGGTTTTACTTCAAAAACTATATATTTAAAACAATCCTACATGTACATGTTTTGGCTAATGATGCATTTCTCAAGGAATACAAAATATAAATTGTCATTTATATTGTAGGGTTGTTTTAAATATATATACTTTGAAGTAAACCAGACCTTTAATCGCCGACTGATTGAATTTACCATATCATACCAAGGTCACGAAAATATTATATATATATATATATATATATATATATATATATATGTAACAGTTGATAAATTTAATGAACGGCTAAGAAATTATCTTAACATTTATATATATATATATACAGGGTCCGGCAACGAAGCGGGGACGGAAGATTACACGCGTATTTGAAAGTTAGCCAAATATTTAGTCATCGGATATCCTTCCGTACCATCAAGCGCACGTTTTAAAAATATTTCGTTTTATACAGGGTGTTCCAGATGGAAATGCCAAACTAAAGTTGCATTTTTTTAAATGGAACACCCTGTATATTAATAGATAAAATGATCCGCGCTTGAAAGCTGGTTACATCGATATAATGTTGTATGGGTCTAAAGTTGATAGTTTCTGTGTAAATAATTATTTTACTTGATAAATTGATACAGTTCAGTAGGCTATTCTGCATAAGAAAAATCAAAAGATCCGAAACCAATAGAATAGAATATTTTCTACTAGTATGCACTTTCGTTGCTACGTGAAATAAATTCTGCAACTGCCCGCGTTATACAGGGTGTTCACAATTTCGCAAACTCGAAGAAATCTCGTAATTTTTAAATGGAACACCCTGTATATTTTTAGCTCATTGAAAAGTCGTTTTACTACGCTTTCTATTGATAGCTCATTTGATGCACCTAGGATGGATCATTTGCTAATTATTTCTTTTTAGAGTTGAATTAATGAAAAATGCTTGTATTTTTAGTAGCTAATTTGCGCTTTTAAACTTTCTGTAAGATCGGATATTCAACAAATTATCCATAAATGGTCTATAACAAGAAAAAACTCCATTAAGTACGAGAAACGGTTGATTTTCACTCAGCGGTGAAACCAAACATTAAATTAATATAAAGTAATATAGCATTTTCAATAGATGCACTGCCAATTAAGTTATCTGGTGTTAGTTTAATAAAAAATTTGCACTAATTAATTTTTATTTTAAAGAATTTTGTAAAACCAACTATTTTATGAATACCTAATATGAAACAATACATACCTAATTAGCTTAACATAAATGAAATCATGTAGGAAAGAATCAAGTACCAGTAGTATTAAAAGTTTGCACTATTTTAAATAAATACTAATTATTAACCACAACATCAAATTTAATTAACAAAAATAGTAGCACAGTAAATAAAAATAAAGTAAATGTAAATAGTAAATGCAAATAAAGCAAAGAAAACTTTCAAATGTCCTTCCTTGTCTCTCAATACATAAATGAAGCCGCCTGGTGAAATTCTGTTGAACATGCTGTAATGTTTCTTGGCGAACATTTCTAAATGCCTCTCTTGTGCGTTACATCATATTTTCCCTTGTTGTAGGAACTTCCACATAAACTAGAGCCTTGACATATCCCCAAAAGTAGAAGTCCATGACAGTAAGATCTGAACTTCGTGGAGGTCAAGCGATTGGACCACCTCGTCCTATCCATTTGTCTTCCTTCCATCGCCCTAGAAACTCCCTAACGTTAAGGCTGTAATGAGCAGGTGCACCATCGTGTTGCAGCCAGAAAATTTGTCGGGTGTCAGCATCCACATGCTCAAGTAAATTAGGCAGTTCGTTCTGCAAAAATGCCAAATACATATCGCCTGTAACGGTTCCATCGAAAAAGTACGGCCCAATGATATATGGACCAAGTATACCTCCCCAGACGTTAAGAGACCATCTATTCTGATTGTCTACATGACGTATCCAATGCGGGTTTTCTGTTGCATAATAATGCATGTTATGTTTATTTACCGCCCCATTACTTTTGAAAGTAGCCTCATCGCTAAACAAAATCTTTGTTAAAATATTTGGCATTTCTCGCATTTTATTTAACAAACCACAAAAGTCTGTTCTTTTAATGAAATCATCACCATGCAATTCCTGATTTAATTCCATATGGTACGGATAATACTTATGACTTCTTATAATTCTTCGTACGCTCCTATCTTCAATAGCTGTTACCTTTGAAATACCGTCTATACTTATATGTGGATTTTCCTGTATTGTTAATAATACGGCCAATTCGCTTTTTTCATTGATTACCGGCTTATTTATTTCTCTCTTCTTCTAGGTTACACTACCAGTTTCTGCAAATCTCTCTAATAACCTTTCAAATGCTTTCGGTCTTGGCTTTCTTTCAAGGTTTGGAAATCTTTCTGCATATACTCTACTTGCTAGGAGACAATTTCTTGTACACTCCCCAAGATTAAATATCATATTCACCATTTCTTGAATACTAAAATTAGTCATTATAGCAATTTTTTTTAAAGATTGAACGAAATACTGTGTAAAATGGAACGAAATTTTTGACAACTTGGTTATTAAGTATACAAGCTTAAAACTGACACCAGATAACTTGATCAGCAGTGAATCTATTGAAAATGCTATATTACTTTATATTAATTTAATGTTTGCTTTCACCGCTGAGTGAAAATCATCTGTTTCTCGTACTTAATGGGGTTTCTTCTTGTTATAGACCATTTATGGATAATTTGTTGAATATCCGATCTTACAGAAGGTTTAAAAGCGCAAATTAACTACTAAAAATACAAGCATTTTTCTTTAATTCAACTATAAAAAGAAATAATTAGCAAATGATCCATCCTAGGTGCATCAAATGAGGTATCAATAGAAAGCGTAGTAAAAGGGCTTTTCAATGAGCTAAAAATATACAGGGTGTTTCATTTAAAAATTACGAGATTTCTTCGATTTTGCGAAATTGTGAACACCCTGTATAACGCGGGCAGTTGCAGAATTTATTTCACGTACCAACGAAAGTGCATACTAGTAGAAAATATTCTATTCTATTGGTTTCGGATCTTTTGATTTTTCTTATGCAGAATAGCCTACTGAAATGTATTAATTTATCAAGTAAAATAATTATTTACACAGAAACTATCAACTTTAGACCCATACAACGTTATATCGGTGTAACCAGCTTTCAAGCACGGATCATTTTATCTATTAATATACAGGGTGTTCCATTTAAAAAAATGCAACTTTAGTCTGGCATTTCCATCTGGAACACCCTGTATAAAACAAAATATTTTTAAAACGTGCGCTTGATGGTACGGAAGGATATCCGATGACTAAATATTTGATTAATTTTCAAATACGCGTGTAATCTTCCGTCCCCGCTTAGTTGCCGGACCCTGTATATATATATATATATATATATATATATATATATATATATGAAATATATTAAATGCAACAAATTATAGCGACAATCGCATGTAAAATGAGATTTAATAATTATTAATTCTCATACACATGAAGTTCATTACAGTTCGTATATATACACGTAGTATAGAAGTGAATATCATGTCTGTCTTCGGTGAGGTGCACTGATGATCTGTAAAAAACAGTGAAATATCGATATATGCACATTCCGCGCAGATAAGTTTTTCACAAAATTTTTCATTTGTACTGACAACTTGTACAGTTGATGTCGCGGCTTGTTGCGTCTACAATCTAGGGCAAAAGTGATTTGCCGAATTGTAGAATTAAATGCAACAAATTATAGCGACAATCGCATGTAAAATGAGATTTAATAATTATTAATTCTCATACACATGAAGTTCATTACAGTTCGTATATATACACGTAGTATAGAAGTGAATATCATGTCTGTCTTCGGTGAGGTGCACTGATGATCTGTAAAAAACAGTGAAATATCGATATATGCACATTCCGCGCAGATAAGTTTTTCACAAAATTTTTCATATATATATATATATATATAAGTGTTTAGATAATTTCTTAGCCGTTTATTAAATATAACAATTGATAAATTATTGGAGTTTTTCGGCTTTTATATGAAATATTTACAAATATCAAATTAGAATGTATGTAATTGCAGAGTAAGTGGGGATGTAAACATTGCTGTCTACAAATTACAAAGCAAATCATACGAAATTTTTAATTGAAAAATATGGTGTACGTTGGGACTCGAACCCAAGTCTACAGCTTGCCGGGCTGTCACTTTTACCACTTAGCTAAGTGGTAAAAAAAAAGTGATAAAATTATTCAAAGATACATTCCATTTGAATAATAATAAATCATGCCTTAGTATTCCAAAAACAGATAGCAAGGTGTGAACATATGTCTTGTCCGCTGCTAGCAGCTTGTGTCTCTTGCTGGGTATGAACTTGTGTGTTGGTTGCTGCTGGCAGCTTGCGTCTCTCTCTCTGGGTGTGTGGTTTTGTGTTTGTGTAAGCGCGTAAGTGTAGGGTTTTGCATGTTGGCGCGCTCGTGCGTGTGTTTAGTGACCGGTCGCATAAATTTAGAGAGATCGGATAACCAGCCGTTGCGCGGGGCCGCCAACCCTTTCCCGGCAACTTCTTTACTTTTCCGTGCACTACTTCGACGGCTCGACCCCCGCCCCATCGAGGCAAGGCGCAGACCAGCGAAGCGCACTCTGCACGGGGTTGCTCATCGCCAACAGAGGGAACACTCTTAGCGGCTACTTCGGTCGACGACGGTCACACTTTGTGTCATCTTAACGTTTTCCGCCAATGCGGGGGCACTGCATACACGTCGAATGTGTGTGCTGTTAACGGCAGCCTAGCCAGGTTGCCGCCCAGGACCGGTCCTAGTGGTGTGTGCATTGCGCGGCGCCTTGTTTTGCGCCGCGTAGCTTGGTTCCTCTCTCCTGCTGGAAAGGCGGGGTGGCACCTGTCTGCCCATCGGGCAGACCCCCCTTTAAATAACTTAAGATATATAACAAAAAAAAAAAAAATATTATGATGGTAAATTGTAGATCGTTACACAATTAAGTTATAGTATATACTGCTTAAATTTTTTATATCATTTCTGTTGTTAATTGAATATTTTTCCTGTTTAATACTAATCATTTCTTTAATTTGTCTTTTCATTGTGTGTTGTTCTTTATCAATTATGTGTGTGTTTTCAAAATCGATATGGTGATCGCGTTGTAGTTTGTGTGTAGATAAAGCAGTTTTGTCTGTTTTAGAGTATTTGTGGGCTTGTATTCTTTTGTATAAATATTGTTTCGTTTGGCCTATGTAGTAACTATCGCAATTGCGACATGGTATTTTATATATGACATGTGTTTCTCGATTTTTTTCTATTTTAGTTTTAAGTTTTGAAAATACATTTTTATTAGTATTACTAAGTTTGTATGTTGTAGCTATATCATATTTTTTAAAGTGTATTTAATTTTTTCTGATAGTTGTGGAACATATGGAATCGTGATATATGTTGTGTCATTGTTCAAATTTTTATTGGTGTCTGCAGTGTTGTATATTTGGTGTACTCTTTTTTTAATAGTTTGGTCTATAAGTTGTGGTGGATAATTATTATCAGTTAAGATTGTTTTAATTTTTTTGATGTTATCTTTTCTGTATTGAGTATGTGATAGTTTTACTGCCCTATCAGTCAGATTATTTATAATCATTTTATTGAATACTGTAGGAGCATTTGAGTGGTAATTCATATATCGAAAAGAAGCTGTGGGTTTATTATACCAATTTGTATAAATAGTACCCTGTCTATCATAGCTCAAAGAAATATCAAGAAAATTAATACTGTTATTAAATTCTTCTTCAATAGTGAATTTTAATTTGTTGTGAAAATTGTTGAATTTATTTAAGAGGTAGTTTATTTTGTTAGTCGGAATACATGTTATGATATCATCAACATATCATTTGAAAAAAATGGGGTGGAAGTCTAATGAATTGATAACGTTTTGTTCCAAATGTTTCATTACTAGATTTGCAATAGGAGCAGCTAAAGGAGAGCCCATGGCAATACCAAATGTATGACTATAAAAAGAATTTTTGTATTGAAAATATGTGTTATCGAGACAGAAGTGTATACCTCTAATAAATTCCTTTTTATTTGGTGATGTGTGTGGACTAATTTCATCCCATTTGGATTCTATTATGTTTATAGCTAGATCTGTAGGAATGTTAGTATATAAAGATTCTACATCAATGCACACACCACTAGGACCGGTTCTGGGCGGCAACCTGGCTAGGCTGCCGTTAACAGCACACACACGTTCGACGTGTATACAGTGCCCCCGCATTGGTAGAAAACGTTAAGATGGCACAAAGTGTGACCGTCGTCGACCGAAGTAGCCGCTAAGAGTGTTCCCTCTGTTGGCGATGAGCAACCCCGTGCAGAGTGCGCTTAGCTGGTCTGCGCCTTGCCTCGATGGGGCGGGGGTCGGGCCGTCGAAGTACTGCACGGAAACGTAAAGAAGTTGCCGGGAAAGGGTTGGCGGCCCTGCGCAACGGTTGGTTATCCGATCTCCGATTTATGCGACCGGTCACTAAACACACGCACGAGCGCGCCAACATACAAAACCCTACACTTACGCGCTCACACAAACACAAAACCACACACCCAGAGAGAGACGCAAGCTGCCAGCAGCAACCAACACACAAGTTCATACCCAGAAAGAGACACAAGCTGCTAGCAGCGGACAACACCTATGTTCACACCTTGCTATCTGTTTTTGGAATACTAAGGCATGATTTATAATTATTCAATTGGAATGTATCTTTGAATAATTTTATCCATAGCAACTCAATTATTTGACATTTGTATACTGTCATTTATATTTTATATCCTTGATAAAGGCATCATTTCCGAAACATGTAGGGTTGTTTTAGATATATATACTTTGAAGTAAAGCCAGACCTTTAATCGCCAACTTATTGAATTTACCATATCATACCAAGGTCACGAAAATATCTATATATATATATATATATATATATATATATATATATATATATATACATATATATATATATCATGATTTTTTTCATGAGTCATACGCTAAATAAAAAATAAATATAAGTTTATATACATTTTTTATGACAGAACATACGTATTATTTTAAATATTTGAACAACATACATTTTGTCAAAATTTTGTACAAAATATAAATGACAATTTATATTTTGTATTCCTTGAGAAAGGCATCATTAGCCGAAACATGTACATGTAGGATTATTTTAAATATATAGTTTTTGAAGTAAAACCAGACCTTAAAAATCGCCTACAAATTGAATTTACCATAATATACTAAGGTCACGAAATAATTATCTATCTATATATATATATATATATATATATATATATATATATATATATAAGGTAAACTTAATAAGTCGGCGATTAAAGGTCTGGTTCATTACTTCAAAGTATATATATTTAAAACAACCCTACATGTTTCGGCAATATGCCTTTGTCAAGGGAATACAAAATATAAATTTTATATTCTCTTCAGAAATTTGAGGTAGGTATTGCCCGTCGCTCTAGATAACTTCATCGAACACTTGGCTGTCCAGAGGTTCATAGATTGTCTCCGAGATAGTGATACGCTAGAGGCGTGTATGAAAATGGCAGCTGTGAATCATTTATAAACGTTTATTTTGGATACAACGGTATTATTAAAACATTAATTAAAAATTATTTCATTGCAATAAAAATAGAAATAAGATGTGTGTACTCACGTCCGAAATCATCGTCATTTGGTAACAATCTACCTGTTTCCCCTAATCGGAACACCATCCATTATACACGTGTAAGATGACGAAGACTCGACGATTTGGCAAAATATTTTGGACTTTTCTATTTAATTGCATTTTTCCTTTTTTTCATACGTTGTCTTTTTCTTTCAAGGATTATTTTTTTAAATCTTTCTTTAATTGAATCCAATCATGTTATCGATAAAACGAGTGAGGTCTTGCTTTAAGATCTTACAGTAGAGACTTACCAAATAGATCTCAGCATTCTATGATCTATTAAAGCCATGGATTTGATAGAATAATTCGGATCTAGTAACATCCAAAGAATTAACAATTCTCTCGTCTCTCATATTAGATCGTATCTATGTTGACAAGAAATATAATAAAAGTCAAAATTTAAGTTTATTTTATATAAATGTGAATTTTTTTTTATTGTGTTGTAAAGTTTGTCTTTTCGGGTTCTTAAATAAAAAATAAGCACATTTATGTATTTGTGTTTATGTTCACTCCGCGAAGCTATGGTATTGAATAATCGCCATCCCTTCCTCGACGGTTTATATATGGATGTGGATATTTTCTCTCGAGGATTCTACCTGTATCGAGAAAACGCTAGAGGCATGATGCACCGTTTGATGAGTCATCACATTGCCCTCTTCTTAAAAATGAAGTTTCGTCCGGAAACATGTCATGTTTTGGTTCCCTCAAACGATGGTGAAATCGACAGGTAGGACCTTTGTTACATTGTGACGTCATATCGAAATAACAGTCCACGGTCTTATCTTGCCTGGATGTACAGGAATATTCACGCCGGTAACTGCATACCAGAATTTCCATACCAGTATGTTGGAATATTACTTCTAACATGCTAATTACTCCTGGACTTCTCCTGGACTGGACTTCTCCAGTCCAGGCGGTCCAATCCACAACCCAATTTTGGAACTGCTAATTTCAAAATGTCTTGTAACATTTGTTCACGTAAGTGGACCAGAGCCTCCCATAAGGCACGATAGGTTGGCTTCAGGCTTGACAGTTCTTTCGTGACCAAATAAAATATGGGCTGTTTTTCATTTATTATTTGGAGACTCTTCCCAATTACTGGTCCCTGCTGCCTTAACTTTTCGATTCTGCCAAATCTCTCTTTAAATTCCCTGGCAATTCCTTTGGCCATTCGCAGATCTCGGGCTACGCAATGAGCAAGCGCCTGGTCTGGCGACACCGTAAACAAATCTTGATGTTTCTCGATGGCCACCCCAAATCGAGCTTTTCTCGAACCGGAATACTCTTCCATAAAGTCGGCTTCATCATTATTGTCTTCAGAGTATAGGGCTAACCGATTAAAATGTTCGACTCTTGGCTTAGTATGAGGTGTTCGCCTGATGCGGTATATTACATCGTTAATCCGCTTAAACACCTCGTATGGCCCCTCCCAATTCTTTTGTCGACATTGTATATTATTTAACCAAACCCGGTCGCCTTCATGGTAACCACTTTTCTCGGCGTTGATGTCGTAGCTCTCCTGTCACTAGCGTCTTGGATATTATGTCTGACTTGTTCATGGATATTATCTAGTCGTCGTCTGAGCGTGCTGACATAATTTTCTCCGGCAAGATCTTTACCAGGCTTGCTCCTAAACTTTAAATCACAGGGCAATCGGAGTTACCTCCCGAATAGCACGTTTGCTGGTGATTGGCCAGTTGTCTCTTGAATAGAGGCCCCATACGCCATTAGGAATAATGGTAAATGTTCGTCCCAATCTCTCTGGTGTTCGGAAACCACTTTGGATAAGTGTCTGATCATGGTCTTGTTCATTCGCTCTACCATCCCATCTGATTGTGGATGCAAGAGAGTTGTTCTCGTCTTCCGTATGCCCAAAAGTCCACACATCTTTTCGAATAGACTGGACTCGAAATTTCGCACTTGATTGAAATGAAGTTCCAGGGGTACACCAAAACGGCTGACGAACTCCTTCACAATCACGTCTGCTACAGTTCCAGCTTCTTGCTTTGGTAGAGCATATGTTTCCACCCATTTGGTAAAATAATCCATGACCACTATTATGTATTTGTTTCCTTTGTCGCTTTCTGGAAAAGGGCCAGCGGCATCTATTCCTTTCAAATGGGCTTCCTACGTTGTATTGGCGTATGGGTGCACGTCGACGCCTCTGGGCACCATTCTTTCACATCTCGTGAACAATCCACCCAGTAAAATCTATGGCGCACCTTCTCCAGTGTCTTATGGACTCCAAAATGTCCCCCAGAAGCCCCATTGTGAAGTTCTCGCAATCTCTCTGATATTTTTTTCTTGGGAACCACCATTTGCATCTTCCGCTCGCTTCCATCGTGATTTTCGACCTCACGTCTCAGGAAATCGTCTCACATGGTTAAGGAATCCCATTGTGCCCAGTATGACTTCAATTCTCGTGAATGGAGAGCAATTTCTTGCCAGGTCGGTCTTTGCTCATTTCTCTTCCAAGCTCTGAAACTGCAAGATCCGGATCAGCTTCTTGATCTGCGCGCAAATTGTCAGGTTGCCATTGGTCATTAACCACGGCGGTTCGAAGAGGGTTGGCCGATTTGTCTTCAATTCGGTTGCAATGCCGACAGTCTTCTGGACAGGGCCTTCTGGAAAGAGCATCTGCATATCGATGTTTGAGGCCTGCTCTGTATTCAATGTCGAAGTCATACTCCTGTAGCCTCTCAATCCATCTAGCTACTTGACCCTCGGGATTCTTAAATTGTAAGAGCCACTTTAAGGTGCGAATCAGGAACTTCTGCCCATACAGGTACTTGTAAAAATGCTCAATGGTCTTAACTACTGCCAATAGTTCTCTCCTGGTTACGCAGTAGTTCTTCTCCGGTTTGGACAGGATCTTGCTGCCTTTTCTTATCCATCTTGGATTTGAGAGAGCACACCACCAATCCCGACGTTCAAATTCAAGATGGACAAGAAAAGGTCATTGGATACTTCAGCAAGACCCTGTCCAAACCGGAGAGGAACTACTGCGTAAACAGGAGAGAACTATTGGCAGTAGTTAAGACCATTGAGCATTTTTACAAGTACCTGTATGGGCAGAAGTTCTTGATCCGCACTGATCATGCCGCCTTAAAGTGGCTCTTACAATTTAAGAATCCCGAGGGTCAAGTAGCTTGAGAGGCTACAGCAGTATGACTTCGACATTGAACACAGAGCAGGCCTCAAACATCAAAATGCAGATGCCCTTTCCAGAAGGCCCTGTCCAGAAGACTGTCGACATTACAACCGAATCGAAGACAAATCGACCAACGCTCTTCGAACCACCGTGGTTGATGACCAATGGCAACCTGACAATTTGCGCGCAGATCAAGATGCTGATCCGGATCTTGCAGTCTTCAGGGCTTGGAAGAGAAATGGGCAAAGACCGACCTTGCAAGAAATTGCTCCCCATTCACGAGAATTGAAGTCATTCTGGGCACAATGGGATTCCTTAACCGTGGAAGACGATCTCCTGACGATCACGATGGAAGCGAGCGGAAGATGCAAATGGTGGTTCCCATGAAAAGAATACCAGAGGTATTGCGAGAACTCCATAATGGTGCTTCTGGGGGACATTTTGAAGTCCATAAAACACTGGAGAAGGTGCGCCAGAGATTTTACTGGGTGAATTGTTCACGTGATGTGAAACAATGGTGCCGAAAGGGTGCTAATTGCGCCGGAAGCAATGGTCCCCAGAGGCTTCGACGTGCACCCATGCGCCAATACAATGTAAGAAGCCCATTTGAAAGGATCGCCATAGATGCCGCCGGCCCTTTTCCAGAAAGCGACAAAGGAAATAAATACATAATATTGGACCAGAACAACCAATAGAAACATGTTCTGATGTTGCTGTTCCAGTTAATGTTGTACCATAATCAAAGGCTGTACGAAGTCCTTGTGGAACAACTGTTATATTTGCATTTAGAACTTTTACAGTACCATTTAAGATTTTAAATTCTGATAAATCAATATAAAAACCTAACATATCAGCTGGTAAACAACTGAAAGGTGTGCATAATTCTAATAAATCTCCTATGTCTACAGAATTTACTGTTTTTTTGTTATTATTTGTTGGAATGCATAACCGTAAGTGTAAAATATTCGTGATTTCTTAAATGTTAAAGTAACATCTTTCATTCCAACAGATCTTGGTATATTTAAATATTTTGTAGCAGTCTCAATATTACCGATAGCATTACTAACACCCCCACCACCACTACTACTATGAGGATCGGAGGTTGGTTCAACAACATCTTGTTGCATATGCATACTTTCATCAAAAATATTAGCAATATCTTGTAAAATATCAGAAGGTTCTTCTTGCGGAGCTTCCTCTCCCTCAAAATCTCCAAAGTCGTCTCTTGATGTTCCAGCTCTAGGAGGTCTACGAATTTGATTAGGAGTTGCTCTACTTGGAGCTACGGGTTCAATGGGTGGAACACCAGTTGTTCGGTTTCCTTGTGATCTTAACCAATCATGCCAATTACCAGTAAATCCTCGTTGTCTTGCTAATTGATAGTCTCTTCCTAGTTGCCTTTGTCTATCTGCGTATTGTCTTTGGCCTCGAGTTAATTACCCTGTTGATTTTCCGTATCTATTTTTTTTGGGGGGCATTGGATACATTTGCCCAAACTGGTGAGGGGCAAGGGGGGAAATCGATAGAATCTACGCGACTTCGTCATGCGTCATGATTCACGATCGTGATTGCCCCCCTTCCCCCTCCGCTTACTTTACCAAATGGGTTGAAGTATATGCTCTACCAAATCAAGAAGCTGGAACTGTAGCAGACGTGATTGTGAAGGAGTTCGTCAGCCGTTTGGTGTACCCCTGGAACTTCATTCCGATCAAGAGCGAAATTTCGAGTCCAGTCTATTCGAATAGATGTGTGGACTTTTGGGCATACGGAAGACGATAACAACTCCCTTGCATCTACAATCAGATGGGATGGTAGAGCGAATGAACAAGACCATGATCAGATACTTATCCAAAGTGGTCTCCGAATACCAGAGAGATTGAGACGAACATTTACCATTATTCCTAATGGCGTATCGGGCCTCTGTTCAAGCGACAACTGGCCAATCACCAACAAACGTGCTATTCGGGAGGGAACTCCGATTGCCCTGTGATTTAAAGTTTGGGAGCAAGTCTGGTGAACATCTTGCCGGAGAAGATTGTCAGCACGCTCAGACGACGACTAGATAATATCCATGAACAAGTCAGACATAATATCCAAGATGCTAGTGACAGAATGAAGGAGAGCTACGACATCAACGCCGAGAAGAGTGGTTACCATGAAAGCGACCGGGTTTCGTTATATAATCCACAACGTCGACGGGGCCTACCTCCAAAACTTCAAAAGAATTGGGAGGGGCCATACGAGGTGTTGAAGCGGATTAACGATGTAATATCCCGCATCAGGCGAACACCTCATACTAAGCCAAGAGTCGTACATTTTAATCGGTTAGCCCCATACTCTGGAGACAATAATGACAAAGCCGCTGACTTGCACCGATTGGATAGCCAATACGAGCAAGTAACCTTCGAAGACTTTATGGAAGAGTATTCTGGTTCGATAAAAGCTCGATTTGGGGTGACCATCGAGAAACAGCAAGATTTGTTTACGGTGACGCGCTTGCTCATTGCGTAGCCCGAGATCTGCGAATGGCCAAAGGAATTGCCAGGGAATCTAAAGAGATTTGGCGGAATCGAAAAATTAAGGCAGCAGGGACCAGCAATTGGGAAGAGTCTCCAAATAATAAATGAAGAACAGCCCATATTTTATTTGGTCACGAAAGAACTGTCAAACCTAAAGCCAACCTATCGTGCCTTATGGGAGGCCCTGGTCCACCTACGCGAACAAATGTTACAACAAGATATTTTGAAATTAGCAGTTTCAAAATTGGGTTGTGGATTTAACCGCCTGGATTGGAGAATTGTAAGGAGCATGTTAGAAGTAATATTCCAACATACTGGTATGGAAATTCTGGTATGCAGTTACCGGCGTGAATATTCCTGTACATCCAGGAAAGATAAGACCGTGGACTGTTATTTCGATATGACGTCACAATGTAACAGGCCCTACCTGTCGATTTCGCCATCGTTTGAGGGAACCAAAACTTGACATGTTTCGGGACGAAACTTCATTTTTAAGAAGGGGGCAATGTGATGACTCATCAAACGGTGCATCATACCTCTAGCGTTTTCTCGATACAGGTAGAACCCTCGAGAGAAAATATCCACATCCATATATAAACCGTCGACGAAGGGATGGCGATTATTCAATACCATAGCTTCGCGGAGTGAACATAAATACAAATACATAAATGTGCTTATTTTTTATTTAAGAACCCGAAAAGACAAACTTTACAATACAATAAGAAAAAAATTCACATTTATATAAAATAAACTTAAATTTTGACTTTTATTATATTTCTTGTCAACATAGATACGATCTAATATGAGAGACGAGAGAATTGTTAATTCTTTGGATGTTACTAGATCCGAATTATTCTATCAAATCCATGGCTTTAATAGATCATAGAATGCTGAGATCTATTTGGTAAGTCTCTACTGTAAGATCTTAAAGCAAGACCTCACTCGTTTTATCGATAACATGATTGGATTCAATTAAAGAAAGATTTAAAAAAATAATCCTTGAAAGAAAAAGACAACGTATGAAAAAAAGGAAAAATGCAATTAAATAGAAAAGTCCAAAATATTTTGCCAAATCGTCGAGTCCATCTTACACGTGTATAATGGATGTCGTGTTCCGATTAGGGGAAACAGGAAGATTGTTACCAAATGACGATGGTTGCGGACATGAGTACACACATCTTATTTCTATTTTTATTGCAATGAAATAATTTTTTTTCTACAAACACCGTTAAAAGTTAACATTTTGACACGGCTAACTTTAATTAAAAATGCGATATTATAGCGTAGCGTGTTAAAAGTAGTACTTTTAACACTAGTGTTAAAAGTAAATTACATGACAGTTTGTCAAAAATGACAACATATATTAAAATGATTGAAAATTACATATTTCTTGGATAATTAATATTAAATGTACAGTTTGTGTAATTCGAGATATTTATTACCTGTGTTGCAGTACTTTCAGAATTATTATTCTCGCTATTACTTCATTTTCTTTACACGAACTCATCTTTTGTATGAATTGTGACAAATTAATTTGACGTTATTTTTACGGTTGCGCCCTGTTGTGTCAAAACGTATTCATGAGTTGTCAAATTTTGTCAGTGGATTTTCATTATATTTTATAATAAAAATTGTGTTTGTAGAAAAAATATTGTACGATACACGTGTTAAAAATGCTATTTTATTTCACTCGTAAAATTACTTACTTTATTATTTACTCGTGAAATAAAATCGCACTTTTAACACTTGTATCGTAAATAACTATTAATTAATGTTTTAATAATACCGTTGTATCCAAAATAAACGTTTATAAATGATTCACAGCTGCCATTTTCATACGTAAATATTGAGATTATTGTAAGTTCAATAGGGGTATTATTTATAGACATTCTGAATCCATAAGCGGCACATAATAGAATTTTCAGCGGATTTTTAATTTTGACGTCCGCGTAGTAATTGACTCACAATTATTTGAATTCATGTTCTACAAGTGTCCCGCATCGTTATGTTTAAATTTTAGAAGTGTATAGTAGACTTCATTTCAAGTAACAAAACGAAAAACTTGCATATCCATTTTTGTTTGTTTCAAAGTTACAGATCTATGAATGTGATTGTCAGATCATGAAAAAAAATGTAAGACTAAAGTCAATAAAAACTGATTTTATTTAAAAAAAGTTCAATTAATAATGTTTTCGAAATGTCCACCTCCTTGTTGGATACAGGCTTCTGCCCGTAAGCCAACAGCAGAAGTACTTATCCGAATTTCATTTGTCGGATTTGGTCGGCAACCAGGTGAATACGATCCAACAACTCTTCTCTTGAGTTCGAAACTTGCGCGTAGACTCAATTTTTCATGTACCCCTATGAATAAAAGTCAAAGGGATTAAGATCGGGTGATCTGGGTGGCCATGCAACAGGACCACCTCGACCAATCCATCTTGGATAATTGACGTTAACCCAATTTCGGACAGCAATTCCGAAATGTGGTGGTGCCCGATCCATTTGATACCACATGTCTCGTCGAACATTCAGTGAGACATCCTCTAAAAGACCTGGCAGTTCGTCAAAAAGAAATTGAAGGTAATTGTCCGCATTTAACCTCCCAGGAAGAACGACAGGACCAATCAACAAGACATAGATTACGGCCGCCCAAACGTTACTAGAAAATTCATGTTGAAATTTAGATGGGCGTTCAGCTTTGGGATTTTCTGGTGGTTTGCCACGAGCAAACCGTGTCCCCTGCGATAGTGATATGGATATAAGCCCTCACGTTTTAAAATTCGCCAAACTGTCGTTCGTGGCACTCCTAGTTGTCTAGCGATTCGACGTACACTGAGAGTTAGACCCCTGGTAACAATAGCTACTGCTTCTTCCTCTAAGTCTGCTGGCAAATTTACTCCTCGGTCGAAAATATAATCACGCAGTCCGCATTCCCGAAATTGTCTGTGTGCTTCCAGAAACGTTCTGTAATGAGGAATGCGCCTATAGGGAAACCGATGTCGGTATTCAATAGCTGCTTGACGTGCACTTCCCTTACAGTAGCCATGCACAAAATGAATGTCCGCATACTCTTGAGAAGAAAATCGGTAAGGCATTTTGAATAAACAAAATATGTCCACTCACTAATAAGCTGTTGTATGAACTGAAACGTAATGTAATCCTTTATTAAAAAATGCAACGTTAACAGTCATCTGAACATTTGTTTATTGTATGATATTCATGGTTCGGCACTTACGAAATAAGTAAGAACCTTCTTTATCATAAACAAATTTCCAGTACTCTTTTTGTAGATCTCCAAGAAATTACTGTATGCACTAGGACACGTGTTTATTTATTTTAGGATAACATTTTATTATTCGACGTTAACAATCACAGGCCTGTTATTGAATCGTATAACTTTTTTTAAATAAAATCAGTTTTTATTGACTTTAGGATTAAATTTTTTTTCATGATCTGACAATCACATTCATTGATCTGTAACTTTGAAACAAATAGAAATGGATATGCAAGTTTTGCGTTTTTTGTTACTTGATATGAAGTCTACTTTACACTCCTAAAATTTGAACATAACGATACGGGACACTTGTTTATAATTACATTTTTTTTTTCGTGGACACCTAGGCAGAAGTAATTGCTGGAAAATACGAGGTGTATTGTCCATGTGTACAGTTTAAGATGTGTATATTGTATGTCTGTTTCATTTGGAACAAATGCGTAATACGAGCTTAACGTATTGATATACTCAAACCTTTTTTGGACACCCGGTATAATAATATATTTGCACAATGGCTCTACCAGCATGAATATAAGAATCCATACTAAAAATTACTTTACGTGATGGAACATATTTCATAATTTAATATAAGTTATTGATAAAATATGAGAATATTTAGATTGACTAAACATTTTCCTGCTTAAGAATTAAAGTATTGTGATCTACTTTATAAATTTTAAAATTCATATGAATGTAACTACTTTTCGGTTATTCTTTATAAATTGTTGGAAAAGGCCATCAATGAAATAAATTGAAGAGCGTACATATCGCCCTTCAATATACATATACATTAGAGTCGTTTTAGCATGTATGGAGAATTTCGAATTATGTAAAAATCATATCATATAGAAAAGTATGCAGAAAAGTATTGTAATACTTTGGAAAATCTATTTGTTCTAATCTTTGTAACCGCTTCTGGACACGATCCAACACGTTCAACAGCATCGAAGCACATGACTTATCTAGAGTTAATTCCACATCTCGACGCTGAATTTTTAAAAATTGTAGTAGCGTCACTTTTGATATATTGCAAGAAAACATGAAGTTTAGTTGAAAAAGGTCTGCTTTGTTTAAATTTTCATCACATATCGCTGCACCTTTTTGCTCGTTCCGACAATGATCACAATACCATTTCATCTTCGATTCGATGTGTTCTTTAATATTCAGCCTGTATTTAAAAAATTCACCCCATTCGTAACTTATGAAAGATATACAGCTTTTATTTTTCACATTTAATATTTTTACCACGAGTATAAAGCCTCTGGCCGCACTGAACCCTGTGGATATTTGGATATATTGATTTAGAGGATAACAAACTTCGTTGACCAATCTAACTTCCTTCTTAATATCATCTTCATAACGTTTAAACATATTGTCTAATAAATCACTGGGAGAGCTTAATGTGGATGAACTGTCTTCACACATGTTGATTTTCTTATCTCTTCCACAACACCAGAACGCTAATAAAGAACTAAATGATCAATCTACTGGAAAATAATATAATTCTTCTCCCACCACCGCCACAGCCATCATTCTCTTAATTTGTTTATCTTTTATGCACTTAAATTCATATTTTCTATCCCACTTACACATGCCTCTATTTTGTTACACATATTAAAAAATCTCCTAGCAGGTGGTGGTCCATTAATTACGTCTCCGCGTGTGTTGTAATGTTCCCTACATGGTAGGTATTCTCGTAATACTATTTGCTGACCAATCTACATTAGATACAAAAATTTCTCAATCATTATTGGACGCACCATCGTCATAATTGTTTGCGCTGGTATATATTTGATTAGATCCGCATTCATTTTTGTTATATCCCCATTATTTTCGTATACATACTTAAGAGCCTTAACAAAATAATCCATGCATTTTTCATCGAACTTCTTATCCATAACTGTATACATTATAGTACTTCCACTGCACAAGCGAACTAATTCACAACTGATTCTTTGATTAAACAGTTTTAATTATGCAGTGCAATTCTAAATATTTCACACTATCGCTGACGAAATCCCCACACCCACCTTTTGGATTCCCTCTAACGATATGTAGTTTGCGGTTGAATAAAAACAATTTACTATACAGTGCGATTATATACAGGTTCCACGAAAATTTTCTTAAATTTTACCACTCCCTCCGCCACTACCTCCCGCGCGAAATTCAAATTTCAAAAGCAAGCACTCCACCCTAGACCCCCGTAATACACAGTACACACCCCGTAATACACGCTACACCCCCCGTAATACACGCTGCACCCCCCGCAATACACCCCACCGTAATACAGTTTGATCACAAACTTTTGACGCACACTGTATTTGAGCGTTCAGAAACTTCTGACCGAACCTGTATACGATGGCATTGTATAGTAAATGATTCTTATTCAACCGCAAACCGCAGATAACCACAACATAACGTTAGAGTGAGAGGGAACTAGTCGTCTAAAGACCGGATGGGAGGTTTTCTTATGGACGTTTCAATGGGAGTGAGAGAGAAATCCCGGAAGTGGTCCCCTAGATTACCTACTGAAAGGGTAGGAAGTAACATAAGAGAAACACTCTGTTGAATAGCTGCATTTGGTGGACACAACTTGTAAAATTAGTGTCGAAATGTTAATAAATTAATATCACGACAACTTTGTATATTTCAGATTAAATTATATTTATTTCAAAATTTACTTTTTATATTTTTAATTTTCATTTTTGTCCTTCAAGTCAATTACGCGAAATTAAAAAAGATATTTAATTTATTTACATTTGAATTTTATATCGATACTAATTGAATACGCCCACTTTTCAAATCATAGAAAAACCGCGAACAGGTTATATTTCTATTCAAAATTATAACATAACCTAACATCTAAAAGCAAGTCATATATACCTGTAAATTCATATTTTAATTTATTCTTTCTGTCAAAATCATTATTATATTTATATACGAAAAAGGTTTAAGTATATAAATACGTTAAGCACGTATTACGCATTTGTTACAAATGAAACAGATATGTAATATACACATCTGTAACTGTACACATGGACAATACACCTCGTATTTTACAGCACTTACTTCTGCTTAAGACACGTGTTTCTGCCATCTATAGGCGTCATCAGTCATCAGTAGAGCTGAGGATGTTTGCGGTATAACCATGGTTATATCATGCAACCATAGTAAATTACTATGGTTACATGATATAACCATGGTTATACCGCAAACATCCTCAGCTCTAGTCATCAGTCATGACTGATGACACCTATAGATGGCAGAAACACGTGTCTTAAGCAGAAGTAAGTGCTGTAAAATACGAGGTGTATTGTCCATGTGTACAGTTACAGATGTGTATATTACATATTGCTATGAATAGTGGGTTCGTAGTTGGATGTACCACTATTCACACAAACTCTCGTCAACATGCAGCAGTGGAGCGAACGGTTGCAGAGCACTTATATGGTATCGCCCCTTCTTACGACGACCGTCCATAGTATATAATTCATAAGTAACGTCATTAAAACATCTAGTGATACGATGGACCAATATAAGGAAGATCAAGCTTCTGACATTTCCCTTGGTCACGTCTACCAAGACGATAGCTCCTGACTATAACAATATCACCAACTTCAAACCTGGTCCTGTTAGTAATCTTGTCGTTTTGCTGGTTGACATATTTTCTTCCTTGCTCTGCCAGTCTTCTTCCCACTTGGACTGTAACTTGTTCCAAGTTTTCTACCCTTTCCATTTGTTGATTCCAGGGTCTGGCAGGCCTGATCCCATACATCACAGTCGAAGGACACTCCAAAGTAACAGTATTCGGAGAATGGTTGATATTATCCTCAACATCATGGACATGTGTGACCCATCCTGCATGATTTTCGTGAGTTTTGATTCTCAGGAATTTGATTATTTCCTGGATGTATCTCTGACATGGATTTCCACATGGATGGCGTATGGAAGAGAAAGAAATATTAATGTCACGGTCTCTTAACGCATTTATAAATCTAGCATTATTAAAGTGAGTTGCATTATTTGCAAGTATTCTATTCATTTTCCCTTGATGGGTTATCCAAGAATCAATACATTGTAACGTGGTTTCAGTATTATACTGCGAAGTAGGAAATAGTTTCACATATTTTGAAAATATATCCACCATTACTAAAATATTTCATATTCGAATTCACCAGGAATAAGATTTCCCAAATAATAAATTGCAACTAATTCTAACTTTTCTTGTGCTACAATACTTTTAATTTCATACTGGCATGTACGATTTTTATGTTTCCCAAGTCTACATGTTATACAATTTCTAACTACCTCTTTTGCAATTGTTCTATCTTTCTTAGCATAAAATGCTTCTCTAAACGTAAGCCATACTTTGTATCCACCGATGTGGCCTAAACTCTCATGTATATCCAACATTGTTTGTCGAGTATATTGATCATTAATAACTAAAATTTTTGTTCCCTTATTACTTTCATAATTAACCCATCATTCATAATAAAATTTTTATAATTAACATTATTTCGCAATTGCTCTCTTAAAACATCAAAACTTTCATCCCTATGGACCTGAAGGATCACCTCATACTCAAAAGCCCCTTGAGCATATTCTCTATTATATTTCATTTCACTCAACATAAGAAAATTACTTTTACTGTTATACATTCGAGATAACGCATTGGCAGTAACATTTGGTACTCCTTTAATATGCCTAATTTCAAAAGTATACTCTGACAATAACAAAGACCAGCGATATACTCTATTATTCTTAAAATCTTGTATTCAACAGTGATGTCAACGCCGCATGGTCAGTTTCAATTATGAAGTTTTTCCCAACAAATAAAATCTCAGCTTTTGAACCGCGTGTACTACAGCCAACATTCCTTTTTCACTAATAGTATATTTAATTTCATAGCTTTTCAAGATTCGAGAAATGAAACATATCGGTTGTTCCATCCCTTCATTATTAATCTGGATTAGAACTCCACTAATAGCTACATCACTTGCATCTACTCTTAAAGTGAACTGTTTATTAAAATCTGGTAAAATTAATATTAATTGGTTATAAAAATCTTTCTTTAAATCTTCCAACGCTTTCATTCTTATATTATTCCATTTAAACTTCTCATTCTTTTTAAGCAATTCATACAAAGGTGCACTTGTTCGTGCCAGGTATGGTACAAAACGTTTATAATAATTAACTGTGCCTAAGAACCCCCTTTACATTCTTAGGTACAGGATACTGTTTAATAAGTTCCAACCTACTCTGATCTACACTGTCATAACTAGGACTTATATTATATCATAGAAACTTTATTTCTGTTTTACAAAATTCACACTTCTTTAAATTTAATTTTAAACCTTCACCTACCAGTACTTCCATAATCTTCCATGTGTTCCTTATAATTCCTGCTAAAAATCAATATATCATCAATATAATGAACCACGCAATCTTCGTAAGGTTCTAAAATCTGTTGCATAGACCTAATCAACGCTGCTGCAGAACTACTTAATCCATAAGGTAACAGTCCTGAATTGATATACTCTACCATTTACCATAAAACAACAATATTTTCTGGATTCCTTTTCCAATGGCACCAACCAAAAAGCACTTCTCAAATCCAACTTACTGTATACGTTCGCATTGCCACATTTCGCCAATAATGCTTCTATTGTAATCGGAGTTTCGAATTGAGCTTTTGTCTGCTCATTAAGTCTGCGCGCATCCAGACATAATCTAATGTCTCCAGATTTAATCTTTACCACAACTAAAGGATTTACATACCTTGTCTTTCCACGTTCAATAATTCCATCATTTAATATCTTCTTTATTTCCTCTTCTACTTGTTGTTGAATGTTTTTCGGGATTAGATAATTTTTAATCTTAAAAGGTTTCGATTCATCTACTTCTAACGAATGTTGATAATTTCTGGCAATACTGGGAAATTTATTTACTAATTCAATATTATTCTTTATAATTATTTTCACTTCATTTTCATATACTTCATCGCAATCTATTTTCAATACATCAATATCTTCGGGAACTTCAACTTCTCTCTCCTTTTCTTTCTCCAATTCTTCCAACACCATCAATTCCTTTTCCTCTATAACATCAACTTCTTCATCCTCTTCCATATTATTTAATTTTTCCATATTATTTAAATTTTCCATACAGTTTAATTTCTGCATATTATTTATAACTTTTTCTTCATCTCCAGCCTCCTGAATCCATTTCACATTATTATTATTAACTATTATTTTCTTCTTATTAATATCAATTAATTTTATCCAATAAATCAATTCCCAATATTCCATCTCTCCCTAAACCTTTCACTACTATAAATTCTCCGACAAATTTATTATTTTCTATATTAAAATCGACGACATAAATTTTATTAACAGCTATAACCTTTTTTGTAGCTGATACTATTGTAATTTTGCTAGTGGGTACATATTTCCCTTCTTTATTCTTAATCAAACATTCAACAACCTTTTCATCCAAAAACGATGTTTCACTACCAGAATCATTTAAACAATTACATTCCCTTTGTCCTATTTTTATTTTAATATGTGGTAATACCGTATTAATCGCGCACTCAGACTTATCAAACAACAATGCATAACTTTCACACTTTTTGGTTGGCCTTACTAAAAACCCTGACTACATGCAAGTTCTGATTTCTTTTTATAATCAACTTTAATTTCTAAATTAAAATTTGGCCTAGTATCTTTATATCTAGTACCTGTATATTTCTTAGGGTTTATGCTATTTTCTTTAACAATATCTTTACTAGTATTATTACTTATTCTGTTTGGAGAGGCCATTCTACTACTATTTCTTTGACTATAATTATTATTACCAGGTCTTTCAGGACTTGGAGGGGTATTATTGACATTAACTCTAGAATATTGATTTCTATTCATTTTTATATCTACATAATTATTATTGTATCTTTTGCCACTCTCCACATCATCCAACCTCTTTAATAATTCAAGAAACTGTTGCATGTCATTAATATTATGAATGGCTACTGCCTGACTAACTTGGTAATCAAAATGTCTGCTTAATTGAGAAACCATATCTATTTCACTAATTCTAGGGGTCAAGTATTTTAAAACTGAATATCTTTTCAAGACATAAGTTTCTCTTGATTCATTACTACCGACATTAAATCTACCAAATAGTAATTCTTGTCTTACCCTATTTTGTTTACTTCTTCCCCAGAATTGATTAGTGAACCTGGTTTCGAATTCCTCCATCGTGTGCACCTTGTCAGACACCATCTCCCACCATATCATTGCATAATCCTTCAGACAGTTTCCGATTTTCTGCAACTTTTTCTCGTCCCCTGGCACATCCTCCAAACTAGCTTTGATTTTCTTAAGGAAACACATCGGATTTGTATGTGACATCCCATAAAATTTAAGTAGCACTTCACTTTGTACAGGAACAGGGATATATGGAGGTACATTAACTTCATTTTTCTCTCTTCTTACTTGCTCTATTTCTTTTTTTAACTGTTTCTCCATATATATCATTCGTTGTTCCGCAAATTCCCTTTTTTCGATCTCTTCGGATAGTTTACCATTTAATACCACGATATTTTCTTCTAAGTTTTGTTCATTAGATTATTGAAACGACTCCATTATTATATCTTTTTCTTGATTGGTATTGCTTAATGCCATTATTTTTCCCATCATAATATCCACTTTCTCTTCCATTTTCTTCTGTCTTACTTCCATTTCCATTTCTTTTACCATCATTACCTCCATATTTTCCTGCATTTTCCTTAACATATCCAGGATAATCGTATCCCTGTTAACTCCTTCGTGCCCTTCTTCATGTATGGTACTCATATAACTTATTCTCTTCTTCGCTGCCTCAACCAGTTGCTCACTTCTTTGTTGTACTCCAGAGATACCTTCCATTTTTTATGTGCTGCTTTATTTTTCCAAAACTGCTTTAATTATATCTGCTTTTCTTTGTTCGCCCCATGTTGGGCGCCAAAATATGCTATGAATAGTGGGTTCGTAGTTGGATGTACCATTATTCACACCAACTCTGTCCAGCTTAGATACTCAGTCGGTCATTTTTTATGTGCTGCTTTATTTTTCCAAAACTGCTTTAATTATATCTGCTTTTCTTTGTTCGCCCCACGTTGGGCGCCAAAATATGCTATGAATAGTGGGTTCGTAGTTCGATGTACCACTATTCACACCAACTCTGTCCAGCTTAGATACTCAGTCGGTTACTTTCTTTAAATGGGACTGCTTTCCTCTCCGGGTTTCCAATGGAAAACGTGGAAAAATAATTAAGTTAATACCACAATCAGGCGCCACATAAAATTTATTTGTGAATATAGTTAGTTTTACTGAAGTTACTGTTATGCACTCAAATAGAAGGTTAATCAAAAGATACACACATCTAAACTCAAATGATTCTTTTAATTAAAAAAAATAAAAAAAGAAAAAACTTCTTTATAAAATATAAAGAATTGTGTAATACAAACTTACACTTAGAGGTAAAAGAATTTGTTGAAACTGACCGCAAAACAAATCCAAACGTCCTCTGATTACACCCGAACTAAATTAAATCTAATAAATTGCAAAGATGTTTTTAAATTTCACCCCTGATAAACAACATCAAAAGGTAAACAACCAGAACTGACAAACCGAAGCAAATCTCTAACACATGCGCAGTCACATGTAATAAAAACTCTGCCCTTGAATCCATCGTGCAAAATTTTAAAGTTATAGAAAATTTTTTATAGAAATTTCAAAATACGTTCTTTGTCATATATATATATATATATATATATATATATATATATATATATATCTAAGATCAAATATATCAAAATTACCACAATGGTAAAATACAAATCAATTCATACATGAAAATAATATTAATAAAGATAATAAGAATAATTTCTTTTAAATGATTTACTTACGTAAGTAAAAACTTATTTTTCTCTTCGAGACACCTGAGTTGGAAAACCGTATAAAAATCACGAGAAAAACAAACTCGTATAAATAACGGTATTGAAATAAAGCACAACAACCAATTAAATCAAATCACGAAGTTAAATCAATAAGATAAAATATAAAGATTTATATCTTATAACAGACGTCTTCACAACTCAGCAAACAGTTAGTGTCTGTCGATATGGCATGGCAAATCGGCGTACTACAACGCTAGTCAAAATAAATCAAAATAACATCTGCATTCATAGATAATAAATTATACACTGGCATCCAAAATATTAGTTCAATAAAAATAATGTTTTTCAAAATGTTGCAGGAAAAAAACCACAGCATCATGTTTCATTTGTAACAAATGCGTAATACGTGCTTAACGTATTAATATACTTAAACCTTTTTTGTATATTTGCTGCCATCTGGCTCGTGTTAATGGACTACACCTATATACGTATTTTCTTCTCTTATGTACCGGCTTGGCCGGTCAAGGGAAGGGTTGCCTTTTTCGGAATAGTCTCTTTCGTCCGTCAGATGTCACTTATTATATAGTGCTACCTGATAGGACGAAATTTGCTATGTCTTGTGAGCGATTTAAGCTTGAATGTATATACAGATACAAATCTATTTTTTAAATAGATTTGTATTATTTTGTATTACATTGTTTCACTAGCTTGACTGATGACGCCTATAGATGGCAGAAACACGTGTCTTAAGCAGAAGTAAGTGCTGTAAAATACGAGGTGTATGGTCCATGTGTACAGTTACAGATGTGTATATTACATATCTGTTTCATTTGTAATTATATTTATAATTTAATTAATATAACTAGTTGTAAAAAGTATAAATCAAGATAATTTTTGCTAATAAGGCCTTGGGAAAAATAAATGATCTACAGTAGTAGAATTTTGCATAGCTTTGCCTCGAAAAGAGAGTCTCCGTTTTTTTAAATTTATAAAATACCGAAATATCAGTGATACAAGTTAAAAAATATATATATAAGGTGTACATAATACCAGTGCAACGTTTAAATCAATTTTTACCAGAATAAAATCGGTTACCGGCAAGAAAACTACGAAAGCATCTTTTGCTGTGAGACGCCAACATCGAAGCTTCGGAACATAATAAACTTTTACGTATCTGCATCATTCCATTGTACCCTATCTCACATTCAACCATAGTCAGAAATACCGTAGCTATCCAAGCATATCTTCTCCGATCTTGTTTGGCCGAATACCCTGATTTGCCGTAGTCCAGCCCGCTAGACATATTGCTGCTTTTTCTACAAGCCACAGGTTCATTTATTTTCTAGTAAAAGCATAACATATAACTCTTTATTATCAATTCAAAATTTAATAATTATATCTTGATTTTCCTTTAAAAGTATAACTATTTTGATTAATTTAACATAAAGAATATTACCTATTGAGATTTCTGCAGTACCTACCATAGTTAACTTATTTATACTATAACAAACTTTGCTTAAAAATATCAAATAGTAAACATAACCATAATTGCACACATATGATATTATATTCGTAAATTCATAATACCTTATTTTGCCGTTTAGCTAAGTTACACATTATAGTGTATAGATATCTTGCGTTGAATAAATAGTTCTTTTATTTATCTATGCGTAGCTAAAAATATATCATTTATATTATTAATTTATTATTTATCATTATATATATATATATATAGTAAACCTAATCAGTAGGCGATTAAAGGTCTGTATATTACTTCAAAATATATATATATATATATATATATATTTTGAAGTAATATACAGACCTTTAATCGCCTACTGATTAGGTTTACCATATCATACCAAGGTCACGAAGTTATTATATATATATATATATATATATATTATATATTATTATATCATAGCTCATCAGCATTGTTACTATATATATATATATATATATATATACAATTAATTGAAAAGAATTTATCGACCGTGATATATTATCAAAAATTAATTAAAATTCGGGTAAGCGGTCAATTAAAAAACTCCTTTATTAAATTACCCTTTATTTCGCGACACTTTGTCGCTTCTTCTGGGGTAACTACAAGATTAATGAGAAAAATAACAAAAAATAAATAAGAGTATAAAACAGTAGTAAAAATACAAAATGTAGAGTTAAAAAATAATAAAATTGACGTACAAAATATAAAAATGATTAGATATAAAAAATAAAGTAACTATAGAAACAAGCCTTAAGAACTTTTAAAAAACATATATATGAAAAGTTAAAACATGAAAAATAAAAAATATAATGCAATACAAATTAAAACAACATATGGACCAAATAACAAAACGATTTAAGATCGTCAACTAACAGTCAAACCCAGTATATTAAAATAAATTATACTAAGACCATTAGTATCAGATCTATAATTTATGTTGTTTGTGTCCCTGTTGATGTGGACCATTTCTAAAAAGGTTCTTTTTTTATGGTTATTTTCAACGTCTAAGATTTTAACGTCAACAAAATTGAAAGTATGGTCACGATCAAGTGCATGGTCCACCAATGCACTCTTACCAATCTCTTACCAATACGGACATCACTTTTATGTTGAGTAATGCGCTGTTTTAGCCACTGTGATGTCTGACCTATATAAACGCCACAACAATCCGAACATGCTATCCTGTAGACAACATGACTATTTAGAAAGAAAGGTGTTATGTCTTTTATCTTACTATACAACTTCTTCAAGGTATGGGTGTTGTATTTAGCAATTTTAATGTTATTAAATTGTTTAAAATGTGATACAATTGTTTGAGTAAGACCGCCAATGTATGGGATTTTTTTGTAAATCACACTGTTTGCAGGAATGTCCTCAGTAGGGCCATCAAAAAAGTTTGAGCTAAATATCAATTTATTAAGTATATGCTTAGGATAGCCATTGTTGACGAAGATGTTGAAAAGTTCTTTAAGATTGTCATTTAAAAAGGTTTCATGACAAATATGTGATATTCGGTTTCTCGTACCTATAATGGTGTTATACTTCTGATTGAGAGGATGATAAGAGTGATAATTAATGAACCGATCAGATGAAGTTGGTTTTCTATACCAATTCAAAATTATACAATTATTAACGTCACGAATTACTAAAACATCCAAGAAGAGCACGCTATTGTTATTTTCTTTTTCCACACTAAATTGTAAGTGTTTGTTGTAGCTATTAAAAATTTTTAATGTTAGATCTATTTTTTCTTGTGGAACAGAGCAAACAATGTCATCAACATACTTGTACAAGAACGGTAATGGAAAAGGTAACTTAGCTATCACACTCTCCAACAACTGATCCATAACTATCTGAGCTAAAATTGGACTGATGGGCGAACCCATAGGAGTTCCAAATATTTGACTATAGAATTTCCCATTAAACGAAAAATATGTGTTGTTAAATATAAAAGAGATTAACGACAAAAAATTTGATTTAGATAAGTCAGTGTGTGGATCGATTATGTGCCACTTACTAGTTATGACATCTGTCATTAGTTGTAAAGGTATATTCGTAAAAAGCGATATAACATCAAACGAAATCAACACATAATTGTTGGGAAGTGTGAGACCCAACAATTATGTGTCGATCCACACACTGACTTATCTAAATCAAATTTTTTGTCGTTAATCTCTTTTATATTTAACAACACATATTTTTCGTTTAATGGGAAATTCTATAGTCAAATATTTGGAACTCCTATGGGTTCGCCCATCAGTCCAATTTTAGCTCAGATAGTTATGGATCAGTTGTTGGAGAGTGTGATAGCTAAGTTACCATTTCCATTACCGTTCTTGTACAAGTATGTTGATGACATTGTTTGCTCTGTTCCACAAGAAAAAATAGATCTAACATTAAAAATTTTTAATAGCTACAACAAACACTTACAATTTACTGTGGAAAAAGAAAATAACAATAGCATGCCCTTCGTGGATGTTTTAGTAATTCGTGACGTTAATAATTGTAACATTGGTATAGAAAACCAACTTCATCTGATCGGTTCATTAATTATCACTCTCATCATCCTCTCAATCAGAAGTATAACACCATTATATGTATGAGAAACCGAATATCACATATTTGTCATGAAACCTTTTTAAATGACAATCTTAAAGAACTTTTCAACATCTTCGTCAACAATGGCTATCCTAAGCATATACTTAATAAATTGATATTTAGTTCAAACTTTTTTGATGGCCCTACTGAGGACATTCCTGCAAACAGTGTGATTTACAAAAAAATCCCATACATTGGCGGTCTTACTCATACAATTGTATCACATTTTAAACAATTTAATAACATTAAAATTGCTAAATACAACACCCATACCTTGAAGAAGTTGTATAGTAAGATAAAAGACATAACACCTTTCTTTCTAAATAGTCATGTTGTCTACAGGATAGCATGTTAGGATTGTTGTGGCGTTTATATAGGTCAGACATCACAGTGGCTAAAACAGCGCATTACCCAACATAAAAGTGATGTCCGTATTGGTAAGAGATTGGTAAGAGTGCATTGGTGGACCATGCACTTGATCGTGACCATACTTTCAATTTTGTTGACGTTAAAATCTTAGACGTTGAAAATAAACATAAAAAAAGAACCTTTTTAGAAATGGTCCACATCAACAGGGACACAAAAACATAAATTATAGATGTGATACTAATGGTCTTAGTATAATTTATTTTAATATACTGGGTTTGACTGTTAGTTGACGATCTTAAATCCTTTTGTTATTTGGTCCATATGTTGTTTTAATTTGTATTGCATTATATTTTTTATTTTTCATGTTTTAACTTTTCATATATATGTTTTTTAAAAGTTCTTAAGGCTTGTTTCTATAGTTACTTTATTTTTTATATCTAATCATTTTTATATTTTGTACGTCAATTTTATTATTTTTTAACTCTACATTTTGTAAGTATTTTTACTACTGTTTTATACTCTTATTTATTTTTTGTTATTTTTCTCATTAATCTTGTAGTTACCCCAGAAGAAGCGACAAAGTGTCGCAAAATATAGGGTAATTTAATAAAGGAGTTTTTTAATTGACCGCTTACCCGAATTTTAATTAATTTTTGATTATATATAACATATATATATACATATATATATATATATATATATATTTATATATATATATATATATATTGATGTAGGTCAAGCCTACACATAAGAATGCCTTAGTTAGCAAGAGACAGAATTTTAATGTGTATATGTAATCTTTAGAATAATTAAAAAATATTGAAACTGAATTCTTCTTATGTAATATCAATAAAGTTGATTTCGCGTTTTTAATTGTTTAAAATTCATTCTCACATTTATGTATTTTTAGCTTTTCATTTGCATTAGTCATTTTATTCCGATATCTTGTATTTCCAAAGATATTTCAACTTAATTCATCGATAATAAATGACGCCAATTATTTAGGCGAGACTGTACTAATTTAAAATAACTACAGCGGGAATTATCCCAACCATAAAATGAGCATTATGTACAATTATCAACATTCACACGTCAATCATTTACTCACTAAAATAAACTATGGAATTTATATTAAGCATATGTATATTTAGAGTGATTAAATTGTCATTTTCATTATAATTAAATGTCGAGATTATAGAAATACATACAGTTGGACTAATCAGAAGTTAGGATTCAGAACAAATGAGAGTTGGCGTCACTAGAAAAAATCTCGATAAAACACCTCGACGTATTTAAGTGCCTCTCTGCAAAGCAAAAGAAAAATCATTAATAAAATTAGAAAACCTTTACATCGAACCTAGTCAAACCTTACCTGTATATCCAGTTCCTGTTTAACGCATTTTGCGAGTCCAGACGATAACCGGGGTCCAAGAAAACGAAAATTACATTTCACCGGGAAAGCCTGCCGTTAGATCGAAAACCAAGCGGGGGACGCCATCCAATTGCCCGTTCAAACTTGTATCCTGCATTCACGGATCTACCAGCCAAGTCCAGAATTACCAATTCCTGTCTATGTCCACATAAGTATTCTTTAAACATCCTATGAATTTTTGAAAATGATAAATTAATTCACTTCAACAAAATAAAATCACAATCAGATTATTTTTAATAGTTATAACTTATGATGCATTTTAATATTAATATAATTTAAGCTAAGTCACGAAGAATACAGTTTCCTGTTAAATATAATTAAATTTAAGAATAGAATTATTTATGCATTTAGCTTTATTCATGTCACGTTCATTTAGTTGTTTTGTTTAACCTAGAATTTTATTTCATGTTTATTTTATCACGTGACATGACACATTTTAAATATTCATAATTTAATTAATTTAATCACTTACCTGTTTTTTCAATAACGTCATTAAAGTCTTTTACATTATTCCTTATCTCACTCGTTTTATTTAGTAGATTTGAATATTAAAAAAAAAACATTATTTATTGCATTGGCATCAGCTGATTTTGTAAGTGTTCTATTGCAGTCACCGAACCTACAATTTAAAGGGTATTTTTCTATGCCCACACAAGAGTCTATGTGTTCTTCAAAGCCGGACACGTAACACAAATTTTAGCCCACCCGAATATACTTATAAGAAGTTATATATATGAACAGCTGTTTAGGTTAAGTATATTTCGTTATTAACGATTATGTATCTTTGCATCATACGCAAATAACAGATTTAATGTTATACAACCCCATCTATGTGTAACATTTTATAGCATATTTAATATAGAGATTTATAATTCACATTTTTAAAGTTTATCTTACCAGTTTATTTAAACATTAAATTTTGTATTTATCATCAATAAAACCTATCAGCGTTGCATATTAATATATATACATATATGTATATATGAAAAATTTTGTGAAAAACTTATCTGCGCGGAATGTGCATATATCGATATTTCACTGTTTTTTACAGATCATCAGTGCACCTCACCGAAGACAGACATGATATTCACTTCTATACTACGTGTATATATACGAACTGTAATGAACTTCATGTGTATGAGAATTAATAATTATTAAATCTCATTTTACATGCGATTGTCGCTATAATTTGTTGCATTTAATTCTACAATTCGGCAAATCACTTTTGCCCTAGATTGTAGACGCAACAAGCCGCGACATCAACTGTACAAGTTGTCAGTACAAATGAAAAATTTTGTGAAAAACTTATCTGCGCGGAATGTGCATATATCGATATTTCACTGTTTGTGATAAGAGCCGTTTGTGCAGGCTCGTGGCAGGACGCCATGTGATGAGAGGGCCTTAAGTGATAGGGCCATACGCGCCTGGAGGATCGGCATGTAATATGGGCCGCTTGGGCGGCCCCATTGGAAAGCAGGTTAAGCGGCTTATGGTCGTAAATGATACTCACAACGAACGGGTAACATAATATAATATAAACAACACTTAAAACTGGTTAACAATTATATACATTCTTACTAACTAGTATGTAGACTGAATGTGTGAATGTGAACGAATGTGAACGTGAATAGGAATCTCTGAATCTGAATGATCTTGCTTACACTACAGTATATATACATAAGAGAAGGTCCTCGGACTACTTAGGGAATGTAATACAAACCCTGACATGTAGTTGGTGTTTGCAAACAACTCGCGTTAGCGAGGACGTATTTGTAACACACGTTACACTTGCGTTACGGGAACGAGGCTGTGACCTGATTGAGATTGTTTGGATACACACAACTGCATTACGTTATTACACCACCCTTCCTGGGGGTTAAGAAAAATAACGCTGAGGTGTTTGTTTTTCTTACGTTGAAACCTTTCTCTCCGGTTACCTTCCCTGTTCCTATTCTACAATATTATAATACAATACAAAAATACAATACAATACAATAATACAATACAATACAATAATACCGTACAATACAGTAATAGATATTTAACGAATAAATATATAAACGAATAAACTGTAATGATAAATATATAACATAGATTGTAAAACTTTAAATAAATTTTCAAGGTACTGCTACATAGTACGTTTTTACATTGTTGCAAAAATAATAATTATTAATAATCAATAATCGGGCCTTTGTACACTGTCTCAATCTTGTTAGTCTGTTCGCTTTTTAGTATTTTATTTCTATATTATGAGCAACTTATATAGAATAATTGCCTTGTTTCGCAGTTTGCCATTCTTGTCTTTCTTGTTTTTCGCGTTTGGTTCTTGTTTTCCGATTCCTCATGCTTGATCTTTTGGTTTTAATTCTTGTGCATGATTGTTTGCTCCCAATTCTTATGCTCCCTTTCCAACCATACTTTAAAATAAATCGACTCTCCGTTTTTCTATCTATTTTCCTCCATGGAAAAATTTATTCTGGAAATCACTCTTTCGTGTATTTCCCTGGACAGCACATATTTCGTGTCTGTCATGTTCCTGCGCAGAACTATCTTTTGAAGCTTATTCTGACCACAGTAAGGGAGCTCGTGCAGCGGAAATGCCCTTATGCTGTAAGCCTTTTCTTCAATCTAGAAAAACTTGAGACCAGTTAACAAAACACACTTTTGTTATAACTGTAATCTCTAAAAAAATTCTGAGAGCGTTTTTTGTCGTGCAGGATCACTTCCCTGGAAGCGCATGCTTGCTTCGTCACGACCTAGGGGCGAATTGGAGTCTTTTTTGCCTTTCTCCTACTTTGAAGTTCGTCTGATTCGGTTGGTTAACGTTTTCGCCAAGTCCACAACTCTAGGATGATCTGTCCTGTAGGTTGCACTGTTGTTGGTGTCGTAAAGGTACAATCGATAGGTCTCTGTTGTCTTATAGGGCTCCAGACGTGATTAGGATGCTATCGAATCGTGCCGTTACTAACCATTATGGCATTGGAATCAACTTCTAAGGCATTTGTTACAAAAATTTCGGAATCTTTACCAATAAAATTAATATACTACTCGTATATTGGTTTCTTTTATTAATTCGATATTATTTTCTTTTGTTAGCGAGAAACTTTTTTTTTTAATATATCAGCAATATTTCCTTCAATGTCACTTATCCGATCGTTTACAAAATAAACATTGTGTTGTATTTTATCAGTGACCTTGACTTCGTGTATTACTAAACTACACATATTTAATTTGAATTCGATGTTTATTTACTCGCGATTAGTTTAAATATACAAGTTATCGTTTATAATTTTGTTTGTAAACTATGCAATATATGGCGCTTATTAAAAAGTACAACGCATGCATTTTTTATGCACGTAATTAAACTTATCAAAAAAATATAACATATTTTTGCGATATATGTATATATATATATATATGCGCCTTCTAAACAAAAAATATATTTAAACTTTTGCTTTAATAACAAAATTGCGAAGTGTACGGCCGAAATGTAACGTCTCTAAGCCATATAGTACATATTAATTTTTAAATAAACTTGGCCTTTACATAAAGAAACGTATGGTACGCGCTTTGCAACTTTTGCATTCTTGCGTAAGTAGACATAAATAACATGGTATGCATGCATTAAATCAATATTATTGTCTCTTATAATACAAATAAGCATTTTCACTCGCGAAATGTACGTAATTTAAAGATATGAACGTCTTGCACTTTATTTTTATACACCGTAATATTTGTCTTTGTTTAAATTTATTTTACAAGGAATACCTGCATTTCTTCTTTCTTGCTCCTTGTAGGGGACGGAGATGCCTTCTTCCATCGCGTAGTACATTTTCTTAGTGGTTTGCCAACTTTCCGTTACCATGATTCGTTCCGGATTTCCACTCGGTCTTTTCCAGCCTTAGGCGTGTAGATAGGTAGGATCGTCCTGTGATAAGGCTGTGCCGTAAGTGGCTGGCAGGGTCGCCATGTGATGAGAGCCGTTTGTGCAGGCTCGTGGCAGGACGCCATGTGATGAGAGGGCCTTAAGTGATAGGGCCCTACGCGCCTGGAGGATCGGCATGTAATATGGGCCGCCTGGGCGGCCCCATTGGAAAGCAGGTTAAGCGGCTTATGGTCGTAAATGATACTCACAACGAACGGGTAACATAATATAATATAAACAACACTTAAAACTGGTTAACAATTATATACATTCTTACTAACTAGTATGTAGACTGAATGTGGGAATGTGAACGAATGTGAACGTGAATAGGAATCTCTGAATCTGAATGATCTTGCTTACACTACAGTATATATACATAAGAGAAGGTCCTCGGACTACTTAGGGAATGTAATACAAACCCTGACATGTAGTTGGTGTTTGCAAACAACTCGCGTTAGCGAGGACGTATTTGTAACACACGTTACACTTGCGTTACGGGAACGAGGCTGTGACCTGATTGAGATTGTTTGGATACACACAACTGCATTACGTTATTACATGTTTTTTACAGATCATCAGTGCACCTCACCGAAGACAGACATGATATTCACTTCTATACTACGTGTATATATACGAACTGTAATGAACTTCATGTGTATGAGAATTAATAATTATTAAATCTCATTTTACATGCGATTGTCGCTATAATTTGTTGCATTTAATTCTACAATTCGGCAAATCACTTTTGCCCTAGATTGTAGACGCAACAAGCCGCGACATCAACTGTACAAGTTGTCAGTACAAATGAAAAATTTTGTGAAAAACTTATCTGCGCGGAATGTGCATATATCGATATTTCACTGTTTTTTACAGATCATCAGTGCACCTCACCGAAGACAGACATGATATTCACTTCTATACTACGTGTATATATACGAACTGTAATGAACTTCATGTGTATGAGAATTAATAATTATTAAATCTCATTTTACATGCGATTGTCGCTATAATTTGTTGCATTTAATTCTACAATTCGGCAAATCACTTTTGCCCTAGATTGTAGACGCAACAAGCCGCGACATCAACTGTACAAGTTGTCAGAATTGTGTGTAGAATTAAATGCAACAAATTATAGCGACAATCGCATGTAAAATGAGATTTAATAATTATTAATTCTCATACACATGAAGTTCATTACAGTTCGTATATATACACGTAGTATAGAAGTGAATATCATGTCTGTCTTCGGTGAGGTGCACTGATGATCTGTAAAAAACAGTGAAATATCGATATATGCACATTCCGCGCAGATAAGTTTTTCACAAAATTTTTCATTTGTACTGACAACTTGTACAGTTGATGTCGCGGCTTGTTGCGTCTACAATCTAGGGCAAAAGTGATTTGCCGAATTGTAGAATTAAATGCAACAAATTATAGCGACAATCGCATGTAAAATGAGATTTAATAATTATTAATTCTCATACACATGAAGTTCATTACAGTTCGTATATATACACGTAGTATAGAAGTGAATATCATGTCTGTCTTCGGTGAGGTGCACTGATGATCTGTAAAAAACAGTGAAATATTGATATATGCACATTCCGCGCAGATAAGTTTTCCACAAAATTTTTCATTTGTACTGACAACTTGTACAGTTGATGTCGCGGCTTGTTGCGTCTACAATCTAGGGCAAAAGTGATTTGCCGAATTGTAGAATTAAATGCAACAAATTATAGCGACAATCGCATGTAAAATGAGATTTAATAATTATTAATTCTCATACACATGAAGTTCATTACAGTTCGTATATATACACGTAGTATAGAAGTGAATATCATGTCTGTCTTCGGTGAGGTGCACTGATGATCTGTAAAAAACAGTGAAATATCGATATATGCACATTCCGCGCAGATAAGTTTTTCACAAAATTTTTCATTTGTACTGACAACTTGTACAGTTGATGTCGCGGCTTGTTGCGTCTACAATCTAGGGCAAAAGTGATTTGCCGAATTGTAGAATTAAATGCAACAAATTATAGCGACAATCGCATGTAAAATGAGATTTAATAATTATTAATTCTCATACACATGAAGTTCATTACAGTTCGTATATATACACGTAGTATAGAAGTGAATATCATGTCTGTCTTCGGTGAGGTGCACTGATGATCTGTAAAAAACAGTGAAATATCGATATATGCACATTCCGCGCAGATAAGTTTTCCACAAAATTTTTCATTTGTACTGACAACTTGTACAGTTGATGTCGCGGCTTGTTGCGTCTACAATCTAGGGCAAAAGTGATTTGCCGAATTGTAGAATTAAATGCAACAAATTATAGCGACAATCGCATGTAAAATGAGATTTAATAATTATTAATTCTCATACACATGAAGTTCATATGTATATATATATACATATATATATATACATATATATACAGGGTTGGGCAAAAGTAAAGCATCAGTCGAATAATTCCGTAAATATAAACTTTAGAACAAAATGTTGTTAATAAAAGTTTTTTGACAAGTTATTTTGTATTGGCTTCAATCATTTGTTTTTTTTTTCATGATGATTACATATATGACAGTCAAAAAAATTTTTTTATTTTTAAATGGAAATAATATTATTTTTTGGACAATTCGGAATCTTTATTAAGTTCTGAATATGAATGCCTACTATTTTCATGGGGTTAGATAATAAAAATATTGAGAAAAAAATAAAATTAATAAAAGTAAACAAACTACAAAATTAAATTAAATGCTCAAAGTGACGTCCTTCTACAACTTGACACTGTTCTAAATGTTCCCAAAAATAACGAATTGTATTTTGTAAACTATTAGGTGGTATGGCTTGTATCTCACGAGTAATTTTTGCTTTCAAATCCTCTAGGTTTCTAGGTTTCTCCTTGTATACTTGCGACTTCAAGTGTCCCCAAAGAAAGAAATCCAATGGATTTAAATCGGGAGACCTAACGGGCCAATCAATAAAACCCCGACGTCCAATCCAACGACCGGGAAAAATTGTGTCTAAATACTGTCGAACATTAATAGCATAATGTGGTGGTGCTCCATCTTGTTGAAACCATAGATTACGGTTTGGCATGCTTGGTTGATTGTCGTTAGGAAATAAAATCAACAGATCTGGTACAATATGGTTACGCAATAAATGTAAGTAACCATCACCATTTAGGTTGTGTTCCAAGAAGTACGGACTTATGATTCGTTGCCCAACAATGCCAGCCCACACATTAAGTTTGTGGCGATGCTGTGTATGATTTTCTCGCATCCAATGTGGATTCTCAGTCACCCAATAACGGCAGTTATGCCTATTTACAAATCCATTTAGACAAAATGTAGCTTCGTCAGAAAATACGATGTTGTTTAAAAAATTTGGATCGTTATTGGACAATTCCATTATTGTTTCACAAAACTGTAATCTTCTGTCCGGGTCATCTTCGTTAAGTTCGTGCAGTAAGTGTATCTTATAGGGCTTGTATTTGTTTGCTTTTAATATTCGTCTAATAGCTCTGCTACTCATATCATTTTCTAATCCTAGTTGAGCGGTTGACGTAGTGGGATTTTCCGTTACAGCAAGTAAAACATGAAGAGATCGGTCTTCATTAGTGATTTCTTTTGGTTGGCCAGCTTTAGGTATATCTCTAACATCGCCCGTTTCTCTAAATTTAGTAACCAATCTCGAAACTGTTGATTGAGCTATAGGATCGCGATCCAAATAAACATTATTGAATAAAATGCAAACTTCGTGATGTGAACGTTGCCTGTCACCATATCCGACCATCATAAGAATTTCTATTCTTTCTTTAGTAGTTAATTTGACCATTTTCACACAAAACACGTATTAAAAAAAGCAAGTTTTACGATGGAAACTATTTTATTGTGAAACGTCAATAATTCAATGACAGTCAAAAAATCTACAATTTCCAAAGCAATCTACAAAACACTGCACTAGTCCAAATGTACGTTTATTAAATTTTATTTTTTCTCAATATTTTTATTATCTAACGCCATGAAAAAAGTACATATTCATATTCAGAAATTAATAAAGATTCCGAATTTTCTAAAAGAAAATATTATTTCCATTTAAAAAAAAAATTTTTTTTGCTGTCATATGTAATCATCATGAAAAAAAACGCAAATGATTGAAGCCAATACAAAATAACTTGTCAAAAAACTTTTGTTGACAACATTTTCTAAAGTTTATATTTACGGAATTATTAGACTGACGCGTTACTTCTGCCCAACCCCGTATATATATATATATATATATATATATATATATATATATATATATATATATATATATTGTTATAGTACAGATCTGTATCAGGTTGGGGGATGGTTATTGTATCTATTGCTGATGTCAAGATTTGGAGTTCAACGATTGCATTGGGTGAAGATATATTCTAAGGTTGAGCATTTATATGTACATTTGTAACCATAGAAACCTCGATGTTATTTTTTGATTATTATTTGACATGTATTATTTTTCTTATTAAAAGTCTGTGTTGCTTCGTTAATCTTTCTTTAAATTCCATATAAAAGACCGAGATAAAACTGTAAGAATATTAGTATTGATATTAAGTATCTCCTATCGAACTGGGTGAAGAGATTGTAACGTATTTGGCGCTCCGAACATGAGAGGCAATTTATTGAGGTAGTACGTTGAATATATATATTAGAATTTTGTACAGATGTCATATAGTCTGACAGTTTAATAATTAATTAATATTGACGTTTAATTGACAATTTTGATCAAATACTGCGAAATATAGATCATTATATAAAAATAAATGTGCTTACTTGAATTAGTATAAAGTGAATATATTTAAACCCAAAATATAAATATCTGGAGATATTTATTACCAATCGAGTATTTTCCAAAATGATTTTGGACCCCACTACATGAATCCCACCTTGAGAGAGAGAGTCGACAATGTGCCTACGACGCGAGCTAAGCCGGTGAATTTAGTTAAAAACAGAAAGACAACAGTACATTAAAGTAACTATTGAGTGGAGGAAGACCAGTGCATTTTATGACGTCCGAACGTGGGACAATTCTCCGCAGTCCTTCGGGTTAGCATAGCAATATATATATATATATATATATATATATATATATATATATATATATATATATATATATATATATATATATATATATAATATCTTCGTGACCTTGGTATGATAAGGTAAACTTAATAAGTCGGCGATTAAAGGTCTGGTTTACTTCAAAGTATATATATTTAAAACAACCCTACATGTTTCGGCAGTACGCATTTGTCAAGGGAATACAAAATATAAAATATAGATTTATATTTTGTATTCCCTTGACAAAGGCGTACTGCCGAAACATGTAGGGTTGTTTTAAATATATATACTTTGAAGTAAACCAGACCTTTAATCGCCGACTTATTAAGTTTACCTTATATATATATACATATATATATATATATATATATATATATATATATATATATATATATATATGGTAAACCTAATCAGTAGGCGATTAAAGGTCTGTATGTTACTTCAAAATATATGTATCTAAAAAACTCTACATGTTTCGGCTGTGTACGCCTTTATCAAGAGAATACAAAATATGAATGACAGGATATAAATGTCAAGTCTTGACATTTATATCCTGTCATTCATATTTTGTATTCTCTTGATAAAGGCGTACACAGCCGAAACATGTAGAGTTTTTTAGATACATATATTTTGAAGTAATATACAGACCTTTAATCGCCTACTGATCAGGTTTACCATATTATACCAAGGTCACGAAGTTATTATATATATATATATATATATATATATATATATATATATATATACATACGTTAATGTAATCATGTGCAATCTCGTAGCTCTTTGCCATTATTTAACCCTATCGACAAATACATTTTACGTTTAATAGACATCTATTTATAAAACTATCTTACATTTACCTCGCTTACTTGTAATTTCAATCAACTAATCTGTTTTTCAGGTTCTTCGCACACATCATATTGACCCCTATGTTATTATCTCTAAAGAATTAAAATTTTACTTACTAATAAAGTTTATTTTCAACAAATTAATAATTATTTTTAGGCTTAAGGCGGCTTTACACGGTCAAATAAATTCTTGACCGTGACCTTGAATTTATTGAAACGTGTAATACACAAAATTGTCATGAATTTCTTGACGACAATAAATTCATGAAGAAATTCACAAATTAGAACAATATTCTCGGCTGTTGTTGCAGATACTTCTTGGTGAAACATTTTAACTTCATACAGTAAATATTAAAAATAAATTAAAACACTTGGCTTGTTTCACTATGAGATTTATTTAAATTCTCTAACATTTGTTTCGGCTGTTATGCCATTCTCAAAGAGATCTATAAATCTATTTATAGATCTCTTAAAAAAAAGATCTATAAATCTATTTATAGATCTCTTTGAGAATGGCATAACAGCCGAAACAAATGTTAGAGAATTTGAATAAATCTCATAGTGAAACAAGCCAAGTGTTTTAATTTATTTTTATTATTTACTGTATGAAATTAGAACAAGCTTTAATTTTTCGTCAATTTTTTGGGGAATTATGGTTATATTTTCGTTTTTAAAGTGCTTGTCAACTTTGGATATAATATAATAGTTGTGTTATCGTAAGAATTAAAGGTTATATAGGTATTAGTGGTTATTGTTACAAAATATAAAATAGATCAAGTAAAGATAGTAAAGGTTTATAATAATTAGTAATTAGTCATCATTTTCACTGTACAAAAAACAACATACGTTTGACATAACCTACTCAACTTCTTAGTACAAACACAAACAGGTTGGTAGTAAGAAAAAGTTACTATTTTATGGTTGGCATTAACTGGTTAGCTTCAATCAAATATTTGATCGTGTGCAGATTCTCCGCACATCTAGAAACAATGGAGGCTGACTATAAGAGGTAGAAAGATTTTAATTTAAATTCACAAAGTAGATTTAGTTTAGTATTCTTTCGTTCGTGGTAGAGATATCTAGTGCCGATATTTATTTTATATCTTTGTCAAAAAACCTGAAGATGATCATAATTGACTCAATTAGTGTGTCGTCACAAAGACGGAACACAAGGCAACATTACATTACCTTTTCCAAACAAAACAAAGACACCTTACTTTCCAATTATACTCTATTTTTAAAGTAGAGAGACGAATTTCTGAACAGACCACTTTGACAGTGAAATCTCATTGGTTGAAAGCAAGGCCAAATTGCTTTCAACCAATGAGATTTCACTGTCAAAGTGGTCTCTTCAGAAATTCGTTTCTCTACTTTAAGAATAGAGTTTAGGCAATATTTAAAAGCAAATTTTTTTATTAAGCGATTTAATATTTTCTCTGATTTCGTTTTTAGAGTGTATCTTTTAAATATTTTATAATGGCAAGCACTCACGTATTAAAAAGTCAACGATTTTTAATTTTTTCATGACCGTAATGTAATTTAACGGAGAGAAAATGGTTAAGAATCAGGAAATATTCAAAAAATGAATTATGAGGATTCTACTCCTCAACAAGGCATTGTTAAAGCAAGTTCGAAAAATATCAGCTATAATGTTGAGGTAAATGATGTAACATTTGTTTATGAATTGTCGCTAAGCACTAATACTTACAGATTAGGCTTACAAATGATTATGACTTTGAACATGCACAGCATACAAAACATGTTTGTCAGCATACGATTGCTTTAGCCATAACAAGTGGTCATTTGAAAAGTCAATCTAGTAGCATGTGATTTACCTACTGAGAACATTTTGAAGTATTTTGTAAATTAAAATTTACTACTTAACCTACGAAGTCGTATATTTTGACAGTTTCATACATACAAATAAATAACAAATAATAGGTATTTATTGAAAACTATAACAAATGTTGTCCTTCAAGATCAATGCACTTTAAAATTCTCCGTTCAAAATTTCTGATGGTATTCTGCAACATTACTGGATTGTTATTAATTTCCATGCATTTCTGTTCGATCCTCTGTAGCATATCATTCAAATTCAATATAGGTGTTCGAAATATGTTATTTTTTAGATAAGGCCACAAAAAGAAGACGCAAGGTGTTAAATCGCATGAACGTGCAGGCCAGGCAATTTCAGTATTTCGACTAATTATACGCTCATCAAAAAATTCTCTTAAATAATCCAAAGATTCTGCAGTACAGTGACAAGGTGCTCCGTCTTGTTGGAAATATGCATTTTGAAGTCCATCATCATGCAACTGATTGACAAATGGTTGTAAAATTTCCGTACGATACCTTTGAGCAGTTAACGTTCCCTGAAAAATATTGGTCCAATGATTCGCCTTTGGCTTATCGCTGCCCAAACACCAATTTTCTCTGGATGTAGCGATTCTTCATTAATTACATGTTAATTTTCACTACTCCAAATTCTTGTATTTTGTGAATTTAGGTATCCCGTTTTATAAAACCATGCTTCATCAGTAAAGATGACTCTTTGCGAAAGTTCTCCATTATTGTTCATATTTACAAACCAATTACAAAACTGTAGTCTACGTGGGTAATCAATTTCTAACAATTCTTGTACTGCTGTGACACGGTATGGATAAAGTTGCATATCTTTTTTTAATAACTTGTGAGTTGTACCAACAGAAAGGTTTATTTGTTGACTCAAATGTCGAACAGATGTTTGTGCTTCATTTTCCATTATTTCTTCAACACGATTGGCAACTTGAGGTGTACGTTTCTTAACTGTTCCGCTGCCTGATTTTCTTAAGAGACTACCAGTTTCAGAAAAAAGTTTTAAAGTTCTATCCAAAGTATTCTTAAAGTGTATATAATCTATTACAAAATGTGGAAACTCAACTTGAAATTCTACCATGTAATCTTGAACTGAATAAACCCATAAACCATCAATTTTATTACCACTTCGAAAATAAGCCTGGACTAAAAAAATTTTTTGTTCTAATGTGAAAGCCATTTTAAAACTGAGAAGCAATTTATTTAAACCAGAATCGACGCACGATTATTTTATGCACTAACTGATATTTGTGATTGACATTATCAAATGTCATTTCGATTTACGTTTACGGAACAACAAACACATACTAATATATTTGCGTCTTATTCTATCAAAATTTCAAAGTAACCTAGATTGACTTTTCAAATGAACACTTGTTATTCTCCAATCATTCCATATCAGTTATGGATAAATCATGCAATTGGAATGCTCAAGCATCTGTCAATATTGTACAAACAGTAGAGAACATGTATCCTAATAAAGAATATATGTAAAGCTATTGTTGTTTCTTTATGGCTTTGTTTAGCAAATAAGTTAATTGATTAAGCATTACACTTTATTTACTTCAAAATACATCGTTACACATTTTAAGGTTTCAGGATGATTACTATAGACTTAAACTCTATGTATGAGACACGGGAAACCAACTGCTGGATTATCAACCTCTAAAAATAAAATACACTAACACTTTCCCCTAATCCAGTAATTGATTCACACCAAAACCCTTAATACAAAATTCATGCTTAGGTCTATGTAAGCCCTTTGTTAATACATCGGCTAACATTCCTTCAGTTGACATATAATTGATTACAATAGTTCCCTCCTCAATGATTTGCCCAATGTAATGATACTTTGTATCTATGTGTTTGGTTCTGCTGTGGTATACTGGATTTCTAATGAGCTTCTGGGCACTTTGACTATCATTCAAAAGTATTATTGGTTTGCTCTGTTCCAAAAACTCACTCAGAAAACCAGCAATAAGCACTGCAAGGAAGCAGTGTTTTAAACCTTTAAACTTTTAAAACATTTGTAACTTTCTGATTCCAAACTCTTGATGACTGCTTTAAGCCATATATTGTCTTCCGCAACAAACATACTTTATTCTCATTATTTTTACAAATAAATCCCTATGGTTTTTCCATATAAACTTCCTGATCAAGTTCATCATTGAGAAAAGCTGCTTCAACATCTAAGTGATCAATACTCAAATTTAGTTCTACTGCCATTGCAAATAACATAGGTACGTATTGTAGAATTTCTGACAACAGGTGAAAAAGTCTCAGCATTATCAACACCATAACTTTGCGTAAAACCTTTAGCAACTAAACGCGCCTTATAACGCACTTCATCAATTGACGTCTTTTTCACACAAAACACCCACTTATTTTGCACTTGCATCATTTTATCCATTGGACGCTCCACTAATATCCAGGCTTCATTTTCTTCCAACGATTGTTATTCCCTCTCCATTGCTTTTTTCCACTGTTTACAATCTGGTCTTGACATGGCTTCACTTACACTTTGTGGATCACGTTTTTCAATTGTATTTAAAGAATTTTCAGACCGAACATTATAAGTTATGTAATCTTCAAAGTTTCTTCTTTTAGATATTCTTCCTGATTTAGTCTTTACTTCTTTTTCTTTTACCTCTTCTTCACAGGCAATCGAGTCTGAAATTTCATCTTCTTGTTTCATTTCTTTATCTTCAGTCTCCTCTTGAGTTTCTTCTTGTTTAGACTTTAGTTTAAGAGATACTTTCGTTTCACTTCCCAAAGCTTCAGATTTACAATCATTAACTTCTTGAAATGGTTGATTCAAGAACTCGTTAAATTTTACTGTACGACTTATTATTATTTTATCTGTTTCTGGATCTAAAATTCTATATGCTTTACTTCTTTCACTATAGTGAAAGAAAGCGCAAGAAGGTATTATGATGGGATATATCCCATCATAATACCTTCTTGCGCTTTCTTTTCTAGCTTAGATCTCTTTTCTTTTGGAACATATACAAACGCTTGGCTTCCAAATGTTATTAAATGTGTTAAATCCGGTTTTTTGTCTGTCCAAAGTTCATATGGAGTTTTTTCTTTAATTTTGGTCAGCAATCGGTTTGAAATATAATTTGCTGTTATGACTGCCTCACCCCAATATTTATGTGGTAATTTAGCATCCAAAAGCATACACCTCGCCGTTGCTACGAAGGTTCTGTTCTTGCGTTCAGAAACACTGTTTTGTTCCGGACAATATGGTGCTGCTGATTGGAATTTTATTCCAAACTTTTTAAGCAGACTTTGCACTTCCTTACCCACATATTCACCGCCATTATCTGTTCTAAAAATTTTAGGATATCTGCCAAACCTATTTCTTACTTCTGCAATAAACTCTTTCATTTTTAAAGAAACTTCATCTTTAGATACTAATAAGTAAGTCATTGTATACCTTGAATAATCATCAGTAAACGTTAAAAAATATTTTTTCCCACTAACTGTAGATGTTTTCATAGGTCCACACAAGTCACTGTGAATCAAATCAAGAACCTGTTTTGTCTTTGTTTCTGTCATATGAGGAAATGGTTTTCTTGTTAATTTACCCTCAATACATGATACACATTGTTTAATCTCCTTACAATTAATAATTTCAATTCCAGTAGCTAAATTTTTTGTGACCAAACCCCCTATGCCAAATGTGAATGCAACTATCTATTCGCTCACAAGATGTCTTAATTAAATTTACTTTTTCAGAGAATGTTTCAATTTTATATAAACCATGTGTATATTTTGCAGTTATAATGTTACTATCTTTTTTAATGTATTTTCATCGAAACATATTTTATAACCAGCTCTTGCTATTTGTGAAACTTACAACAAATTACTTTCCAACTCTGGTACATACAAGACATTCACTAATTTTAAATTTAAAGTTTTTCCAGTCACTTCAGACTACTCTTTACCGGCATACTTTCCCCACTAGCTATGGTAATTTTATTACATTCTATTTGTTCAAGATTTATAAAACTATTAGGATTATTTGACATGTGACTTGTGGTCCCTGGATCTATGAACCACTCCTCCTGTTTGACTTTACTACCTATGGTTACATTAAAACAAAAATTTTCCAACTCACTTTTTTCTACAGCTGCCTTAGCCTGTTGATTATCCTTTTTCTTGGAATCCTTTTTAAAGAAATAACAATTTTTCTTTAAATGTCCTTTTCTGTGACAGTAATGACACTCTCTGGTTTCCTTTTCTTTATGAAAATTTCTTTTCACTTTAGTTACGTTAAGGGCAATTTCATCCATAGAATTTTCTTGTCTTCTTTTAAATTCATCCATCAGTTTACCCTTTACGTATTCCAATGTCAATTCTGTGTCAGGTCTTTCATCTACTGCTGTTAATAAAGTTGAATAATTGTCTGGCAAACCACCCAGTAGCAATGCCGCTATATGAAAATCTTTAATTACTTCACCTACTCTTCTCAATTTTTCAACTATACTCAAATCGCTGACCAGATTCAGTAATCACGTTGGGTTCACGTGATCACGCCAAAACCGTATGCACACAGGCACATGGAATCATTCAAGGATCAATGTCGGCAAAATAGTTATCGCCGTGGTATTTGACATAAAATATTGTGCATATTCAAATGTTTTCTATAAAAACGTTTTACAATTGTATTGTCTCTATAAATTAACACGTAGTAATCCCCAATATGAACGAATAAACTATTTTGCAGATGAAAACACTGTTATTTTAAATAATTTTTCTCAGTTGTTTAAAAACGACAAAAACATATGAACACAAAGTGGCTATAATCATAAAACAAATTCAAGTACGTTAAATAAATGAAATATTTTTATTATTGATGAGAACTTTTACATTTTATAAGTATAAATATAATAATATCAGTAAAATTAGGTAGATTCGTCTTCATCTGACGATGTCGATGAATCATCACTTCCAGTGATTATTATGGCTTCTATATGCTTATCGATTATATTATCCAGTTCCCACATTTCTTTTTCTACTCCAAGGACATGCTTCACTGCATTTTTCCAATTTTCTGGTGAAGTATTATCGATAGCCTGTTGGAATAAGCTTTTCACATCTAATAACTTAAATGTCGTATTGTTTCTAGCGACATATCCCTTTACATGTGCCCATATTAACTCAATATGATTCATTTCACAGTGATATGGTGGAAGTCTGAGAACCTTTCTGTTGCTATTGAGTATTAACTCATCCACAGCATATCTTTCAGCTCCAGTTGATTTTTCTTTAACTAGTACTAAAACAAAAGTTCTGCTTTAACCATATCTCCCTCATATGGGATATTGTTTTTCTTGAGCCACTCTTGTATTTCCTTTTTTTTTAGTACTACCTGTAGGTCGTTTGTTTAGTTTCCGACTATGGTAGGGAGCATTGTCTAAAACGATTACTGATTCTTCTCTTAAATTAGGGAGTATTTGTTGCAACCACTCTTCAAATTTTGCCGCATTCATATCCTCGTGATAATCGCCAGTCCTTTTTGATTCAAAGAGTAGTAATCCGTTATTTACAAATCCTTCGTCTGATCCTATATGGCCAATAATAAGTCGTTTTCCTTTTCCGGAGAGGTTTTGAAGGCCTGTAGACAACCCTTCTATGAATGCTTGCCTTGCAGTCAGAACAGGTTTATCAGTCCATACTTTGCTTACAGTATGCCCAGCATTCATCCAAGTTTCATCTAAATAATATATAGGCCTTCCTTCTATACAAAATTGAATAATTTGACATAGGTATCTTCTTCTCTAAGCAATAATTTCTTCTTTTTCTTTCAAGATGCTATTGCGCTTTCTCTTTTCATACCTAGAAATATAACATCAACTACTATGAAACACGTAATACCTAATATAAATAATATTTATGTAGTAAAGTTCAGGTTACAGAACTTAGCTAGTTTACCGAAAATTTAGTTCCTTTAAGATCATCCTGAATGTCGTTATTTTACAATTAGGCAGATCTTCTGTTTCATTTACAGCTGCGAGAATTTTTTGCACACTTGGTGGTTCATTTATAAAATAGAATGAATGAACAATTCTACGAATTCTGTTTTACGTTTTTCTTCATCAACAGTACCCAAAACACCCCTTTTCCTCTGATATTTTTTTGGTGGATTAAATTGTTGCTCAGTGTTATGTTCTTTCAATATATTATAAACACTGCGAGTGGTAATTCCTATAAATATGATAAAAATAATATCAGTTTGTTATAATTTCTTATAACAAAAATAATGGCTACCTGCCGCTTTTGCAGTCGTTTCAACACTATCAACTTTTGATGTACCTGGCTGGTCAAGACTGGTTTTAAATATATTCAAAACCACGTTTTTTTCTTCCACTGAGAAGTGTTTTGCTGGCCTCTTTCTTGGATGTGAATATTCCATAGCTTAACACGTATAACTTAGCTCGAAACAAAGAAATTGAAGTAATATTTGAATTCCTGTCGAATTCTAACCTAGAAGATAGAATTACTTATAATTCGTTACGGTATGAGTCGTTGAATTTTGTTCTGTGGTCGAAGTTGCCTCCATTTCCACTCCATTGTTTCGTATCTCCCAGGGTTGTGATGTGTTTGAGTCTGATTTAATCGTGCGTTGTTGTGTTTTTTGTGCGGTCCTGTGTGTATTGTGCGTGTAAAGTCTGTGTGTCAGTCGCTTTTTTGCGTTTAAGTCATGTGTGTTCGTTTGTTGGTCATCATCACCTTTTTTTTCTTTTTTTTTTTTTGCCTTTCAGTTGTGTGTGTGTTTAATGTTTATTATTGTAAAGTGTTATGATTGTCTGTGTTTGTGTTACGAAGTATTGTATTTGTTCTTTTGTTGCGTTTGTCGAGTTTAGTGTTATTAGCATATTGCCTAAGGCAAGTGCTAATTCGTCAACTGTGTTAGATGTTGTTTTGTTTTGTCTTTGAGTCCAGGAATTAGTTGTTGGGGGTGGTGCTGGTATGTATTTAGGTTTGGGTGTGGTTTTGTTTGTAGGGTTGTTAGGATTGTTGGGACAGTTTAAGAAAGTGGATAGGTGAGGGCCACCGCAGTTTGCACACTTTGGTGGGGTTGTCTTCGTCTTTGTACATAGATGTGTCGAATGTGCGTCTCCGCATTTCATGCATTTGTAGTTAATGTTGCAGTTTCTTTGGTGATGTCCGAAAGTCTGGCATTTGTGACACTGTATTATGTCTGTCCGTTTATGTAAAGGTTCTATTTTAATTGCAAGTCCGCAGCAGTCGCGTAAGTTGTAAATTGACTTGTACTGTCTCGTTAGTTCGATTAGTGCCAGTGGTGCAGGTATGCCGTATTTACCGTTCATTCTCTTAATTTTCAGTGTCGGGTATCCTTGGTCAGTCAAGTGGTCGGTAATTTCAGTGTCTGTGATAAAGGTAGGAATGCCACGCATAACTACCTTTAGTGTCTTTTCGCTTCTAAGTTGAAATGTATAGTATTGTATGTTTTCTTTGTCGAGTATTTGTTTAAGTGTACGGGAGTCATTGTCTTATGTTCTTTCAATATATTATAAACACTGCGAGTGGTAATTCCTATAAATATGATAAAAATAATATCAGTTTGTTATAATTTCTTATAACAAAAATAATGGCTACCTGCCGCTTTTGCAGTCATTTCAACACTATCAACTTTTGATGTACCTGGCTGGTCAAGACTGGTTTTAAATATATTCAAAACCACGTTTTTTTCTTCCACTGAGAAGTGTTTTCCTGGCCTCTTTCTTGGATGTGAATATTCCATAGCTTAACACGTATAACTTAGCTCGAAACAAAGAAACTGAAGTAATATTTGAATTCCTGTCGAATTCTAACCTAGAAGATAGAATTACTTATAATTCGTTACGGTATGAGTCGTTGAATTTTGTTCTGTGGTCGAAGTTGCCTCCATTTCCACTCCATTGTTTCGTATCTCCCAGGGTTGTGATGTGTTTGAGTCTGATTTAATCGTGCGTTGTTGTGTTTTTTGTGCGGTCCTGTGTGTATTGTGCGTGTAAAGTCTGTGTGTCAGTCGCTTTTTTGCGTTTAAGTCATGTGTGTTCGTTTGTTGGTCATCATCACATTTTTTTTTTTTTTTTTTTTGCCTTTCAGTTGTGTGTGTGTTTAATGTTTATTATTGTAAAGTGTTATGATTGTCTGTGTTTGTGTTACGAAGTATTGTATTTGTTCTTTTGTTGCGTTTGTCGAGTTTAGTGTTATTAGCATATTGCCTAAGGCAAGTGCTAATTCGTCAACTGTGTTAGGTGTTGTTTTGTTTTGTCTTTGAGTCCAGGAATTAGTTGTTGGGGGTGGTGCTGGTATGTATTTAGGTTTGGGTGTGGTTTTGTTTGTAGGGTTGTTAGGATTGTTGGGACAGTTTAAGAAAGTGGATAGGTGAGGGCCACCGCAGTTTGCACACTTTGGTGGGGTTGTCTTCGTCTTTGTACATAGATGTGTCGAATGTCCGTCTCCGCATTTCATGCATTTGTAGTTAATGTTGCAGTTTCTTTGGTGATGTCCGAAAGTCTGGCATTTGTGACACTGTATTATGTCTGTCCGTTTATGTAAAGGTTCTATTTTAATTGCAAGTCCGCAGCAGTCGCGTAAGTTGTAAATTGACTTGTACTGTCTCGTTAGTTCGATTAGTGCCAGTGGTGCAGGTATGCCGTGTTTACCGTTCATTCTCTTAATTTTCAGTGTCGGGTATCCTTGGTCAGTCAAGTCGTCGGTAATTTCAGTGTCTGTGATAAAGGTAGGAATGCCACGCATAACTACCTTTAGTGTCTTTTCGCTTCTAAGTTGAAATGTATAGTATTGTATGTTTTCTTTGTCGAGTATTTGTTTAAGTGTACGGTAGTCATTGTCAGTTTTTGGTTCGATGTGAATACCAGGTTTCACAAGTTTGTTTTCTTCAGTGTTAATGTTGTTTGTCTTAAGTATGTCTCGTATGTGTGTCCATTTGTCTTTTTCCGTGACTATTATTGGTGCAATTTTGTGTGGTTTTCGTGTTACAGTGTTTGTGTTATGTGTGATGTTGGTTTTGTCACTTACCCTGGGCGAGCTGGCTGATGTTGAAGGCTATGGGGTGAATTCGGCAGTTTCTTCTCACATTTTTTCTTCGGTTTTGTTATCGAGGGCGTCGTAAGAATTTTTTGTTTCGATCGGTGAGATTGTTTCGTCTATTTTTGGTTTCTTCGTGAATTTCGGGTAGATGAAGTCTTCGGTTTTCTTTTCCGGCTGATTCATTTTCTGTGGTGTTTTTCTTTTTTGGTCGGTTCGGGATCTGTTATTTCAACTTGTATCTTCAGTTGGTCTGAGTTTATAATAAATAAACTCGGTGAAATCCGTAGTAGCTCTTGCACGCCACTTTCGCTGTGCGTTTCGTCGATTATCGCCTGCGTTTGTTGTAGTAATTCGGGTGGCCAGAGTTCAACGAAGTTGGGATTTAGTTTTAGGTTTGTTATCGTAATAACTCGCCCGGCCATTGCTTCCGGCATCGTATGACGGTATTTAGTCGTATGTTCTCTCAGCTGGTGTACTGCTCGAACAGAGGACGCAGTGAGAATGATGATGCAATTCGTTACATTTCGGTTTACTAATTATAGCAAACGCCAATTAAGTTGGGGCGAGGAGGGGTAAGTTCGCGCAGAATTAGAAGTAGTGGGGAGATTTGTATTTGGTTTTACATCAAATGTCAGATAATTCTAACCTCTGAGCGTGTATCACTTTATGATCCCCTAGCAATGACATTATGTTCCGTCAAACGTCAATGACAAATGTATTCTGACAATTACTTGAGTAGTGGGGGTGGACGTTTTTAAAAACTGCTTCTGCGCACCCTCTCCTCGCGCAAACTAATTGGCGTTTGCTATACTTACGTCATAGAAAATTACTATCGTAATAGAATGTGAAGTTAATGGAAAATTGTTCGTTTGCTTCAGAGCGCCGTCTATCGTGGGGACAAAGAAACTCTTTTATGTAAAAGCACTACGGTTTTAAAATTATTATTTTTAATGTTAATTTGCTTATGATTTAAAAAGAAATTACCAAGATTAAATCATAAGCAAAGAATTCAACATAATTAATCATCTACTTCGAAATAAACAACGAAAATGAAATTAGAATATCAGTTAAACAATTTTATTCAAACCATCTAAAATTACAAGAAAATAAAACTAAATTTGCGATTTTAACAAGTACCTAATGGTGTATCTACTAACATTATAAAACTATTATACTCAATTTATTAAGTAATAAATAAGTAGTAGTAGTAGAGTAGTTTGTAAGCTATATAGTTTACTAATGAAGACACAAGACAGATACGAAATGTAATTAAGTAAACACTCAACAAATTTGATGCACAACAAAAATAGTATCGACACAAATAAAATCATATAAATAATTGGTTGAAACATTTTATGTATGTCTTGTTGATCTGTAATATTGAAGTACATCCTTCTGCATGATATCATACACACGACTTTTAACTTCACTTTCTTTACCAATTAGTAAATGATTTAATCTTTTAATATAATTATACACTAGCAACTTGACAAATTTATCTAAGATGATTTGTTTCAAATTTTCTTCATGGACACAGAATTTAAAATGAAAGTTTACCTCTTGTACTATTACACTTTTTATATTTGCTATTAAATTTATGTCATACATTTATTTTCGAAGGGAGAATGTATCCGTTTTGGTTTCACATATTTCTTATTAGCTAAAAGTAATGATTCTGGCATCATAGGTGTGATAGGTTGTTCCACGAAACTGAATGAGGTTGATGGCTCTGTTTCCATAGCTGTCGTAGTTGGCTCAACATGTTTATACACTGTCTTACACACTTTTTCCATATGGAAAAATATAAGAATTATAAAAATCTATAAGATATATAAGGATAAAGTTAAGTATTTGAATTTCTAGCTTACCAGAATGTAGTAATAAATCGCTTTTTTTGGGTAATGTTTTTTCCCTTGGACTTCCTGTCTCTTCTACAGAAGTATATGATGTTCCCCACATTTCAGAAATACTGGGTTGTATGAGATTTTTATTAATTTGTTGTTGACACTGAGGCAAATCCAGGATTTCAAAGCCGCAAGAATTTGGAATTAAAACAGGATCTACAAATTAAACATGTAAAGTGTATAGTTTTGCTTCACCTTCTATAATAAACACATAAAAGCACAATACTAATCTACACAAATTTATATCAAAACTGGTTCTTATATAAGTATGTTTTCATTTTAACTTACCTGGCAAGTTAAATTTTGGAATTACACCAACTTTAATTTTTTTTCCCAGTTACATCCTCCGTAGCAAAATGATTATGACAAATTCTTCTTAATCTAAGTATTGATTTGGGAGTTTCTTGTAATAAAGTTGCATTGCCACATAAACTAACCCACTGCTTAAATTCATCTAGTGCCTTTTCATAATTTGGATATTTATGTAAAATTGTATCTCCTCTTTTAGAAGTACAACCATGAACTGTACAATGACGAATCATTGTGCTACAAAAGACTTAAAGAAGATACACTGATGTAAACGTTAAATTTATTCTTATTCTTACATATTTTTCAAGATGCCTTAATATTAATCACTAATTATAAATATATATAAAAATAAATAAAAAAATAAAAGAAACTTCAGAACTTTACACTCAAAAAATCATTAAAACGATAAAAAAAAAAACTCGTAGTATTAGATACATCCAACAAAGAAAGGAATGATAACAATTAAATACGTAAAAATATTGAAAATAGTAAATAACATAACCAATAACACCTAAACAACAAATCTAAAATCGTGAAAATTAGCTGTTATTGCAGAATTAGTTGTTAACGACTATGCAAAAACAACACCAACAGCGATATCTGTTGTGGGGACAGTTTACGAAACTAACAAGTGATTCAAATTGACCAATGAAATTGCGGCCCAATTTTTGCTATTTTACTTATAAACCCATGACTTACGTGCGCATTTTAGCAGACGAACATCGTACATACACAAGCAGTTACAAAACAATCTAGTCCTCCTAAAGGACTGGTACGAAAAATGGAAAATTACAATTAACCCATTAAAAACCGCGGCAATTTACTTCCAACACAGAAAACGACACAAAAGGCCGGACGAAGTCAAACTCGAAGGTCACACAATACACTGGCAGGAAAAAGTTAAATATCTCGGGGTCACAATGGACTCACAACTAACATACACGGCACACATTAAAGAAATAAAACGAAAAATAGGGTTCACAACACACGCACTGTACCCGATACTAAACGGCAAAAGCAAACTAACACTGGAAAATAAAATATTAATAAAAACGATAATACTCGCGGGCGCAACATATGCCGGAGAAATATGGCATCAAGCCAGCGAAAAGCAAAGACAATCGGTACAAGGGAAAATAAACAAGGTTATTAGACTCGCGATAAATGCACCGCGATACATGACAAACGCGCAGATACATAAAGAGACGAAACTCGAAACACTGGAAACAATAATATGCAAACGAACACTTAAAGCAATAGAAACAATAAAGTCACACGAAAACCCCACAATAAGGAAAATAATAAACCCAAAACTGAGACTAATTAAAAAAGACGGACTTAAACAAATTAAAAGACGCGCAGAGGTTAACGATATCCAATTAGCCGCGAAAAAAATCAAAAATTAACAGATAAACAGAGGTCAACACAAACACACAAAAATGTAGCAAAACACACAGCATTCCATATAGGATAAACAATCGTAACACACAAACACACAACTACACACAATAACACAAAACATACACAACCCCGGGTAATGAAATTGGAGTGGAAATGGAGGCAACTTCGACCACCAAACAAAATCAAAAGGACTCATAAAAAAATTAAAAAAAGTGCGCATTTTTAAAAGACGCGCAGAGGATAACGATATCCAATTAGCCGCGAAAAAAATCAAAAATTAACAGATAAACAGAGGTCAACACAAACACACAAAAATGTAACAAAACACACAGCATTCCATATAGGATAAACAAACGTAACACACAACTACACACAATAACACAAAACATACACAACCCCGGGTAATGAAATTGGAGTGGAAATGGAGGCAACTTCGACCACCGAACAAAATCAAAAGGACTCATATATACGTGCGTATTTAAAAATACTGATCAAAATATCCAAAAGAAAACAGAATAAATGCAGACAAAACAGAATTAACGCAAACAGAAACGTAAAAATAAATAAAATCTGCCATCTGTGATTGATCAGGGATACTGTGACAAACAATTTAACGACCGTCTAGATGCAGCGCTACATCCCTCCAATCATGTCTTGGCGCGATATATTTTAAATTTGAAATTTGAAAATGCTCGTTTCAAGCTTTTAACGGTTATGGTTACGTAGTCAACGTGTCGTGTTCTGGTATTCATCGTTTTGCGTTGTTCAGTGGTTGTTCAGTATTATTATTAGTTCTTTTGTATTGTATATTATAATTATCAAGTCAAATATCTAACTAAAAAAATATTAAAATGGACTCAAGAATCTGTTATGTTTGTGGTGTGGAAATTAAATCTACATTATCTAATTTTAAACGACATCTAAAGAACAAACACAATATTGTAAATATTGGTGGTAATGTTAAATGCCTTGAATCTGGTTGTAGTTTTAAATGTTTCGTGGTAAATGAACTATAACAACAAATTCATAATATCCAACAAGACGTCGAAAGAATTTTGTTTTAAAGATATGAAAGGTAAGTAAATAAGTTCTAATTTTTACATTTTTACTTAACAATAATTATTGCTTTGCAGAATTTATAAAATGGAAAGACACCGAAGAGATAAAAAGTAAATTTTCATGGGTGAAACATCGTGGCAGTAAAGACAACAGAACTTATTACATGTGCAATAGAAGTGGTAAAAAGCGCATTATTCCTACTGAAAAACGAGACCGAATGCTAAATTCACAGGTTATCACAGGGATTATGTAAAACTGATTCTACATGCACATCATCAATTATATTAAAAAAAAAAAAAAAATTTACAGGAATTCCAGTCACAGAAATATTAGACAGAATTAGGGACAGTGTTGATAGTGATTATAGCAGACTTCATTTAATAACAAGGAAAGACATTCATAATATATCTCAGGCTTTTAATGTGTATGATAAGTAGAGCTGAGGATGTTTGCGGTATAACCATGGTTATACCGCAAACATCCTCAGCTCTAATGATAAGGCTATTAAACATCCCAATGATGCTGTGAGTGTCGATTTGTGGGTAACAGAAGCCACCCAACGTACAGATAAGTGTGTTATCCTTTATAAAAAGCAGGGACATGAGAATGAAGACTTCTTATTAAAGATTTTTGCTGGGGATTATGACAGAAGCACAAGTGGAAGTATTAAAAAAATTTGGAAATGGGGGAATTCTATGTATGGATGCAACCCATGGTACAAATCCTTATGATTTTAAATTAATATCCTTAGTAATGGTAGATGATTATGGTGAAGGATTTCCTGTAGCATTTCTAGTGTCTAATCGAGAAGATTATGTAGTTCTTAAGTATTTTATAAGTTCGGTGAAGGAAATCTCTGAGGATATTAAAATTAAATATTTTATGTCTGATAATGCAGAACAGTATTTTGCAGCTTGTTCAGTAATGGACACTACAGAAACAAAGCATGTATTATGCACTTGGCATGTTGATAAAGCATGGAGAAATAAGATTTCCTTAATTAAGAGTAAAGAAAAGCAAGTACAGGTAGGTATACAGAAAATTTTCTGTTATTTATGATTTTTTTATGAATGTGATTTTTAGGTTTATAAAACTTTATGCCTACTGAGACAAGAGCCAAATATTGATGAATTTAAAAAATTTATGCATTCGTTTCTTTAATTTACTTGAAAAAGAGCCTGAGCTCTTACAATTCAGAAACTATTTTAAAATACATTATGAAAGTAGATGTACAAAATGGGCTACATGTCATCGAATAGGTTCTTCTATTAACACCAACATGTATTTAGAATCCATGCACAAAGTATTGAAATATATTTATTTAAAAGGTAAGACAATAAGGTGTTTTTTAGGAACAGTGTTAAAAAATAAATTTACAGGGACAACATGCAAGCGATTAGATAAAACAGTTCATATTTTACTTAAATATGTGAGGGACAAGCAGTTTCAACGATTACATAAATTGAATAAAGGGAAGGTTACAAATAAAATCACCAAAATAAATCAAAGTCATAGAACTGCTTTAAAGTCAGAGGATATGATAGTTACTCAAAATTCAAATGGTTGGATGGTTCAGTCAAATTCAAATATTTATGAAGTAACAAAAAGTTTATTAGAGGACCACACATGTAAATTAACTTGTTCTGTGTGTGTGGCTTGTGTTCATGTTTATTCGTGTACATGTATGGACTTTTTAATACATGCCAATGTGTGTAAACACATACATAAAGTATGTATGGATGTACCAAAAAATTATACTCAGCCAGACCCACATGTTGAACATATAAATATTAATGATGTTAATGAAAAAGATGAAATTGATATACATCTCAGTTCTCTGAAAAAGAATGCGATGGAAGCAATTCAAAATAAAATTTCTAACAATATGAATTTTTTATCTAACACTGCATGGGAAAATATCACGGATAAAGATATTTTGCACAAAGTTAATAATCTATTACTTCAGCTTCAACTTTAATATCATATGCACCAGGCCCTGCTTTTATAAGTAATAAACAAGTATGTCCAGCAAATAAAAAAATTGATGCCCAACTTAGGTAAGCATAAGCTAAGTCACATAATATTTGATTTGTATATACACATATATATATATATATATATATATATATATATATATATATATATATATATATTGTTGTGAGTCAACCTACCCTCTTAATTATTTTTTTTTTTTTTTTTACTAATAAGTTTTCAGTTTCAACAATGTTATATCTTGAATGTTAAGATTTGTAAAGTATTTCTTTATAGTAAGAATTTTGTAATTTTGATATTATTTCCCATATTTTATTATCTGTTTGTCTTATGTGAATTTCATTTACAAGATTTGTAATTGAGATTACGTGAGTGGATTTTCTATAATATTATCTTTTAAATTATTTTAGTAACCTTTGCACAAATTTTTCGTAGAATATCTGATTTTTACTTTTACAAAATTGCTGTTAGGAGTCTTGACGACGAAAAAACATAATTATTGATTATTATTTTTTGACTGATTGAAAGAGATCTTTATCTGCATTTTATAATTTGAGTCTTTTTATCAATATACCATTTATATTCCTATACTAAATGCTTATGGACGTATATTGTACATAAGGAAGTGTTTGAATAAGTATTCTGGATGTATTAATCATATAAGGAGAATATAATCATACATTTGAATACGGAAGATTTTATTTATATCAAAGGAACACTTTTAAAGAAGAAATCAGATTTCTTTTGAATCATCTTGGAATAAGAACAACTCATCTGGATCCCATATTGAACATAACCTGGTGGTTTATCCTGCTAATTTGGATTATAAGCAACGCAGCGACTAGGATATTATCCTGAAATTTGAATCGAGCAACGGACATACATTCTTGACGTATTAGATAGAAATTTTCCTGTGAACTTCATACAAAGAACATATTGAAAATTGTGATCTTCAAAATTTTAACATATTCTTCAGGTATTTAAGTGTAATTGTTATATAAAATTTTGTTAAAGATATAACATTGCTTGATATCACTTTTCTATACACGTTATAAACTCACGTCATCTCAAACGTCATTTTCCATTATATTTATATGTCAGATTTGATAGTAATATTTGTATCTTGTGATTATTGATATAATTTCATTTAAATATATATATATACATAAATTTGACGCTTTCGTATTATTTCATGTATTAGTAGATGTCTATTTGTGTATGGAGAACTTACTTTTAGACCCTTGAGATTAAGCAGAATCCTTGCAATTTTTATTTTATATATCTGAAGTTTTCGAGCTAGCATTTTGTTATTTCATTTTATTTTTCATTTTTTTTATTTCTCAGCATTCCGCGTTATAACAATATATATATATATATATATATATATATATATATATATATATATATATATATATATTTGTAGATTTCAATCAACTAAGAAAAAGAGGACAATTACTACTGCACGATTATCAAAACCGTCAGTTTCCGAAGTTCGAGATATTAAAGCAGAGCTAGAAAGAGCAAATTGAGTGAAGATATGCTATAAAAGTTTTTTGTTATGTGACTAGCTGTTGTACCTATTCCTCTTTTAAATTGAATAACTAGTAGTTGAGTAACTAGACTATTATTTCGATATGAGTTTCTACTTTATTGTGGGTCATTTAAGATATATGTCGTCTGCATCATTAATGTGTTACAATTTTATTAGCATCACTCATTTATACGACATACAATTTGATAGTTTTAAAAAAATCGTAACAATGTACCTTTCTCTTCAATGTATTACCATGATATAATATTTACGATGTTATATTGAAGAAATTTCTAATTAAAAGATTAAACATCAATCCAGTTTTTGCTTTTACCGGACAAACATATTTGAGTGCTCTCATTTCAATATTTACAACAATTTATAAAACATTAATAAACTACAAAACAATAATTAATTAATAAACAATTTATAAAACATTAAAATGAAAAACTATACAATATATGATTGTTTCGGCCTTTACTTGATGAAACTCCATTATAACTATTAAGATAAAATAAAACAAATTTTATGAATTTCACTTTTTAATTATCACTGTAACGAGTCGTTTCGCACCAACCTGGGCTTCGTCAGACATATAACTAACTTATTTACAAAATATTTTTTATATTAAACACAAGTAAACAGTAACAAGCAAAAACATGTTTTATTTTAAAAAATAGTCAGAGGGATGGGTGCTTTTTATTACGGGATGTCTATACAAAACTTTCGCTACGGTTTATAAAAAAATGTACAGTTCTTAAGTAATAAAACTAAAGGTTTACATTATATTACAGGGATAAAGAATTCTATGGAAAAATACAAAAATACTATACACTATGTAACTGTCAGCAAATCAAATAAATAGATTAAGTAAGGGTGAATTATTTGTTTCTAATTGATCATTTAAGATCTTGTCAGTTCTCTTTATTTTATTGATTTCCAGTGACTCTAATAAATTAAGTTTTTTGCCCTTATTTTCTATATGTAATATTTTAAATTCTTTGTTAAAAATGTGGTTCGTTGAATTGATATGAGACGCATATGAAGAGTCACTTTTATTATTTCTAAATGAAGAAAAATGTTCTTTGACGCGTACTTCAAACGATCTGCCTGTCTGTCCGATATAAGTCATAGGGCAACTACCGCAGGTTAACTCATAGACCCCTGACTTTTTATTGTTGTTTGTTAAATCCTTATTGTTTTTTATAAATTTGGATAAATTGTTATTAGTTTTAAACGCTGTATTAATGTCAAACTTTCTTAAATATTTACAAATTTTTGTGCTTGAAGAGCCTATAAACGTGATCATTTTAAATTTTTGGGTGTTATTATTTAATATTGGGTAAACTTGTGATATGGCTTTTGTACGGAGTTTTTTATTTAAAATGTTATCTATTATATTACTTTTATATCCATTGTTGATAGCTATTTGTCTAATTAAATTTAACTCTTTCTCGAAATTTGTTTGGTTCAACGGAGTATTTATTAATCTATGTATAAGACTGTGATAAGCCGCTAATTTGTGTTGTATCGGATGGCAAGAAGTGTTATGTATAGTAATATCTGTAGTTGACGGTTTGTGGTAAATAGCAAAGTTACATTTATTGTTAATTCTAGTAATCGTTAAATCGAGAAAGTTAATACTATTATTTGTTTCCTGTTCCATTGTAAACTTAATATTTTGATGCAATGTATTTATATAATCAAATAAGAAATTTAATTGTCTATTTGTTCCTATGAAACCTAGTAATATGTCATCTACGTATCTATACCAAAATAATACATTTTGAAAAAGAGGATTTTTTGAAATAGAATTTTCAAGATGATCCATAAAAATCTCAGCTAATAACGGGCTTAGGGGATCACCCATGATTAAACCTTCTTTACAAGTGTATATGTTTTCATTAAATTGAAAGTAATTTTGTTCTATACATAAGTTTAGTAGATCAAGAATTTCATTAATAATTAACGGATTTACATTATTTTTATGGAGCAGATCTTTTACTAAAATAACCGTTTTTTCTGGAGGGATACTAGGGAATAAATTTTGAACGTCGAAGGAAATAAGTTTTGTGTTAGACGTTAAAGTAACGTCTTTGATTTTGTTTATTAGTGCATATGAGTTTTTTACGCTTAATTTAGGTTTAAAACCTGTATATTTAATAATTATATCTATAAGCCTTTTCGAGAGTTTGTAGGACGGAGCTGTCACATATGAAACAACCGGACGAATCGGGTGATATTCTTTATGTAATTTAATAAGGGAATATAATTTTGGCGGTTGAGGGTTCATGATAATTAAACTATTTTGTTCCTTTTCACTAAAAAGATTAGCAGAATTTCTTATAACTGTTTTTAGAGTGTGTTGAAATTTTTCTGTAGGATCTCTCTTAATTATTTTAAATTTATTCATTACTAAAAACTCATTCGTTTTATTCAAATAATCTGCTCTGTTCATTGCTACAACCGTTTTCCCTTTATCCGCTCGAGTAAAAACTATCGAATTATGAGTAGATTTATTCTTAATAGATTTGATAATCTTAAATTCCCTATTCTGATTTATGTTTTCGTTTTCCCGTTTAAGGATGTTTGATGCAGCAAATTTATTGGACAAATTATTAGGGGTATCTGTTAATGCGATTTCCGTCTCTACAGCTAAATAATCTAACCTATTACTTGTAATTTCAGGTCTTACATTATAATTAAAACCTTTTTCTAATAATGATTTTTCTTCTATTGTGAAATTAGTGTCACTTAGATTTTCAAATCTACCAAAGAATTTGTGCTCACTGACTTTATTTTTTATACTATTATTACTAGGTTTTTCTATAACGAGTGAATTTAGTTTTCTTTTTTGTTTCACATACTTATTGTAAATTATTGTATTAATTTGTGTTCTAATTCTTGAATCTAACAAGTCAAATTCTATATTTGTAAGTCTATAAGTTAACTCTGCATGTATTACCTTTTGATAAATATTGTAAACATCCCGTTTCGAGTATTGTATTTTTCTATCCTTTTTCAACCAGATTTTCATTCCTATTTTGCGTCCTTCTCGAGCTGCAAGACTTCTATTGTTAGTTTTTAGTTGAATATACTTAGGGGATACTTCATTCCTCAAACATGCATTTAAAAACCATATGTTCTGTGTCGATATTCTACTTCGTAACATAAGTTTGAAATACCAAAGGGCCAAAAAGCTAGTATTAGCTTCTTTAAAATATATGATTGTTTCGGCCTTTACTTGATGAAATTCCATTATAACTATTAAGATAAAATAAAACAAATTTTATGAATTTCACTTTTTTTTTTAAATAAAACATGTGTTTTTGCTTGTTACTGTTTACTTGTGTTTAATATAAAAAATATTTTGTAAATAAGTTAGTTATATGTTTGACGAAGCCCAGGTTGGTGCGAAACGACTCGTTACAGTGATAATTAAAAAGTGAAATTCATAAAATTTGTTTTATTTTATCTTAATAGAAAAACTATACATTGGAAATTAATTTCAAATTTAAAAAATATCGCGCCAATTCGGTCAAACGTTTTATTGGATAAAAATGTTTGTATGCTCTGATTGGAGGGATGTAGTGCTGCCGCCGGACGCTCGTAACAATTTAGTTTGCCGAATCGCCTAATATAAACGGTCTTGGCCGCCGACCAATAGAATGCATTTTTGTCTTGCTCACGAGGTGGTCACGCACATAGTATAGCTCAATGTATTTTTAATATACTCTGACATTGACATCCCTTCCAGTTTAGACTGGTATAATTTTCTTCGTAAATATAGCTTATTACTCAAGTTATTTGTCTCGTGCACCTTTTGTAATTCGTTCCACATTTGTTTGGCACTTGTATAGCAAACGCCAATTAAGTTGGCGGGAGGAGGGGTAAGTTCGCGCAGGATTAAATGTAGTGGGGAGATTTGTATTTGGTTTTACATCAAATGTCAGATAATTCTAACCTCTGAGCGTGTATCACTTTATGATCCCCTAGCAAAGACATTATATTCCGTCAAACGTCAATGATAAATGTATTCTGACAATTACTTGAGTAGTGGGCTGGACGTTTTTAAAAACAGCTTCTGCGCACCCCCTCCTCGCGCCAACTGAATTGGCGCTTGCTATACATTTGCAAATATGTATTATTTGACTGTCGTCAATACTCAGCGAAATTACGGCTTGTGCATTTTCGTCCCTTTTTTTCCATTCTGCACTTTGTTCTGAAGGTTCCTCTTCCTCAATAATTGACCAAATTCCCTCTTTAATTAGGATCATTTTTATCCTAAATTTCCAATTTTGGTAATTATTATTATCTAACCTTGCAAACATAAACTTTATACCTTCTGAATCCATTATCTTTATTTACCGCCTTTTTCGTACTTTTCTTTAACGGTTAACTGACAGCATGCGATTAACGCCCTTATGTATTTTTCCTATTTATTACTCACAAATAACTATTTGCTAACTTAGCTTAGCCTACGTGGGCCAATAACCTATTGATGTTTCTTTATGGCTTTGTTTAGCAAATAAGTTAATTGATTAAGCATTACACTTTACTTCAAAATACATCGTTACCAGTAACGCGCCAAGTATCTTCGGCGCCGTCGTGCGAAATACTGATAGGCGCCTTTACCTATCAAGTACTCTTTGAAGTAACAATAAAATGATTGCTGTCAATGCTAAAATAATTGTAATAATTGTTTTATGTAAATTTGTTTTTTTGTTGTAAACTTTCAAAAAATGTTTTTAATATTTTTAAAATTTAACTTATCACAAGTGGCCGTAGGCGCCTTTAAGGCCTTGGCGCCGTTGAGCGCTGCACGACCTTGCCCATATGGACGGCGCGTCACTGATCGTTACACATTATCAGAGACTAACGAGACCGGCAACATGATTGAAAATTTAATCCGATTTTCTATCCTTATCTTTGATTAAAAATATGTACTCTTTTCATCCTTATCGTCCAGTTAGGCAGTCATTTAAAGAGGGCGCCGTAATCGTACAGCTTCGTGTCTTATCGCTATCAATCGTGTAAGTTCGGAGTATAATTTTGAAATTGTCTATAATTTCAATTTTATTGGTTATGTTACTTTCGTGGTTTATAGCTACTTATGTTCCATATCGTTCTGAATTATAATACAATATCGGGATTTGAATTTAGTTATTGAAATATTTATTATACAATCGAGTATTAACAGTTTTTTTCTGGTCTAGGTACAGTGTTTTTTTGCTGTTGAAAAAGTAAGTTGGATTTACAAGAAATTTCATCATACCCCACGTCATATTGTTTTACTCAAAAATGCTTTGTTTATCCAAAATTAACAAGTTCTTAAGGTCTCTGCACATTATAAGGTTTCAAGATGATTACTATAGACTTAAACTCTATGACCTCTATGTATGAGACACGGGAAACCAACTGCTGGATTATAAACCTCTAAAAATAAAATACACTAACAAAAGCCACTAATAGACAATTGATACAAGAAATCAATAATTTCCAAAAAAAGTATTATGATGATGCTGCAGGCTTTTCATGGTTATTGAAAAGAGGCACCTTCAGAAGATGAAAATATTGCCATCATAAATGTAGAGGACATTATATTCCCTGAAAATTACATAAAAGCCTCCAACAAAAAAGCTTATTTTATAGACAAAGTTCAGATAACAAAGGACAATATTGAAAATATTGCAAAAGATACAGCTGACCAAAGCAACAATCCACTTTAGTTAATAACTAGAAAAAACAGAATAACTGCTAGTAACTTTCATCATGTTCTCTTTTATATGTTTAAAATTACCTACAGATAATCATAATTTAGACCATCTCCATGCAATACAATGGGAACGCGAACGGAAATTGCATGAAAAGAATTTTAAATGATAGTAAATTTAAAAGTTGTTCAAACTGGAATATGGTTGCACTGCTACGGTTTTATGGACGCATCTCCAATTAGATTAATTTAAAATGACGCAATAGTTGAAATTAAATGTAATTACAAATATCGAAATGATAATTGAAGGTTTGAAGAAGACTGATTATATTTTACATTATAAAAACAATGTACATACTGAAAATAAATTAAAATCATGCATATTCAACTGGCTCAAACAGGAAGAAAGAATGGACACCATTGAAATCTCTTCAGCATACTATTTACATAGAAAATTTTCAGCTTTAATTCAATCAATTAAAGGAATTTTTTTTAAACACTATTTACCTTTTTTAGTTGGTGAAAAAGAATAACAGTAATGTGATATACATATATTTATTTACAAATAAATTATAAGAAACACATTTAAAGAGATATTTTATTCTGCAGTATCACCAGATACTTCTGCAATTAGGGGAAATTGCATATTGTTAGTGATGCACACACTTGGAATATACATACATACGCATATATAAGTACGCTGATTTTCTTTTTTTTTTGTTGCTATTTGTACTTCTTTTGATGCAACCACTTCTAATATACTTTTGTCTCATACCACTAAATATAGAGGGAATATTTTCCTTATCAACGTTAACAAAGTGGCAACTGCAAATTACCACTGATTTGCCACTCGATCCGATTGCCTCAGTTTTTTTTTAATATTTTTATAGTAATTCTATCAACTTCCCAATGTTATCTTACACAATATTTGCAATCCACTTATTGTTTAAATTTATGTCTAAGGAATGTAAAATATTTTTTCTGTTCACTGTAATTGTTACACGCGAAATGCAATACCATTTTCAAAATAATTTTGGTGTACGCGATTAAAACAACTTCAAATAAAAATTGCAATCAAAACGCTCATTGAAAAAGCAAAACGTAAAGAAAGGTTTTGTCATTTTGTTTTGTTTGAAAAAATATGTTCGCCGTTGCCATTTTTTTACGTCAGCATTAAACTACTCAATAGCGGTAGCGCCTTACTTAAATCTGAAGGTTTGTCCAAGCGTACACAAGCTAGGGGTCGAGGCAGATTTCATGCAGCAAGAACAAAATTATTAAAGTGCGCGTGAGGGGTTTTTTAATGTGTACAGACATTACGCTTGTTCACAGAAACTCTAGACACCTGATTAAATCAAAAAAATCATTCGCCTCTTAGTGCTGTAGCAAGAATGATTTTTACTAGATTAGTCTATTTTATATGTTTATAACGGTGAACATCATGTTAACATACTTTATAGTATACTTATAACTGTTAAATATTTCTCCTCGCAAAAAAGGGCTTTCCACTTCGATTTACATCTGAAAACAACGTAACTTAAAATTAAAGAAGCACTACCATAACAAATGGAAATTTACTCGAATATTATCCTTCTATTACGAATTCATGAGATTAAGAATTACGAAAGGTCAGATCGAGTCTGCTTATAAATCTTTTTAAATGCAAGCGATCAAAATATAATACATGATCTTCGTAACTTGTAGCAGTATATCCATCTTAGAGAAGGAACATCTAGAATTACATCTGTAATGCATGACCAGGATAACATTGGATAGATCTAAAGATATAGTCGAGAATTTTGCAAGCGTTTTCTCTAATGCTTACTCTGACTGGATTGTTTAACATTTTACGATATTACAGAAGACAATATTATGTGGACCATCAGGAGATCAATGTCTAATATAAATACTGACGAGGATCAGGTTCCGTCCTTAATTATTAAGGATTGTTGCATGGTGTTTGTTGCTTCATTATTTTTTTTTAATTTGACTTTAAGACAGCGATGTTATCCTTCTAGAAGTGAAGTGTTAGTTAAAAGTCAAGTTTCTCAGTTGACAAAAAACGCAAATAAATACGTTGATGACATTTTCTTTGATTCGAGGATTAAACTATGATATTTTACTTTTCATTCTTATTTATTGTCTTGGATTCTTGTATAAGATATATTCATGTTCATTTTTTTTTTATTTCTGTAAAATTTGTATTGATTTGTTATTCATGCATGCACGATGTTGTACTTTTTTGTGCCTATATTTGGTTGCAGGCGCGGCTCGTGATGACGTATTTGGGAGTGCAAGTACAATGATGCGAGTGCCTCGTGTGTTTTCGGTATTTACTAAGAAAACGTTACAATTAGTACACGAGAATACACGAAGCACTCGCATCATTGTACTTGCACTCCCAAATACGTCATCACGAGTCGCACCTGTTTGGTTATACTGTTGGACACTTAATAAACCATTATTATTATTAAGAAGAGGACTCCGAACACCGGAATGGGGTTTGTATGATCTGGAAGGGAAAACAAGCATTACGACAATGGATTAGCGTCCTCAATTATCAAATGGCAATCGAATAGAAAATGTATGAGATAAAGCAAAAAAAAACATTTTACCGTACCTGAGCAGTAAAACAATTGAGCCATACCCGCAAAACATGCAACTATCTGTTGGTTATACGGAAAGTTTTGTCGAAACTATATAAACATTATCAGAAAATTATAGACAATAATGGTGATTAGATACTTTATTAATTGTGGGGTGTTTAACTTTTGCATTATATGTTAAATTAAAATTAAAATAATTTTTTTAAGAGTGCATTTTTTCTAAAATTTCGTTAGCTTTTGGTTTCTGTGCAAACTGCGCGTTTCATTAATTGACAAGAATCGACTGTTCTTTCGAATTAAACAAAAACTGTTAGCAATTAAATATAATATATACGATGGTATAGCAAGCGCCAAATAAGATGGCGAGAGGAGGGAGTGCGCAGAAGCCATTTTTATAAACGTCCACGTTATATATTTTACTCTAATAAATTATTAATTTATTAAATGATAGATGTGTAGTTTACGCCACCTATGGTATCTTGCAAATTGATGTAAAACTAAATACAAATCTACCCAATACTTCTAATCCTGCGCGAATTTACCCCTCCGCTTGCTAACTTATCTGGCGCTTGCTATAGTAATCGAAAGAAAAAATTCAATACTCATTTCGCTCGCAAAAGTCGACATAGATTTGATTCATAAACAAAAATTAAACAGTTTTTAAAGGATCCTTATCTATTTGGGAAACAAAAATCTTGACATTATTCTCCAGTATATCTTGGAGAGTCCTACAGAAACTTTTCAAAAATCCTCTCTCCGAATCACTATGATTACATAAAATCACATGGATACCATTCTGTGTGGCATCCAAGATATCGTGATGTAACATTTCTCCTGTCAAATACAAATCAGCATTGACTCCTTTTAAAATAGACGTACCAGATCCGACACACAGAGCTACTGTAGAAATCAGGGAATCTAAAATTGAAATATTAATAAATTATAAATAAAAATATTGAATAAATTCCCACTTTCGTCTTTGTTTTTAGCGAGGGCTAAACGTAAATGAGAAATTCCAATTTGCTTTTTTGTTAATTCTATTGCATCTTGAACAGTAATAGAAGTCTTAAGTTGGAATTTTCTACCCGGTCCATATAGAGGATTATCAAAAACTGGTTTAATTGGTTCCTTTGTGTTCGAATTTAACGGAAAAGCTTCAGCTAGCCAATCATTAATACCTCCTACAACACTATCCCATGTACTATGTGGTGAAAAAATTGATATTTTGTTTTTTATAGCATTCAGTACGATTCTTTCCTTCCATGTCCTAAAAACAATTATTTATAACTTGTTATTTTATTTTTCACATTATCATAAAAAAAGTACACCAACAAAGAGACTATTAGGTCCTGATTTCATTATATTCTTGTTCAACAATCCAACACCAAATAATAAGAATTTTGTTTAATAAAATAAAATTATTACTTCTATTAGTTCCATTATAATATATTGCAATTTAAACACTATAATTTCTATAAAAATCTTGACTATTCTTAGATATTCATTAACGTTCTTGATAAGAACATAATAACATAACATTACTTTATTGCCTTCCCCAAAATAATCTGAATATTTCGTTTCATTTCTATTTTCACAGATATGTTGTATTTTATAATAATAAATAATATCACACCTAGATTTCGAATTAATGTAATTTGTCTACATTATGTATTATTTTTTTGAGGAAGACAATATAAATCGTTATTGCTATTTATTAAATCAAATCAATTCATAATAATCGAATAACTTGATAATTTAAGATTCAAAAAAGGAAAAATAAATAGAAAATAATCGTGGTTTGACAGTACTTTTTAAAATAATATAGCGCGAAAAGATGTATTGATTCACAACCAACCAATATTTCAATTACCAGGTATTATGCAAGTAAAATCGTAAAAATAATTTAAAGAGATTTTGAAATAATAGTAACAATCAATTTGTTGATAATAAACTAATAAATTAATATTATTTTATACGCATACTTGTTGAAATAACCCAGCTCTGGAATAGAATACAGGGAACAAGGGCTATCGGCGTTATAAGGTTCCTATATAGACATAAATGTCCTTGTAAAATCAATGAATTAAAATATATTTGGATAAAATAAAATAGCTCCCACTTCTATCACTGTTACATGTTGTTTATTTATTTTCTAAAATTTAATACTTACTTTTAAAATCATAAAGGCATCATATGATGCCTTTTTCAAAGAAATTTCAAATATGTATTTTAAATTTCTTTGAAAAAGGCACAATATGCCGAAACATGTAAGATTGTTTTAAATATATACATATAGTTAATTGACGAAGGAGATACTTGTTGAAACTGCATTATAACGCTAAGAAATAAGTAGTTAAACTTCTAGTTCCAAAAAATTCTTTTATTATAAATACCACTACAATATTGTTTCGCCATACAATGGCTTCATCAGGTGGATGAATACTGAATATGTACAATGCAAGTTAGAATATTTATGTGAAAATGATTGGAGAATGGTGGTGGAAAAATTTTTACAATCTTAAATTTAGTAGAGGGGAGTTGTTTAAATCTAGTTGGTCATTTAAAGCTAATCCTAAACTATTGTATCTATTAATTTCTAAGTTTTCTAACAGGTTAAGTTTTTTACTTTTTCCTTGAACGTGTAAAATTTTGAAATCTATATTAAATATATGATTAATTTCTAAACAATGATTTGCGAAAGTTGAATCTGTTTTCTTTTCTTTATGGCTTCTCTCGTGTTCTTTCATCCTAATTTTGAATGTCCTCCCCGTTTGTCCTATGTATACCTTATTGCAATCTTCGCATGTTAACTTATACACACCAGAGTTTGATTCTTTGTCTATTTTAGCTTTGTTATTTTTTTTTATTTTTAATAAAGTTCTGTATAGTATTGTCTGTTTTAAATGATATATGTTCGTTATTAACTTTTTTAATGAAAATACCAATTTTTTCCTAAGTAAGTGATTGAATTGTAGGAATTAATTATCTTGTGTTTTATTTTTGAGTAAACTAAGGAAAGGGTTTTAAATTTTTGTTGGCTATTCAAGATGTTATTGATAATATTTATAGAGTAACCATTGTTTAAAGCTATTGTATATATTCTATTTAGTTCAAGGTCGAAATTACTATTACTCATAGGTACATGAATTAATCTATATACCATTGATTGGTATGCTGACAATTTGTGTGTTATAGGATGAAAAGAATTAGCGTGTATTGTGGTATCTGTATGTGTTGGTTTATGGTATATAGCGAACTCGTGTTTATTAGTTTTGTGTGATATGGTTAAGTCTAGAAAATTAATGCTTTTGTTTATTTCTGTTTCTATAGTAAAATTTATTTTGGGGTGTGTTGGGTGAATGTTGATATAAATATGTAAAGTTTTTAATTGTCTATCTGAACCGTTAAAGCAAATTAATATGTCATCAACATACCTAAACCAATATACACAATTACCAAACAGGGGATGTGTACTAATTATAGTTTCTAAATTATTCATGAAAATTTCCGCTAATAAAGGGCTTAGTGGGTTTCCCATTGCTAGACCCTCTGTTTGTTTATAAAATTTCTTTTTAAATTGAAAATAATTTTGTTCCAGGCACGTTTGTAAAAGCTGTACAATTTCTGTCTTTGTGACAATGTTCGTGTTTTTACTTTCTAGTTGTAAAGTAATTAAATCTATTACCTCCTGGGGTGGGATACTAGTAAACAAATTCGAGACATCAAAAGAAATGAGTTTACATTTGTTTGGTAATTGCAAGTTTGAAATGTTGTTAATTAATTCCTGGGAATTTTTAACGGAGAACTTGGATTTGAATTTAGTGTGTGTAAGAATTAAATCTATTAAGTGTTTGGACACATTTCTACAAGGTGCTCTTACGTACGATACTACTGGTCGTATAGGTGTATTTTCTTTATGTAGTTTAATTAAACCGTATAATTTGGGAGGTAGGGAATTCATAGTGGTTAATATACGTTTTTGAGTGTTATTAAAAAGAGAACATGATTTTTCTATAGTTTGTTTAATCTGTTTTTGAAATTTGTTAGTAGGATCAGATTTAAGTTTTATGAATGAATTATTATCGAGGAATTCTTGAACTTTATGTATGTAGTTTGATTCCGGAATTGCTATAACTGTATTTCCTTTATCAGCTTTTGTAAATATAATATTGTTACTAGTCGCTTTCTGTTTAATTGATTTAATTATTTTATTTTCAATATTAAAATGCTTAGTAGTACGGTAATTTTCTAGAATATGTTTAGCTGCATATTTATTTCCCTGGTTATCCTTTTGCTTATTTAAGGCTAAATCTGTTTCTACTGCTAAGATTTCTAAGTTTTTATTATTAATGTTAGGGGTTAAGTTGTATTTGAAACATTTAGATAAAAGATTAATTTCTTCGGTTTTGAATTCTACATCCGTAAGGTTTTTAAATCGTTCATAAAAATTATAATAAATTAAAAATTAAAAAAAAAAAATAACAAAGATAAAATAGACAAAGAATCAAACTCTGGTGTGTATAAGTTAACATGCGAAGATTGCAATAAGGTGTACATAGGACAAACGGGGAGGACATTCAAAATTAGGATGAAAGAACACGAGAGAAGCCATAAAGAAAAGAAAACAGATTCAACTTTCGCAAATCATTGTTTAGAAATTAATCATAGATTTAATATAGATTTCAAAATTTTACACGTTCAAGGAAAAAGTAAAAAACTTAACCAGTTAGAAAACTTAGAAATTAATAGATACAATAGTTTAGGATTAGCTTTAAATGACCAACTAGATTTAAACAACTCCCCTCTACTAAATTTAAGATTGTAAAAATTTTTCCACCACCATTCTCCAATCATTTTCACATAAATATTCTAACTTGCATTGTACATATTCAGTATTCATCCACCTGATGAAGCCATTGTATGGCGAAACAATATTGTAGTGGTATTTATAATAAAAGAATTTTTTGAAACTAGAAGTTTAATTCTTATTTCTTAGTGTTATAATGCAGTTTCAACAAGTATCTCCTTCGTCAATTAACTATTTAAAATTAGCCAGTGATGGTGAACAGGAGAAGTGGTTCTTTAAACTACGGTTAAAATACAAGATCAATGAACAGAATATTTGGTTCCTACACCAGTGCAAGAAACATAATGTCACACCTAAACACATAAAACTCAAGACCAAAAGCAATAGTAAAGCAGCACTTAAAGCAGTCGAGATAGGGGAAAGAACATGGATAAAGGAAGAATTGAAAAATCTATTCAACAAACGAGACACGTTGTCAGTATATCTTAAGGTATTACATTCGCAGTTAACTTTTAAACTTTATAATTTAGAGTTTGATCTTTTGTATAATGCGATCCATGATAAAATTAATCTTATAATTCACAAAAAATACTTAATTCAAAATAATAAACTAGATAAACTTATTTCCTGTAAAAAACATAACACAATGCCGATTCCTTTAGTTAACATAAATCAAAATATTAATTTTTATGAACGATTTAAAAACCTTACGGATGTAGAATTCAAAACCGAAGAAATTAATCTTTTATCTAAATGTTTCAAATACAACTTAACCCCTAACATTAATAATAAAAACTTAGGAATCTTAGCAGTAGAAACAGATTTAGCCTTAAATAAGCAAAAGGATAACCAGGGAAATAAATATGCAGCTAAACATATTCTAGAAAATTACCGTACTACTAAGCATTTTAATATTGAAAATAAAATAATTAAATCAATTAAACAGAAAGCGACTAGTAACAATATTATATTTACAAAAGCTGATAAAGGAAATACAGTTATAGCAATTCCGGAATCAAACTACATACATAAAGTTCAAGAATTCCTCGATAATAATTCATTCATAAAACTTAAATCTGATCCTACTATGGTCTATTTTTAAACTAAGAGGAGTAAATGGAAAAGCCACATTTACACTGTAAAAGTTACCAAATCAATGACATTCTGAATGTTTTTTTAAATTTTCGTATTTTATTAGTTTTTCTTTATTCATTGAGCTCAAAGGCAACATTTAATTTAGCGTTATTTCCCGCTTAATTTTGAATATAAACTCTACATCAATAAAGTCACAACGTAATTAAACATTTATTAAAAATTATTTACATTAAACACAAAAATAACATAAATAAAGGATTTAAAGAAATCAAAGGCTCCGTTAACTACTTGTTACTTGCAAAAATTAAACAAAATAATTCTATTCTATTCTAAATCTGAACTGTCTGAGAAAGTATCACTGTCACTATCAGCACCAATAAAAATAATAAACGGTTCGATTAGATCATCTACGATGCCATCAAGTGTGGCCATTTTTATTTCTTCCTTAATTATATGCTCAACACAACTTTTCCAATTAACATTTTGAACATTTTCGATAGCTTGCAATAACAGCCCCCTCACTTCTGTCAATTTGAATGTGATGTTCTTCAATGCTACTTCATTCTTTATTTTTGCCCATATCAACTCTATTGGATTGAGTTCACAATGGTACGGTGGCAACCTTAATAGAACTTTATTATTACGTTTTGCCATTTTATCAATCACATACAAATTATATTGTTCTTTATTTATTTTGATTAAATTCAGAAGTTCAGCTCGTACCATCTCTTCTCTGAATTCAATCGATTGTGCAACGCCTAAAAGCAGAACATTATCAAATTGGTTACATTATTCAATCCATGAAAACTTACCCACGGTGTTACTAATTTTAGAAACAATAACATTTATTTTAAGATTCAGTTTATCAGTTCGCAGCTGTTTATACATATATCTATATCTAAACGTTTGCGTTTTTTCGGAGGTGAAAATGATGCTGAACTTGTTGCAACAGTATCCATATTTATATGAATATTGAATAATTATCGATAACTACAGAAGGGTATCTTAAAGGTTTCGCAAATTCTAAAAAGAACGGATTTATTTACGTTAATACAACTATACAACTGAATAGAACAACGGGAACACAACAGAAAACGAAATTTGACAAGCGTTTGACATCGATAGGTCAACACGCAATTTTTGCATAACGTAATCCTACCTCTGAAGCAACCAATCACGCATAGTAATTTTGGCGCGATTAATTTAAAACGCTCCTCTTAGTTTAAAAATAGACCATAACAAATTTCAAAAATAGATTAAACAAACTATAGAAAAATCATGTTCTCTTTTTAATAACACTCAAAAACGTATATTAACCACTATGAATCCCCTACCTCCCAAATTATACGGTTTAATTAAACTACATAAAGAAAATACACCTATACGACCAGTAGTATCGTACGCAAAAGCACCTTGTAGAAATGTGTCCAAACACTTAATAGATTTAATTCTTACACACACTAAATTCAAATCCAAGTTCTCCGTTAAAAATTCCCAGGAATTAATTAACAACATTTCAAACTTGCAATTACCAAACAAATGTAAACTCATTTCTTTTGATGTCTCGAATTTGTTTACTAGTATCCCACCCCAGGAGGTAATAGATTTAATTACTTTACAACTAGAACGTAAAAACACGAACATTGTCACAAAGACCGAAATTTTACAGCTTTTACAAACGTGCCTGGAACAAAATTATTTTCAATTTAAAAAGAAATTTTATAAACAAACAGAGGGTCTAGCAATGGGAGACCCACTAAGCCCTTTATTAGCGGAAATTTTCATGAATAATTTAGAAACTATAATTAGTACACATCCCCTGTTTGGTAATTGTGTATATTGGTTTAGGTATGTTGATGACATATTAATTTGCTTTAACGGTTCAGATAGACAATTAAAAACTTTACATAATTATATCAACACTATTCACCCCAAAATAAATTTTACTATAGAAACAGAAATAAACAAAAGCATTAATTTTCTAGACTTAATCATATCACACAAAACTAATAAACACGAGTTCGCTATACAGACTGTCCCGTAAAAAACGCCAACATTCATAATTCCGTCATTTATTGTCCGGTTTTATTTAAACAAAAAGTAAATTTAATAGCATCAAAAACACTATAAGATAGCAGTGTTTTATTTGTTTTCAATTGTTTTCATTAATGTCAAACGACAGTCAAGTTTTTTATTTTAAATGGCAACATATATATTTTTGGCTATATTCGGATTGTATTTTTTTTTCTGAATTCAACGATGTATAACATGTTTATTTTTTATAAACGTTTATTGCAAAAAAAAAACTTTGTAAATTTCATCTTTGTCTTCCATTATTTATAAATATTCGAATGTGTCATGAAACATTTGAAATGTAAGTATTATAAATATTATTATAAGAAACAAAACACTTTACAATAAATGTTGAAATTGCCCGCCACCTTGTTTAACACATATCGCACATCTCCTAATAATAAAAAATTTTAAAAAAACTATAAATTTCATCTTTCATTATAGTAGACTTGGCCCAGTCCACTAGCATTATGTCAATGTGCCTTAAGTGTCAGTTTGACTTTATTAAGTTTTCTGTATTATCCTGTTTGAACGTTTTGCCTCAACAAAAAGCGAATTTTCGTTAAAAATGAATAACAATGAATTAACGGACATGTTACAAGTGTTCTTTGAATGTAATAAAAATCGCCTTCAAGCAGTTCGTCGGTACAGTGCTCGTTTTCCGGACAGAGAAGTTCCAGGTTCGAAAATATTTCAGAGAATTGAAAAGAATTTAAGAAATTATGGATCATTTACCAAACCAAAAACACAAAAACGGAAATTCTCCGAAGATAAGGAATTAGATGTTCTTCTTGCAGTACAGCAAAATTCACGAACTTCGATTCGCGAAATTGCACATAATATTGTGGTATCAAAAACTACAGTTCATGGTATTTTAAGAAAACACAAACTTAAACCGTACATAGGTCGAAAAGTTCATGCATTAGAACAAAATGATTCTGGCCGAAGAATTCAGTTTTGTCGTTTTTATTTAAATGCATTAGAACAAGACCCGAATTTTTACAGAAGGATAATTTGGTCTGATGAATGTACTTTTAGCAGCAACGGTATTTTTAATAGAAACATACATCGACAGTGGAGTGCAGACAATTCGAGATTTGTAATTGAAAATAATTTTCAAAGACGTTTCAACGTAAATGTTTGGTGTGGCATTTTAGGTGATCAATTAATTGGGCCATTTTTCATAGATGGTTGCTTAAATCAAGAAAAATACTACACTTTATTACACGAAAATCTCCAGAACTTTTTAGATGAATTACCTTTGGCAAATTTAAATAGAATATATTTTCAACAAGATGGGGCTCCCGCGCACAACGCCAGAGTAAATACTGATTTGTTGAACACCCAATTTGGAAATAGGTGGATAGGAACATCCGGTCCTATCGAGTGGCCTGTGCGTTCACCGGATCTTACGCCCCTCGATTTTTGGTTGTGGGCTTATCTACAAGATCGAGTTTATTTAACAACTCCAGAAAATGTTGACATTTTAAGACAAAGAGTTATTAACACTTGTCAAGAAGTACCTACCGCTTGTCTTTTAAATGCGACCTTTGGAGTAATTAGGAGATGTGCGATATGTGTTGAACAAGGTGGCGGGCAATTTCAACATTTATTGTAAAGTGTTTTGTTTCTTATAATAATATTTATAATACTTACATTTCCAATGTTTCATGACACATTCGAATATTTATAAATAATGGAAGAAAAAGATGAAATTTATAAAGTTTTTTTTTTGCAATAAACGTTTATCAAAAATAAACATGTTATAATCGTTGAATTCAGAAAAAAAAAACCAATCCGAATATAGCCAAAAATATATATGTTGCCATTTAAGATAAAAAACTTGACTGTCGTTTGACATTAATGAAAACAATTGAAAACAAATAAAACACTGCTATCTTATAGTGTTTTTGATGCTATTAAATTTACTTTTTGTTTAAATAAAACCGGACAATAAATAACGGAATTATGAATGTTGGCGTTTTTTACGGGACAGCCTGTATACCATAAACCAACACATACAGATACCACAATACACGCTAATTCTTTTCATCCTATAACACACAAATTGTCAGCATACCAATCAATGGTATATAGATTAATTCATGTACCTATGAGTAATAGTAATTTCGACCTTGAACTAAATAGAATATATACAATAGCTTTAAACAATGGTTACTCTATAAATATTATCAATAACATCTTGAATAGCCAACAAAAATCTAAAACCCTTTCCTTAGTTTACCCAAAAATAAAACACAAGATAATTAATTCCTACAATTCAATCACTTAGGAAAAATTTCAGAAAAAATTGGTACTTTCATTAAAAAAGTTAATAACGAACATATATCATTTAAAACAGACAATACTATACAGAACTTTATTAAAAATAACAAAGATAAAATAGACAAAGAATCAAACTCTGGTGTGTATAAGTTAACATGCGAAGATTGCAATAAGGTATACATAGGACAAACGGGGAGGACATTCAAAATTAGGATGAAAGAACACGAGAGAAGCCATAAAGAAAAGAAAACAGATTCAACTTTCGCAAATCATTGTTTAGAAATTAATCATAGATTTAATATAGATTTCAAAATTTTACACGTTCAAGGAAAAAGTAAAAAACTTAACCTGTTAGAAAACTTAGAAATTAATAGATACAATAGTTTAGGATTAGCTTTAAATGACCAACTAGATTTAAACAACTCCCCTCTACTAAATTTAAGATTGTAAAAATTTTTCTACCACCATTCCCCAATCATTTTCACATAAATATTCTAACTTGCATTGTACATATTCAGTATTCATCCACCTGATGAAGCCATTGTATGGCGAAACAATATTGTAGTGGTATTTATAATAAAAGAATTTTTTGAAACTAGCTTAATTACTTATTTCTTAGCGTTATATATACATATTGTAGTAAAACCAGACCGTAAATCGCCAACTAATAAAATCTACAATATTGTACTGATATTATTTTCTCGTTCCACGTTGATCGTCTATAATGTCGATTAAACAATGAAAATAAATAATTATAAATAATTTCTTATAAACGTATGTCGATAATAATATGTTATCACATTTAATTAGATACGTCTAATGATATATCGAGGACGGCAATACCAACAGTACGGTCAATAAACAGATCAATTAAAAAATGTCTTCCGAAACTAACCTTGTCGAAGAGAAAGAGAATATTATCTTTCTGAGGGTGTGGTTCTCTATAACTATGTTAATTTTAATAGGTAAAGATCTTTTTAAATAACATAAACTTTGTAGGACCAACTAAATTAAATTCAAGAATATAATACTTCAAGAATGTATGTTTATTTTCTATATGAAATTAAATCTGATATAGTTATTTACATCTGTGGCTATTTCTAATATTATAAATACAAATTTTATTTTAATATTTCAGATATGACAAAAGTTACAAAGAAAAATAAAACCTATGCAAGAGCTTTGAATCTAAGATTTAAGAATAAATGACTATATTAAATGAAACTGGTAAACTGATATTATTCAACACTTATGATGAATTCTTGTTCTTAAATATTTTTAGTTTATCACTTACATGATTTGATTTATTGTGACAATACTTTAAGAAATTTAATTAGACTAGAACCAACTGCAATACTGCTTCTACTACAAAGAAAATTTACAACTATTTTCAATTAGTATCCCAGCTATTGAAGAATCTGGTAGTTAATTTGAAAACGGCCAATCCTTAATGATATAAATGGATAAACTTGATCGAATAGCTAATATGTATCCAACTCCTCCGTTCGTAGACCAATTAATAATAATCTTTCCGTAACCACTAAATTATTTCCCAAAATACACCATATATATCTAAATGTGGCCTGATATTTAAATTAATTGTGATCCAGCCTTCTGGGTCCCTCTCCAGCAGGCGCGGCTCGTGATGACGTATTTGAGAGTGCTAGTACAATGATGCGAGTGCCTCGTGTGTTTTCGGTGTTCACTGAGAAAACGTTACAGTTAGTACACGAGAATACACGAAGCACTCACATCATTGTACTTGCACCCCCAAATACGTCATCACGAGCCGCGCCTGCTCTCCAGGTATTCTAAAATTACTTAATTAAACATATTATGAATTTAAAAGTTAATTACATGCCAATTGGGTACTTTAATAACTCTCTTTCAAAAATATTACTTCTACTTCTATTATTGTATGATATATCTATATAAAACTGCTATTTTTAAATTCACATCCAAAATTTGTCTATATTTTTTTTTTACAGGCAAAAATAATCCTTCCTTCTTTTTTTTTCAATTGCTATGGTTATTCAATATACTTTCATTTTATCCAAGTAAGTTAGTTTTTTTTTAATGCCAGTTTTATATTCAGTAAATCTAAATACCTTAAACATTGAAGGAAAAATATGAAAAGAGACCCACCGTGCACAGTATGTTCGCTTCAACGTCGGAAAGTAACGATGATGGCTTGCGGGCATCTTACAATATCTCATTACTTATAGCGAAATCTGGAAAATCGCACACCATTGGAGAACAGTTAATTTTACCCGCTGTTGAAGAGGTTTTAAAAACTGTTCTGCACAAATCTCCATTTGACATACTCAAAAGAATTCCTTTGAGTAACAACACTGTACAAAGACGTATTGACGAAATGAGCTCTGATATTGAAAGTTTCTTGTGTAATTATCTGCAAACAACTCATTTTTCTATTCAACTGGACGAGTCAACTTTACCTGGTAGTGAAGCATTATTATTGGCATATATGTTCGATTTGTTATGGACGAAGAAATTCATGAAGAGCTACTATTCGCAAAAACTTTGGAGACGAACACTAAAGGTGAATCAATATTTAATGTCCTGACTGATTTTTTTAAGGAAAAATCTATTGCATTCACATACGTTATTTCAGTGGCAACAGATGGAGCTCCTGCCATGGCCGGGCGATGTCGTGCGTTTATAAGCCATCTTAGAAGAATTATACCAGAGGTAACTGCAATTCACTGTGTCATCCACCGACAACCCTAGTAGCTAAAAATTTGAGTGCTAAATTGCACCAATCGCTTCAATTTGTGATTAATACAGTTAACAAAATAAGAAGCAATGCATTAAATACGCGTTTATTTGCACAATTGTGCGATGAAAATGATGAGGACCTCCAACGATTGCTCTTACATCCTGAAGTACGCTGGTTGTTGAAAGGTGCATGTTTAACAAGATTTTTCTCACTTTTTGAATCAGTTTTAGAGTTTCTAGAAAGTAAAGATCCAGGTTTAAAAGAAAATCTGATCAATTTGAAAGCAGACATCGCGTATTCGATAGATTTGTTCAAAAAATTTAATGACATTAACTTACAATTACAAGGGGACAGCCTCAATTTAATAAAAACAAAGGGTGTAATTTCAGCTTTTCTTTGAAAATTTAAATTTATGAAGTAAAATATTAGTCGCGCGAATTTTCCCAGTTTTCAAACTTGTCACAGGTAGAATGCCTTGATGAGGATATTCACACATACGTTCAACATTTAATTGCCCTGCATGATGACTTTAAAATCAGATTTGAAGATATTCTGACGATGGATCCATGGATCATAAATCCACTTGATGAAACGGAAGTGGAGAATGTGATATTACAAGAGAAGCTACTCGAGCTTAGCGCTAATTAGGAACTGCGAGAAAGCTTTTGATAGCGTTTCCCTCGTCATATCTTGTCGAGAAAAGTTTTAGTGTCGTTACAAACCTTTTAACAAAAAAAAGGAGCAGATTGAATATCACAGAACGGGGAGATTTGCGGTTATTCCTAACAAAACTGAAGCCAAATATTGATAATTTGCTGTCAATCCATCGAGTACATCCCTCCCACTAAAATTATGACTATTTTGTGATTGTCATTGTAGAAGTTACGTTACGTTATTAATATTTAATTTTAATTATATTACGACTGTGATCATATTACAATGTAATATAATAACAATAATAATTAATAGTGTAATAATTACATATTTGAATAAATACAACACAAGGAAATATACTATTTTTCTTTGTATTTTTACCACTCCGAATGGGGAGTTTTCTAAATAAAATATGTGAGAATTGATTGGTTTCTTGTGCTGTGAGTAGATGTCAAAGGAGTAAAGTTGGATGGAATCACTTTTTTGATTGGCTAACTTTACTTTTTTGACATCCACTCACAGCACAATCAATTAATTAATTAACCAATAACTCAGCCGCAACGCAAATTTCCATAGTTAGATCTAATCTTCACATTTTTTGTCGAGTTTTGGGAATATGGTAGAAATGTAGCTGCAGGGGGTCCACCGGAACCAGCAAAACTATCAAAGTGGTCTATGAGAAAAAAAAGTTTGGGAGCCTCTGTCCTATGTAGTAACTATCGAAATCGCGACATGGTATTTTATAGATGACATGTGTTTCTCGATTTTTTCTATTTTAGGTTTTAGTTTTGAAAATAGATGTTTATTAGGAATACTAAATTTATATATTGTAACTATATCATATTTTTTTAAGTATATTTTATTTATTCTGATAATTGTGGAACATATGGAATCGTTGTTTCATTGTTTAAATTGTTGTTGGGGTCTGTCGTGATGTACATTTGAAGGATTTTTTTAAATTATTTGTTTTATAAGTTGTGGTGGATAGTTATTGTCTGTTAAGATCGTTTTCATTTTCTTGATATTATTTTTCTGTATTGAGTATGTTATACTCTTACTAACATCTTAGATATACTGTCACCTAGGAATTTTGCTATATTATAAGTAGGGGCTTGTATGTTTAATACTATTGATTTGTTCAAGACAACCCTCACATTATAATAACAACAGCATATAAATCAAATAAAACAGTTATCATTCTTAAAGAGGAGTATGAACAAAAAATAGAAAATCTATTAGACTATAAATTCGCAAACTCCTAAACAGACAAAACAAAACTGCTTTATTTGCACACAAACTGCAGCACCATTTCGATTTTGAAAACAGAGATAATCGATAGAGAACAACACAATGAAACGAGAAATTAAGGAAATGATTAATATTAAGCAAGAAAAAAATTCAATTAACAACAGGAGTGACATAAAAAAATCTAAGCAGTATATATTATAATTTAATAAGAGTCTGCAATTTACCTTCATGAATATGTAAATATTGCTGTGTATCTTTCTAAACAAGATAAATTGAAAATAAAATAGAGCTGAAACAGCAGTGAAAAATTTGAAACGGGTTAATTTTGAATACACCCTGTATGAGCATCGATATAACAAAGTTAACGTTTATTTTATAGAGTTTTTCATTATTTTCTGTAATAGGTTTAAAACGCAACAAAACAGATCGTGTTAGACACACACATCTGTGTGCACTTAGTAAATTCATATTTAATGTTCAATGCCACATAGATTACTTCTTTATGATTCAGTTTATAAATATTAAAATCTAGAATTTAAGAACATGCATTTACGTACCAAAACATAAAAGGATATTTAAAACATTATAGTAGTAGTAAATTTCATAATCAACATTTAAATCTTGCCGATTTCTTCAATAAATAGACATTGTTTGTTTTGACAGTCATGGACTACGTAAAATTTTAAATAAAAAATATCTATTGAAATCTTAGAATATCAGTTATATATTACTACATAATATATACACAACAAATTAGAACGACTTAAAAAGACAATAAGAATTTTGTAATAAAAAAATACATGATATAATATGTGTTTTAAAATTGACAATTTGTATATATTATTTAAAAATAAATTAAAATATTCTTATATGCGAAGCGTAACACATAATAAACAATTTAGTTGTCAAACTATGTTTGAAATTTGAGGTTATATTCAAATCGCAGATTGTGATGCCGCATGAAAGGCTGAAGAAGCTAATCTATTAGTAAGAGAAGAAAGATACGGGACGTGAAAGTGAGAGACATGCAAATGGTAAAATAAGAAAGGCACATGGAACTGGACATTGAAATAAGAACAAGTTTTAAAATATAAGATATTATTTAAAGAAAGTAATAAGAAACTTAAATGAATATAAGAACAAGAGTTTTTAAATATACAACATAATTTAAAAGAAAGGACTAAGAGGACTTATTTTTACATTTGAAAAAGAATTGACGTCACCAGCCATATATATAGAAAATTGTTTCAAAAAAGGAGGACTTGCCTGAAATCTATTGAAAGCAGTGGTCAGATATTTCGGTATGATATATATTAAATGTGTTTAAAACTTGTATTGTACACTCAAAGGAATTTGACTTATATATATATATATATATATATATATATATATATATATATATATATATAGTGTGTATAAGTGTATAAGTGTTTAGATAATTTCTTAGCCGTTCATTAAATATTTTTTTTTTATATATTTGAAAAACATGGTCTATGTTGGGACCAACGTAGACCATGTTTTTCAATTAAAAAATTTCGTATGATTTGCTTTGTAATTTGTAGACAGCAATGTTTACATCCCCACTTACTCTGCAATTACATACATTCGAATTTAATATTTGTAAATATTTCATATAATAAAGCCGAAAAACTCCAATAAAATGTTATATATATATATATATATATATATATGATAAACGTAATGTTAATGAGAATTAATAATCATTAAATTCTCACATTACTGCCAATGCCGCTCTAATTCGTTGCATTGATTTCTACACCTGACAAAATCACATTTGCCTAAGAATGTAGCTGCAACGCGTCGCGGCGCCAACTGACCGGGTTGTACGGGAAAATGAAAAAAATGTGTGAAAGTCGTATCCACCCTGGAATGTGCAGACGCCAGCGTTTCATGGTTTTACCAATCATCGGTGCACCTACATCCAGAAATAGACACGACTTTCATTTCTATACTGCGTGTATATATACTAATTATGATAAACGTAATGTTAATGAGAATTAATAATCATTAAATTATCACATTACTGCCAATGCCGCTCTAATTCGTTGCATTGATTTCCACACCTGACAAAATCACATTTGCCTAAGAATGTAGCTGCAACGCGTCGCGGCGCCAACTGACCGGGTTGTACGGGAAAATGAAAAAAAAAATGCAACGAATTAGAGCGGCATTGGCAGTAATGTGAGAATTTAATGATTATTAATTCTCATTAACATTACGTTTATCATAATTAGTATATATACACGCAGTATAGAAATGAAAGTCGTGTCTATTTCTGGATGTAGGTGCACCGATGATTGGTAAAACCATGAAACGCTGGCGTCTGCACATTCCAGGGTGGATACGACTTTCACACATTTTTTTCATTTTCCCGTACAACCCGGTCAGTTGGCGCCGCGACGCGTTGCAGCTACATTCTTAGGCAAATGTGATTTTGTCAGGTGTAGAAATCAATGCAACGAATTAGAGCGGCATTGGCAGTAATGTGAGAATTTAATGATTATTTATTCTCATTAACATTACGTTTATCATAATTAGTATATATACAGGCAGTATAGAAATGAAAGTCGTGTCTATTTCCGGATGTAGGTGCACCGATGATTGGTAAAACCATGAAACGCTGGCGTCTGCACATTCCAGGGTGGATACGACTTTCACACATTTTTTTCATTTTCCCGTACAACCCGGTCAGTTGGCGCCGCGACGCGTTGCAGCTACATTCTTAGGCAAATGTGATTTTGTCAGGTGTAGAAATCAATGCAACGAATTAGAGCGGCATTGGCAGTAATGTGAGAATTTAATGATTATTAATTCTCATTAACATTACGTTTATCATAATTAGTATATATACACGCAGTATAGAAATGAAAGTCGTGTCTATTTCTGGATGTAGGTGCACCGATGATTGGTAAAACCATGAAACGCTGGCGTCTGCACATTCCAAGGTGGATACGACTTTCACACATTTTTTTTCATTTTCCCGTACAACCCGGTCAGTTGGCGCCGCGACGCGTTGCAGCTACATTCTTAGGCAAATGTGATTTTGTCAGGTGTAGAAATCAATGCAACGAATTAGAGCGGCATTGGCAGTAATGTGAGAATTTAATGATTATTAATTCTCATTAACATTACGTTTATCATAATTAGTATATATACACGCAGTATAGAAATGAAAGTCGTGTCTATTTCTGGATGTAGGTGCACCGATGATTGGTAAAACCATGAAACGCTGGCGTCTGCACATTCCAGGGTGGATACGACTTTCACACATTTTTTTCATATATATATATATATATATATATAATATTTTCGTGACCTTGGTATGATATGGTAAACTTAATAAGTCGGCGATTAAAGGTCTGGTTTATTACTTCAAAGTATATACATTTAAAACAACCCTATATGTTTCGGCAATGATGCATTTGTCAAGGATATAAAAAATATAAGTAACAGAATATTCTGTCACTTATATTTTTATATCCTTGACAAAGGCATCATTGCCGAAACATGTAGGGTTGTTTTAAATATATATACTTTGAAGTAATAAACCAGACCTTTAATCGCCGACTTATTAAGTTTACCATATATATATATATATATATATATATATATATATAGAATAATCTTGTAGTATCTCCTGAAGAAGCAACAAACTCGTTGTGAAATATAGAGTTAATAAATAAATGAGTTTTAATTGACAGACCGCTTGCCCGTTTTTAATTAATTTTAACCTTCTTTGAAAAAGGCATTATTTTAAATATATACATATTAAAGTGGAACAGACCTTAAATCGCCAACTAATTGAATCTACTATAACATACAAAGGTCAAGAAATAAATATATATATATATATATATATATATATATCTTCGTGACCTTGATATGATAAGGTAAACTTAATAAGTCGGCGATTAAAGGTCTGGTTTACTTCAAAGTATATATATTTAAAACAACCCTACATGTTTCGGCAGTACGCCTTTGTCAAGGGAATACAAAATATAAATGACAGAATATAAATGTCAAATAATTAAGTTGCTATGGTTTAAATTATTCAAAGATACATTCCAATAATAATAATAAATCATGCCTTAGTATTCCAAAAAATAGATAGCAAGGTGTGAAAATATGTGTTGTTCGCTGCCAGAAGCTTGTGTCTCTTTCTGGGTATGAACCTGTGTGTTGGTTGCTGCTGGCAGCTTGCGTCTCTCTCTGGGTGTGTGATTTTGTATTTGTGTGACCGCGTAAGTGTATGGTTTTGTATGTTAGTGCGCTCGTGTGTGTGTTTAGTGACCGGTCGTGTAAATTTAGAGAGATCGGATAACCAGCCGTTGCGTATATATATATATATATATATACAGAGCACTCGCGATAATATTAACACCCTAATAAATGAACACCCCAAAATATGAACACTTTTTCTCTGCCATTGACTACTCCAAAATATGAACTTTGTACATAAGCTTTAAAATATGAACATTTATTTTTTTTATTTTGAAACGGATTTCAGCTACATAATATGTATAAAAATTAGGGGAAACCCCGAGTTATTAACATTTGAATGCCAAATGTCAATGGTCAAACAAACAAGTGCACTTTTTAGTTAGTTTTTACATGTATGCAGATGCAAACGCATGTTTGGTTTTTAAGTGTTAATTAAAAGTGAATAATTTGTAAAATATGCATACAAAAAAACATAAATTTCTAACTTTAAAGGAAAAATATGAAATTTTGGAGAATTTACAAAAAGGTGCAAGTGTTACTAATTTAGCGAAGAAATATGGAGTGACAAAGTCCACAGTATCTGGAATAAAAAAGAATAAAAATGCAATTTCAAAATGTGTCAACAATACATTCATCGGACCTGGAAAAAGAAAAACTATGCGACCGTCGGAGTACCCAAAAATGGAAAAATCATTGTATAAATGGTTTATGCGTATGAGGGATAAGAAATTCCCCATCAGTGGACTAATGTTGAAAGAAAAGGCCAAGGAGCTTCATTATAATATTAAGGAAAATAACTCTGACTTCAACGCGAGTGACTAATGGCTGCAGAATTTCAAAAAGAGATTCGGCGTAAGATTGCTCCAAATTTCTGAAGAGAAACTCTCTTCTCAACCCCAGTTGGTTGAACCATTTAAAGTGGCGCTTAGATCGAAGATTGAAGAGCTTGGATTAAGTAATGATCAACTTTATAACGCCGATGAATCGGGTTTATTTTGGAAAATTTTACCAACCAAAACATACGTGTCGTCTCAGGAAAAATCAGCCCCAGGTACAAAGACTGAAAAACAAAGAGTTACTTTCCTGTGCTGTGCAAATGCTACGGGATCTCATCAGCTCAAACTGCTTGTTGTCGGAAAGTCAAAAAAAAACCGTTGTTTCCAGAATTTTGATTGCCCTGTTCACTATCGTCATTCTAAATCAGCGTGGATGACTGGTAACATTTTTAAAGATTGGTTTCATCGCTCATTTGTTCCAGAGGTAAAAGTTTTTATATTGACATTAATCGACACATACCTATTCATTTTAAAATATTTTTTACATAATTCAGGTGGAACAATTTTTAACCAAAAAAGGGCTTCCAGTGAAAGCTATTCTCTTAATAGATAATGCCCCATCTCACCCACCTGAGGACGAATTAAAATCTGAAAAGGCTCTATTTTTGTGATGTTTATGCCACCGAACGTGACCCCACTCATCCAGCCCATGGACCAAAATGCTATAAGGATCACAAAGCTGTATTACAGAAATAGCCTTTTGGCTTTCATTGCTGCTAAAGGGGGTGGTTTAATAGAAACTATGAAGCAGACTACATTGAAAGAAGCTATCATTATTTTGGAATCAGCTTGGAGAAGAGTGGATTCAGCTGTGTTATCCAAATGCTGGAACAACATTTTAAATATGGTAGTGAATCAAGATGATCCCGAAGATGAAATTCCTCTAAGTGTTGTTAGAGAAAATTTGCAAATGAATTTACGTGAATTGGAAGAAAGCGCCGCCAATGTTTTATGCGCCTTACTACCCGAGGTTTGTATTCTCGATATTTTCAATAAGGCGTTGGATTGGGCTGAAGGTAAAATGGTTGAACAGCGAGTTTTAAATGTTTTAAGAGACTTACGTGAGAAGGCAGTTTTAAAAGTTCTCGACCAAAAGAAACGGCAAAAGAAGATAACCGACTTTTTTGAACATTAGGCTTTATATTTCTACGGGCTTATTCAAAAAAACTATACAACGTTTATTAAGCTCTTATTTGACATATTTCTGTGAAACATTTGTCATATAAGAGCTTATTAAACATTGCATAATTTTTATGAATAAGCCCGCTAGCATTTATGTATATGAATATGTATAGAAATAAGTATATTTTTGTTTGCTGCAAACAAACTTAATGAAAAAGTTCCTTTTATGTTTTAAAATAAAACAAAAATTTAAACTATTTAAATTAAACTTTCATTTATACAGGAAAGAACTTTAGGTGGTAAGTAAATGACTTGGTTTTATTAAAATTTTGTGCCATTTGTAAATATGAACAATCCCAAAAATTTGAACTGCCCTTGTTTTCATTAGTTCATATTATCGCGAGTGCACTGTATATATATATATATATATATATATATATATATATATATATATAGATTAAAATAAATTAAAAACGGGCAAGCGGTCTGTCAATTAAAAACTCATTTATTAATTATCTCTATATTTCTCAACGAATTTGTCAGGTCACATTGTCAGATTGGAACAAAATTTGGTGATGGCAAAAGCGCAATAGGAAGGATTAAAAAAAACGTTGAAATGAAGAACATGTTGTAAAGCGGAAAGAGGGTACAGGACGAAAAAGATGCACAACGGCAAATTATGACGCTGTACCTTTGAATTTTCTTAGAAAAAATCCATTGGAAACTGCAGTGACTGCATACGAATATGTATAATTTTCCTGGATCAGTATAGACGGCTCGAAATCGGATAAAATGCAGTGAAATATCTAATTATTCTGCTGCACAAAAAACATATTTATCAGAGGAAAATAATTAAGAAAGGATTGTATATGCACAAGAATTCTTAAATGAAAACAATGACTTTTGGAAAAGGGTCATATTTTCTGATGAAAAGGTATTTGTCTTTGTAACAATAGACGTGTACCAAGAAATAGTCCCTATGTCGAAATACACCTAAAATATACAAAGTAGTGGACGTTTTTCTTCAAGATGCATGGGACAATATTGAGGAAGGATTTGTACGAAATTTAATCAATTCAATACCGAGGCGACTAGCTGCAGTTTTAACATCTAATGATTAAAAAACTAAATATTAAAATATACATACATACAGTGCGTTTCACTTTTCATGAGGACACCCAAATAACTTTTTTATTTTGAAAGCAATCAATATAAAATTTTTATCAGTTGTGTAGGTTACGACAATGCACTTTTTCGTATGAATAAAGTTTTTATAAAGTCAATATCTAGCCAACTATAATTAAAATAAAAAATAGTGTTTCAAGTAATGTCACCTAGCGATTTAGATAGAGCATAAAAGTATTAGAACAAGTTTTTACAAATCACTCAAGGACCTCCAATACCAAATTTCGCTGAAAATTTTTCATTTTTAAATTTTTCTACATTTTTATGCTATCAGTAGATATGTAATAGTTTGTTATTACAATAATAAGAGTGCCATTGAATAAGAAAACAATTCACAAATTTTATTCAACATTAAAGAACAAACAAAAAGAATGCAACAATTTAACGATCAAAATTTTAAATAGGATCTTTTGCAACTAAATCACCTTGAAGACGGATACGTTTTTCTAATCACCTTTTGTGATTTAGTATAACTCGTAATATTTCGAAGAAATTTCTCGACAGACTTGTCGGATTTTCTGACACAGTTCCTGTATGTTTTGAGGTCTAAATGCATACACAACATTTTTAATAGTCCCCCAAAGAAAAACGTCGAGTAGTGTAATGTCAGGTAATCTCGGAGCCTCTCTATTAAAGGGTATTATGGCTTACCTATCTCAACGGAAAGTTTTCGTCTAACCATGCTCATACTATTCTTGCGTTATGAACTGGGGATCCATCTAGCTGGAAGTGCAAATCTCGCCTCACATCCAGTGGTAAATTATCAACCACATTAATTAATTCAGTTTCAATTTAAAAACCTCTCTGCATTTAGCGTATCAAAAAAAAAACGGGCCAATGATTCATGTATATAAAATTCCACACTACACATTAACTTCCTGTGAATATTGCCTTTTACAATTGATAACCCATTTTGGGTTTTCTGTTGCCCAGTATCTACAGTTCTAGGACGAAACAACACCATTAGTAGTGAAGGTAACTTCATCACTGAACATTATCTTTTTTTAAAATTCTGTCATTTAGAAAATTGCCGTGGGCCCATAGACAATACTCCATTCTTCTATTGAGATCTCCTTCGTTAGGAGTGTGTAAATATTTTGGCTTATACGGTTTCAATTTGGACGATGGAGACATCTCCAAATTTTTGAGTAAGAGTTATTTAATTTTCTAGCCATATTTCGTAAACTCGTGTAAGGATTATTACGATACACTGCTAATAATACTGCATCGAAATGGTGTTCTCGATTGTTAAATTCTCATTGATGTGGTTTAGCAACATTTTCAGTAGTGTTGAAAATGTTATTCAAGTATGCAACAGTTCGATGACGGATGGGTGGACGTTCAGGATGTCTCGCGTTAAACTCTCTAGCTGCCTCTTGGGTAGAACGTATATTTTCACCAATAATTCGAATAATTTCTACTTTTTGGCAATCCTTAAATGTTTATCGACCATTGTTCAGCAAAGTTCAATAGACGCAACTGATGGAACTGTTTAGTGAACTGACAAATTATTTTCTTGCTTCATGGCCCTCTTATTATTGTAATTGTTATATCCTGAGTGTACAAACTTTGGTAGTTGGTAAGATTAGTTTCTGGGGGGGGGGGGGGGGGGGGGGGTACACAAAAGGGTGCGGTACACACTGTTTTAAGAAATGTACTGTTTAATAGCTACAACTACCTACAACTGTCTTTTATTTATTATACCTCCTGCCTTTACAAATACAACAGTAATAACAAACTATTATCTACAGATAGCATAAAAATGTAGAAAATTTTCAGCGAAACTTGGTATTAGGGGTTCTTGAGTGATTTGTAAAAACTTTTCCTAATACTTTTTTGCTCTATCTTAATCGCTAGTATGACATTACTTAAAACACTATTTTTTATTTTACTTATAGTTGGCTATATACTGATTTTATAAAAACTCTATTTATCCAAAAATGTTCATTGTCGTAGCCTACATAACTGATAAAAATTCTATATAGATTGCTTTCAAAATAAAAAAGTTATTTAGGTGTCCCATGAAAAGTGAAAAAAAAAGTGAAATTCGTCATTAACTACAATTCTTTAAATTATACCTACAGGTAACTAAATACACATTTTTTACGTTTATTAGTAGATAACCTTGGATACGAAGATGCCTTTACATCAAAAAACCTATTTTACACTAATAAAGCTTAACTGTCCCGCTTTATGATCTCGCAACTGTACGTCTTAGTATGCTTCAGTTAGACTGCACGAAATCCAGCAGCAGCAGCATAGCTTTCTGCTCTTAAGTTTTCGTAGCAAACAGTTTTTTAAACACTAGCATTCTTGATTGTCTACAGCTTCTTTATCGAGCTGATGTTGAGGATTCTCAATGAAAGTTATCCCAAAAAATGAACAAGAGTCAAACAGTAGTAGATATGCAGAAATGGGGATTAGAAGGAAATGGATAACTTAATAAATAAAAGCTATGGCGGCATAAATACATAATCCAGGAATAGTTGTAAAAACCTCGCCAATACTTAAAAGTGATAAGCGATATTTCGTTTTTGAGTTCATTAAATTAGCTTTACAGTCTAGTGATTCAATAATAATAATTATTATTATATTAAGTGAAAATTTTAACAATTTTAGGAGCTCATAACATTTAACAGTAAGGTGAGGAAGAAGTAACCAACAATCATCATGTATTCCTCTATAATTAATTTTATGTTAGATCTTTATTTTGTAAATACATATTTACCTGCCTGTAATACTTTTCATTCCTTGGAATATATTTGGGTGGTAGGTAACAATAAGTCCAACATTTAATTTTACAGCCTCATCGAGTACGTCTTCAGTCAAATCATTAGTCAGCAAAATATTTTGTATTAATAAGTTTTCCAAAGGATCAACTAACAATCCAACATTATCCCAACTTTCAGCCAATGTCAAAGGAGCGAATTCTTGCAATTTAGTCAAAATTTGTGACAAATATTTCCCTGAAGCTTTTTCGGTCATATCTGGTTTGAAATTCATAAATATCGTCGAACTAGTTAGTTGGGAATTCAAATAGAAATGTTTGTAATTAAATTGTTTTCCTAAATTAATTGACCTCCGCATAAATTTTCTTAAAAACATTTAATCTGAAAATAGTAAATAGTATCTTGAAATAATTCATTTTTAGTAAATACAAATACACACAGGTAATATTAAATACATATTTACAGAATATCAATTTTTTTATGAGCAAACTGGGGTTTGTTTGCCCCAATCCCTTTTTTTATATTATTAATATATTGTAGTTATCTTTGATCTACTTTAAACTCCTATATCTATTGGTTATTTTAAGACTGTAATCATTAATTTTCTTCTTTTAAATATCAAATAATCAACTTGAACTGCTTGAACTCATTTAAATACTGAAGTAACACATCGTGGTGTTAATTTTTATTCGGGAAATATATGATAACGAAGGTATCGATTCCAAAGCATCGATACCTATCGATACTTTACCGATTCCAGTACTCGCTAAGTATCGATGTATCGGGTAGCGAGGTATCGATTCCAAAGCATCGATACCTATCGATACTTTACCGATTCCAGTACTCGCTAAGTATCGGGTAGCGATGTATCGGGTAGCCATGTATCGGTTAGCTTACCTTTATTGCATTTTTTTAAATGTACATAAAAGATATACATATGCTATATGTACATATAGCATTATATATATTATATAGTATATATTTAAAGGATGTTGTTTAATTTTATATTATGCGTAGCAAATATCCATATTATAACATAAACATAATAACTATAATTATTACAAAAAAAATATCACAATATTGCAAATTTCATACCGTAGATATGGTAGAATCGATAAATTAAATTTATATCTCTTGAAACCGATATCAAACAAACGATACCTAGAAAACGGGTTATGAATACTGATTCCTAGGTATCGGATCAAGGTATCGATTCCAAGGTATCGATTCAAGGTATCGATTCCAAAGCATCGATACCTATCGATACTTTACCGATTCCAGTACTCGCTAAGTATCGATGTATCGGGTTAGCGATGTATCGGGTAGCGATGTATCGGGTAGTCATGTATCGGATAGCTTACCTTCGTGAACTTTTTTAAATGTACATCAAGGATGCAATAACTTTTTAAATAAAGAATTTTTAAGTATATATGCATTATATATAATATATAATATATGTATATAAGGATGTTATTATTGTGTGTAGCAAATATCCTTATTATGACATAACTATAATTATTACAAAAAAAAAAATCTCACAATATTGCAAATTTCATACCGTAGTTATGGTAGAATCGGTAAATTAATTTTATATCTCTTGAAACCGATATCAAACAATCAACACCTAGAAAACGGGTTATGAATATTGATTTCTAGGTATCGAATTAAGGTATCGATTCCAAAGTATCGATTCCAAGGTATCGGTTCCAAGGTATCGATTCCAAGGCATCGATACTTTACCGATTCCGGTACTCAGAATCGATACCGTGCACAGACCCGATACATCGGTAAGTATCGATACCTCGATTGGTATCGGTACCCGATACCGAAAACGTCGGTATCGCCCAGCCCTACTCAAAACCAGTTGTAGCAAGTAAAGAGGATAAAAGGTTAGATAATGCTGATATTACTTCTTTTGACAAGTGATTAGTCATAAACCTGTATTATTGAAATGAATCACAATTTCCAACTCTTTGCTTTGCTATCTCTTATTGTCCGCCCAATTTAGGTTAAATTTTAAAGTTTAAAACATTTCCAGTTTTTGAGTTCTAAATATTTAAACACCCAAGTTACGCAATTAAATAATATACGTTCGACAAATTCACGTGCCTTAAAGATATGCCATTTATCATTATGCTTATCGAGTATTGAAATAAGCGTCGAACAAGATTGTATTTATTTTTCATCCTAAATCTTTTTCAAAATTATAGAAGATATTCTAAATAAATAACATTTAAAAATACAGGCAATAACTGAAAATTTTAAAAATATATCCAATATCAAGGTATAATTCGGAACATGATAATTAAACATGATACATAATTACTGGTAGAGGCCATTCACTACATGTCTTGCAAGTGGCGCATATTCTTATTTCTATTTCCTTTTTTTCATTTTTCAATGTTGGCGTTGTTCGAATACAGAAATAAATATCTTATTGCTGTCATTTGATTTTAAAAATTTAAGTTTGTACAGCTGCGAGCAATAAATTTTGGTCGTCAATGTCATTCTTTGACAAAATTTAAGTTGCTGTATTGTCAAACGGTCGAATGGTAATAACCTATAATTTAACCTGTCACATGTTAATAAAATTTACGGAACTTTTTCCAAGTCCTAGACGAGATGCTACCATTGCTTCAGAGAGTCCAGTTTCTATTAAGGAAATAATCCTTACTTTGTTAAAATAGGATATTGAGACTATATTAAAAATAATTCAAAAAACAAGACTTTGGCAAACTGCAAATTTATATTGACATTTCATTGACAATGGATATAATCAATCAGGGCAAAAATCTACACTGTGACAATTTTCTCAAATTTTACAATGACATTGACGACCAAAATTTATTGCTCGCAGCTGTACATTTGAAAGAAATGATATACGTAGAAAAGAAAAATGCTACGCAAACAACGTATATTGTATACAATTGACAACAAAATATATTAGTTTCTATGCCACTCATATTTATATTTTTTTCAACTCCTATACATTATTGTATTATTAGTAGAGACCGGACACATCGGGCTGAAATGACGTCATTACGACGGACGATATAAATATAGTCGGGGTCAGATAAATATCAATGCACGTAATTGATCACTAGGGACGTAATATATTGCACGTTTGCCAAGGTAATTTGACAATCATCTATGGTTTGTCCTTTGTCTCAGTGAATAAATGAACATTAGGTTATGTTTAGCGATGTTTTCAATAATTTGACAATTACATATGATTTGTCCTAGTCAGTGAATAGATGAACATTAGGTTATGTTTAGCGACGTTCTCAATAATTTGACAATTACATATGATTTGTCCTTGTAAGTGAATACATGAACATTAGGTTATGTTTAGCAAATTCTCGATACGAATACGGTATTAGATAACATAAACCGAAATAAAATTAAAATTAATTTTAATATCGTGAACATTTACTAGAAGTTCTAATAAGAACTAATTTTGATAAAATATGTAATATCGTAGACAAAATAGGCGTTGAATAAACTATTGTGTTGACTCATCCAACGACGCGTCGCGCGTCATACCTCTAGCGTTTTCTCGAGGCATGCAGACCGCTCTAGAAGAGTATTCACCACGATTTATAAAGCCGTCGACGAAGGGATTGAATTATTCAATACCAGAGCATCGCGGAGTGAACATAAATACAAATACATACATAAATGTGCTTATTGTTAGTAATTAGTTTTTATATTGTTATTCGTTTTATTATTAATATAGTGCGTGTCTAAAGTTATCGTTAGTTTTATTTAAGAACCCGAAAAGACAAACTTTACACTATTATAACCTAAACGAACGGCACAAGCACAACGCAAATGTCAGAAATGTCTGACAGATACAAAGCGACAACGATGTACTTTCATACCAATATATGAGAATAACTCGGTTTGCGTTTATTGATAATAGTGTTTTAAAATAATTTAATTAATTATTGAAATTGATAATATGCGCCAATTTATCAATTATAAAACACAATTTACATATATTATGGACAATGGCAAATACGTATTTTAGAGCTGGTAGTGTGACGTAATAATACGTCATAAAATACGTGCATCGATATTTATCTTGCCTCAACTATAGTCTACAACATATGTAAGTACATCACGCAGTTATTGAATAGCCCTATTCATTCGGTTAACCGCACACAAAAAATAGATGTGCAGTTAACCGAATGAATAGTGCTATTCAACAACTGCGTGATGTTGTAGACTATTTATATCGTCCGTCGTAATGACGTCCATTTCAGCCCGATGTGTCCGGTCTCTAATTATTAGATATACGGGACCTCTACTTTATTGATGTCCATTAAGATACAAATTCTTCATTATAATACATACCTAACTTACAGATCTAAAAGTTAATTCAAGTTGACAGTTCTCTACAGTTTACTTGTAAGTTGTTATATTTCGTTTTTTTAAATATAAACTGCAAAAATGAGGGATATTGACAGTGAAATGGAAAATTTGATTCCACCAGAAATTATGGAACAAGTCTCAATAGTCACGACCAGCGAAATCGACAAAAACCATATTGAACATAGTTGTTTGTCATTTGAAATAAATAAATTTCGAATATGCATTTTTTTTTTCGTTATTACAGCTGGTCGTCGAAAAAATAGTGTACATATACAATTCGCATTTAATGGCTATTAAGACACTCGTATTCTGTACGACTCGCTTTCAGCTCATGCCGTAACTCTCATACTCGTGTCTTAATAGGCATCATTAAATGCTCATTGCATAATATACTAAGTAAAATATCAAGTAATATTAACGAAAATTAATAAATATTTCGCAGATAGCAACAATTTGAAAATAAAAACATCAACTATCAATGTGCATACTTTAAATAAAAATAAAACTTTGGATTTTTAAATCAAATAATTTCAATTTATTAATGTAAAAAATGCCAAAAAAAAATATATAAAAACCCATTTCAAAAGGCCTTTTGTCACACTCGTTCTTTAGAAAACTCGCCACTATCACGGCTCGTTTTCGAAACTGAACTCGTGCGACAAAATGGCGCCTTATGAAATTTGCTTTAATATACTATTTCCAGTGTACGTTTAGAACATAAATAGTGCTTTTTACTAATTTACGCTTTTTATGAAATTATAACAAATAAATGCAGGCAATGCTAACATAAAATCCATTATTTTATATTTTAAATCATGTATAATAATCACAAATTACTGCATAAACGGTATTTAAAATGTCATTCAACAAACTTCCACAATTTAATTTCTCCATCGTCACTACAAGAAGCTAGAAGTCCAGGTGTTTTAGGATTCCATGAAACACAGTTGACATCCTGGTTATGAGATTTTTCTGCAGAATTTACGAGAGAAAATGTGGGAGCATTAGGATCAGAATTTTCTTCTTCCTTAAATATTCGAACAATATCATCTCCACAAGCTGTTACTATGAGACCAGTCAATTTGCACCAATTTATATCATAAACTGTTCTTGTGTGATAACCAGACAATGTGCATATGCATTTCCAAGTTGGTTCATTATCAATAGTTGGTACTCCTTCGGGATTGTTTGGTTTGTACTCTTTCCATACTTTAATAGTTTTGTCATCACTACAACTAGCTAGCCTTGTTCCTGTTTTATCAAACGATATACTCCATACAGTTGATTCATGTGATTCTAATGTTGCGATGCAAAGCCAATCATTATCGGATTTATCTTCCTTGAATAATTTTATAGTATTATCATAAGAAGCAGATGCTAAAATTTCTTGGAATGGATGCCATACTACCTACACATAAATGTATTAAATTTAAATAGAAATATTAATGCTTTAATATACTAACTTTCTTCACATCTTGACTATGAGCATTTAATACAGCTGCACACTCATATTCATCATCATCAGCTATTTCCCATATCCACACTGATTTATCTCTACTACATGTAGCTAGTAACTGACCAGACTTTGACCAAGTCACACTTTTTACTTCATTTTCATGGCCCTCCAAAGTTGTATTACATTCGAACTCACCAGATTTTTTATCCCAAATAGATGTGGTTGAATCAAAACTAGCAGAAGCTAAATAATTTCCACATGGTGACCAAGACACTTCGCGTATTGTACGTTTATGACCATCAGTTAGAATAGCTTTACAAACCCATTTTGAACCTTCCTTATCCCAAATGCGTATTGTTTTATCTTCACCGCATGATGCTAAAAACTCCCCTTTAGGATGCCACGAAACATTCCAAACACGACCAACATGTTTTATAAGTGTTTGAATATGTTCAAGTTTACCCATTTTTAGGTTATGTATTTGAAGAGGTTACTAAATTTTATTTTATAGTTATCACGTATTTCAACTAACAATTCACAATTTAAAGGCTTTCATTTATGTAAATTAAAGAGCGAGTTTTTTATAAGTCCTACTTTAACTTTAAAAAAATACTATTTCGAATGACGTACCTTATTAAAATTATGTGGAACTTAATCATTTGCAATAGTCCAACACTTTAATCTACGCCCTAGATATTTGTCTTTTTCTGACATAAAAACACTCCTTTCGTTTAAATTACAGATACAAATTTAAAACAAAATGCAAAATTTAATTCCCACTATTTAAAAAATGACATTGGAAACTTTTTGTTTCTTAGAATCCATTCTTTCACATTAAAAAATAAAAATAAATTTTAAATAATCAAAATATGTATATGAAATAAATATCGTTTTAAATTAACTAGAGATGCATTTTAGAGATAATTAAGTACAATTGAAATGATTTTATTTAATACCTTAGTATACTCGACGTTAAAATAATTTCTAATTTGCATCAAAATGTCACCGTTTTGCTTTTTCTGAATAAGTGAGCAGTGTTCGTAGTCTTATAAAAAATTAAAAAGTGATTATTAATTAATGTGTACTAAGCTATTTACATATAAAAAGTGCCTTTATAAAATTTACACCAAAGTATTACAAAAATTAATTTGTAGATAAGAACAATTGCTTTAGTTCGTCATAACTGAAGATGACTTTCTATAAGTAGATAAATACAACAAAAATGTGAAACAGTTAAGATTGTCTGCATGTCCACATAGTGTTATCAGATGACAAGAATTTTCCTGACGTCCGGAATTTTAGCCCTCTGCTGAAACGGAAAATTTGAAATTGTCAGGATTTTATAAACAGAAAGGGGAAATAAAAAAAAATTAATATAAAATATTTATTGAACAGTTTTTTCACAAAAAATAATAATAAAAGAATAAAATCATAATAATTAAATTAACAGTTTCTTTCATTCAATCTGTTCTGGCTCGTACCTACTTTTTATTGCTAGATATTGTTTTCAGCAACTGCCGGTCTTTCATAACAATTTTATGAAACTCTTCACATGATGTATTCTTTAGATTGAACTGTGTCAACAGTAGAGCCTTAACAGAAGCTATGGACAGTCTGCTTCTCTCCTTAATCCACTGCGCTCCAACTACTGAAAACGCTCACTCTACGTTCGCATTTTGTGCTTGAATTGAAAATACGAAACCGCAAATTTTGTTCAGTTCTGTCAGTCTCTCCAAGCTTAATTACGAAATTTAAAATCATTTCCTATTGATTTATAGGCACAATTTCAAAACAAAATCAGTGTCTTGAAAAAAATTTAATGCCACATTGCAGGGAAGAAACAACTTTCTCGTAATCAACATCAACACCTTTCAGAAAAATCTTGAAGTCGTCCAATGGCTTCTTTCACAAATGTTTCTTTGGCATCTTCGGTGCCATTCAACAGCAATTCTCGCACTTTCTGATGTAGCTCGAACTCTTGCCTTCAACGTTTCACAGGTCGAATTTAATATTCCTACAATATCCATGACGCAGTTATTTTCTCTTTCTATTTTTGCGATTTGTTACTGGAAGATCGACATAAGAGAATACACAAAAGATAAATATCTTTCTGCCAGTTCATTTTAGAAAAAAGCTTTAATTGTAATTGGCACTTGCGGAGTTATCAAAAAGTATTCTATTAGAGGAAGATAACGGGTGTTCAGTTCAGAAACATTCGAAGTCAAAGTAGTCCTTGAAAATATGAAGTCATGTCTGATATAGATTGATACATTTACTTAATACAATTTTATAGGTTATCATACACACAAATATCAGTTTATGTCGAAATATATTACTTTAATATGCCATATTAAAGTAATATAAACTAGTCAAATAATGATTTTAGAAGGTAACAGTAATTAATTTGCAAATTTCAAATTAAGTATTTTGATATTTTAGAGAATTCTTGCTGAACAATAGTACCTCTTCATGCGATAACTGGAAAAAATTACATAATCTAATTAATATGCTGTTCATTCTTGTGTAATAAAGCTCATCTAATCTGTAGTAACATGTAAAAAGACAATGCAGAATTAAGAAGAAATAACTTTACAAGTAAAGATTTTATTAATCTTATAGTGACAATAGTATCTAGTTATCGTACTAGTTTAATATATTAGCATACAACAAATTATTGTAAGAAATGGCTTAAAATAAATAAATTGTTTGTAGAGTCCTTAGATTACAACCTTATAATAAATATCAAATTGTAGTTGTATAAATTACCAACAATAATGACCATAATTATAAAAAAATGTTGAAAATGTCCACCACCTTCTTCCAAGCATTTTACGCACCTCCTCCGAATGCTACTAAATACATTTTGCAGTATGGGACTATTTCTAATTTCGCTAATTTTATTTATAATTCTGTCTTGGAGATCTATATAATCTTGCACTGGTACTTGATAAATTGAATTTTTTAAAAAAGGCCATAAATAGTAATCACACGGTGTAAGATCACAAGATCTTGGAGGACATTCATGATCGCTGTTCAAACCAATTAAACGATTTCCAAACACTTCTTGTAACATATTCATTGTTTCCCCCCGCTGTGTGAGCTCTAGCACCATCTTGTTGAAAGTATCCCAAAGCTAGTTCATCATCGCGAAGTTGATTAAAGAAAGGCAATAGTATTTCCTGTCGATATCTTTCTGCAGTCAAGGTACCATTAAAAAAAATTGGACCAATAATCCTTCTTCTACTTATAGCGCACCAAATACCAACTTTCTGAGGATGTAAAGGAGCTTCAACATAAAAATTATTGGGCTTTGTATCACTCCACATTCTCATGTCTTGCGAGTTAACATATCCACTAACATGAAACCATGCTTCGTCTGAAAAGAAAGTTTTGTCTAGGACATCATCATTAAAATTATTTGTAAACCATTCGCAAAATACTACTACTCGTCGCGGATAATCAATATCGAGGATTTCTTGCAAACAAGTTATACGATATGGGAATAACTGTAAATCTTCTTTTAAAACTTTATGGCAAGAACCAACTGACAACCCGGTTTGTTGAGCAAGAGTTCCTACTGAAGTTTTAGGGGCATCAGTCATTATTTCTCTAACATTCGCAATCACTTCTTCTGTCCGGACTTTTGGTCGCCCACCACCCTCTTGGCGTCCCACACTACCAGTTTGTCGAAAAACTGGAACAATTCTGATTAGTGTACACTGAAAAGTATTATAATCAAAAGCAAGGTTGAGAAATTCATCTCGAAATTCTTCCAAACAAGCTTGAATTGATACTTCCACTGGCCATCAATCTTTTGACCATATGCTTCAACCATGAATGCTTTGTGTACGTTAGTAAATACCATTTTCAAAATTAAAAAATATAAATTAGTATATTCGATATTAGATTCTGACAATTTTTGACAGACAACAGTTGACATTTAATAATTATTACAAATCAGGTATAGCAAACGCCAATTAAGTTGTCACGAGGAGGGGTAAGTTCGCGCAGGATTAAAAGTAGTGGGGAGATTTGTATTTGGTTTTACATCAAATGTCAGAAAATTTTAACCTCTGAGCGTGTATCACTTTATGATTCCCTAGCAAAGACATTATGTTCCGTCAAACGTCAATGACAAATGTATTCTGACAATTACTTGAGTAGTAGGGGTGGACGTTTTTAAAACCGGCTTCTGCGCATTCCCTCCTCACGCCAACTTGGCGCTTGCTATATATAGCAAACGCCAATTAAGTTGGCGCGAGGAGGGGTAAGTTCGCGCAGGATTAGAAGTAGTGGGGAGATTTGTATTTAGTTTTACATCAAATGTCAGATAATTCTAACCTCTGAGCGTATATCACTTTATGATCCCCTAGCAAATACATTATGTTCCGTCAAACGTCAATGACAAATGTATTCTGACAGTTACTTGAGTAGTGGGGGTAGACGTTTTTAGAAACGTTTTCTGCGCACCCCCTCCTCGCGCCAACTTAATTGGCGTTTGCTATACTTAAGTAAAGATATACGATTTTTTGTTCAGAGTCCACCTGACCAGGAGTATTTCACCTAAATTGCCGTGTTTAAAACATAATTGTTAGTAGGGTCGAGCCAAACAGCGATATTTGCATAACGCCGTTATCGGCGATCGCGATTTTTAAATAACGGCGATTTAAAAGCGTTATCGCGATCGCGACTTTTCGCACTAGGCCAATACGTTTTCATCATTTCGCGGCTATGCTCTCGCGTGATTCATTTTGCTGCTGCATATTAATTTCACTACATTTCACAACTTGCCTGCCTCCTATTGTACATCATAAACTGTAAAACTGGAGCTGCCGACTAGGAAACTTGATTTTATTTTGAAAAAATAAAGTAAAACACTTACTTCTTTAAATACACCTCTTTGTTAACTATATGGATTGGAGTCCATTTTTTTGGCACGAAGAAATAATAACATGTATTTCAATCAATTAATGTTTTATTTTAACAAAATATAAAATGAAATAGAAACAAAATAAAATACATATTAATAATACATTTTATAAAAACAAAAAAATTAAATATAATATATTAAAGAAACAAAGATAACATAAGATAACATATAGTTGCCACCTATAAAAGACATTTATTTGCTATATTTGTAATTAGCATTTAAAAATAATAACATTTGAGTTTTCCTGTCACTTAATCGTGTTCTACGTTCATTCAGGACCTGACCAGCTTTAGAAAACAACCTTTCACAAGGAACTGAAGAAGCTAGAGCACATAGTTTTTCTTGTGCAATTGTAGATTGATTAGAAAAATGAAATTTATGTTCCTGCCAACACTTTAGAGGATCAGAACTTCGTGGAATAATATCTTCCTCCATGTATCTTTGAATTTCTTTAATTGCGCGGCTTGTGACGGTTCCACGAGGTCGAGCAACTGCAACACTTCGATCAAAGGAACCCCATATTGAACATTCATCATCCTTAGCATTATCATCTGCTCTATCAACATTAACCTTATGTAACTGTGGCGAAAGTTTTTGTCCAAGTGCTTCTTGGACATTTTTTCTCGCATTGTCGGCAAAAGAGGGATTAGAAAACGCTAAATTTTTAAATCTTGGATCTAAAAATGTCGATACGCTTAACGTATTACTTCTTTCTACATTTTCCAAGCGCTCATTTATACCGTTGCGACAAGCTGCAATAATTTCTTTTATAAGCGGTAGGAAATCTTTTTGCAGTAAATTAGTGTAAACATCAACTAGACCATTAGTAATTGGAATAACTAAAGATGCTGTGCAATAGAATTCACCGCTGATGGTTTTTGTAGCGTTTCAAACGGTTTTAATATACTACATAAGTCTTTAGCTAATTGCCATTCGGATGAACTTAAAATAGGGAGATCCTTATCAATTAAAGCAATTGAACTCTTAACCGCAGTTTCTAATTTTGTAAATCTCTGCAGCATATAGTAAGTTGTGTTTCAACGAGTTGGGACATCGTTAATTAATTTTAAAGGTGTTCCATTTAAATTGTTTTGACGTTGAAATGTTATCAATTTTTCATTAGCAGTATAACTTCTGCGAAAATGGGTGACAATAACTTTGATTTTACCGATTAACTCCTGCACATTATTATTTTTTAAACTGTCTTTAACAATAAAATTTATGGTATGAGCAAAACAGCCGAAGTGTTTCCAATTTAATTCTGTGGAGATGGCATTTTGAATGTTATATGCATTATCAGATACAGCGAGCAAGATCTTTTTTTCTATTCCCCAATCCTCTGCAATTCTACGCAGTTCTTTCGCTAAATTTTCTGAGGTATGGGAGACATTTATTGCAGAACACTCCAATAAAATAGAATATAACTCAAAGTTATTATTTAAAAAATGTGCCGTAACACCAATATAACTAATCGTGTTGACCGATGTCGAACAGTTTGTCGTAATACAAAACTTTCTACCTGTTTCAACAATTTCTTTCATTTTATTAAGACATTCTTCATACATCGCGGGAATAGCAGTTTTAGACACAGTGTGCCTACTGGGTAACTCGTATGAAGGATTTAAAGCAGAAACAAATTGTTTAAAGCCGGTATCTTCTACTATTCGAAAGGGTTGAAAATCCAAAATAAACAGTAAATTTAATTTATTATCAATACCCTGCTTTGCTTTTTGCGTAATTTTTTTTGGGAGAAAACCTGTAATTTTTTGTTGATGACTTTCACCAACCCTTCGAGATGTGGATGGCTGCTGGGACATCTGAGGACTTTGGGAAGTACCCGGAATAGCATCGTCTTGTTGATTAGCATCTTCGTGCGCTTGCGACCTCTCTCCGACTTCAATTTCTGTTGAAATTTTTCGTTCGCTTGCAGGCTGTAAATGACAAAAATAAAAATTAAATATATGCAAATAGTGCAAATACACACTTTGCTGACAAAACAAATAGGCACAATAAAAAAAAAAACTTTAAACTTATTAGAAATTATTTATTTCATAAAACTTACCAGTTTTGTTGCACTTGTTGGAAGAGATACTGTTGAATGTTTATTTCGCATATGCGACTTTAAATTTGAAATTGACGTTTTGTATGAAACTTTGTATGAAAATCCCGGGCAAGAGATCTATAGGAAGAAGACGTAATTCATGGCTGAAGAACCTTAGGGACTGGTTTGGATGTAATAATAATGAACTGTTTAGAGCTGCGGTTTCAAAAGTAAGAATTGCTATGATAATTGCCAACCTTCGAAGCGGAGACGGCACTTAAAGAAGAAGATGAAACTTTTGCTTTACAAATATTGCACTTTGCATAAATTTCATCAATAGGCTCGAAAAACTGCCACATTTCACTTGTTTTCCGCTTTTTTAATTGCGACATCTTTTTAAAATTGGCACCGAAACCATCACTTGAATCACGATTGAAAATAACAAAAATATTGCCTGCAGCGCTTTTATATATGGGTATAATAAGTGAATCCCCTAGTTGGGCAAAAGTACTTTTTAAAATTGCACCAAATTCCACAATGCAAAAAAAGATTTCTACTATACCTTTCTTTGCATTGGAAGTATTGAAACCTGTAAAATATTATGGAAAACTGTAATTCTGCTTCATTGGGTGAGGGGCGTGCAAATAGCGTCGAGAACGCTTGAAATAAAATACGTTGCATTTCGCTATTTCGTAATGATGTGTAAAACTGCTATTTTTCATTAGCAGCTACAAACTGCTACTGCTACTTTTCGTTAGCAGTTTAAAAAAACTGCTACTTTTTGTAGCAGTTTCTCCTATATAGCAACATACGTACTATAAACTTTAAATAAAGCATTTTTCATTAAATACGGCTATTTTTTAATATCTTATTGTCTTACATAATAACTAATAAATAAAAAAAAAATAAACGTATTGTGAAATGTATCAATTACTTCTTTGAGTGGATAAACACTACCTGCCTCTTATAATAAAATGTTTTCTAAACTTTAACAATAAACAAAGCGCTTAATTTTTGCATTTGCGACACTTTTGATTATACATTTGTATTTGTAACATCAGTCATCAGAATCATCAGTTTATTACAAATCGATTTTTGTATTATCAGCAGAAAAATTCATATAAATAACCAGGCTAGCCAAAAATTAGAGTATTTCAGTTATCACTTACAGGCAAACTTCAACATTTGAATAAACTACAATCTGAAAGTTTAAGTTATAGTGCTTGTCAGTGTTTGAAGAAAATTCATATATTAAGTATATTAAGCGATAGTATCAATTGCACTTTAAATGTAAGTATACGAGAAAATATTATGAAATTGAGTTCCTAACATATCAGTTTATATGCACACAGATGGCTGGTTAAAACAGAAAAAAGGAAAACTTCTGAAATATGGAATTTCTTTAAAATTGAAAATAAGAAAGCCGTTTGTAATATATGCAAACAACTGCTTTCATACAAATCTTCTGTTACAAATTTGAAAACTCACCTAAAAAGAAAACATCCCCTTATAAATCTACAGAATCTTGGTACTAAAAGATCTACTATTTTAAATGAAGCCGAGCTTCAAGCATCTACATCAGCAAGAACTACAATAAATAGACCTGAAGCGTTAGTTGAAAATCAACAAAGTAAGTACCAAGAAAACATTACTGACTACTTGCTTCCGCGGAAAATGAATATTAGGGCTAAGAAAAAAATTGATGACCAGTTATTAGAACTGTTCACTCTAGATTTGCAACCATTTAGTATTGTGGAAGATAAAGGTTTTAAGAAACTAATTAATTTATTAAATCCATCATATACCTACATTGCCCACCAGAAAAGCTATTAGCACTACATTTCTTCCAGCACTTTATGAAGAAACTTATCATCAGATCCAAAATATGGTAAATAATGTAAAAGCCTTAACAATTACCACAGACTGTTGGACTTCCATTAATAATGATAATTATTTAGCTGTGACCGCTCATTTTATATCTGAAAACTTCGAAATGAAATCAGTACTGTTAGATTGTAGAGTTTCAAATACCTCCCATACTAGCCAAAATTTGGCAACACAAATTAGAAGTATACTTTTAGAGTGGGGAATTAACAGAAAAATCATATTAAGTGTGTCAGATAATGCAGCAAATATTAAAAAAGTACTGTCAGAAGAATTGCAACTTAAGCATTTTGACTGTTTTGCTCATACATTAAATCTTATCGTAACTAAATCACTTACATTAGTTAATGAATTAGTCGAAAATGTGAAAACAATCGTTGGTCATTTTAAAAGAAGCCCACAATCTAATGCAAAACTTTTAGATATACAAAATCAGGCAAATAAAGAGCAAACAAAATTACGGCAAGACGTATCCACACGATGGAACTCCACATACTATATGCTAGAAAGATTTATTGAGCTTGAAGAAGTAGTAAGAACAACTGTAGCATTAATAGATAAAGATTTGCCAATTCTAACATCTACAGATTGGGAGTTAATTAAACAAATTGTTCAAATATTGGAACCTATGGAGGATGCTACTAAAATAGTAAGTGGCGAAGAATATCTGACTGGATCGCTGGTTATCGTTATAGCCAATGGTTTAAAAACCGTATACAACGAACTAAAACAGAAACAATTTTCACAAATTGGATATTCATTATTACAAGAAATTGGAAGCGGAATTGATATAAGATTTGCTACTTTAGAACAGAGTAGCACTTTGATTACGTCTACATTATTAGATCCCAGCAGGGGCGGCTCGTGACGACGTATTTTGGTTTGCAGTACAATGATCCGAGTGCTTCGTGTATTCTCGTGTACTAACTGTAGCGTTTGCTTAGTAAACACCGAAAACACACGAGGCACTCGTATCATTGTACTGCAAACCAAAATACGTCATCACGAGCCGCCCCTGGATCCCAGGTTTAAGAATTTTGCATTTTCTGATGAAAGTACTTTTGAAAAAGTGAAAAAAATAGTGATAAACTTAGTTGCTGCCAAAATAAAAAACAAGGTAACAGAAGCTTCTGAGAAAAGTCAAAATGCCAAAGATGCAAGTGAAGAAAAGTGTTTGCTGTTTAAACATTTGGATCAAAATATTAAGTCAAAAGTATTTCAATCCGTCATATCAGTAGAATCAAAAGCAATAGTAGAAGTGCAAAGATATTTAGAGGAACCTTTACTACCGCGAACGGAAAATCCTTTAGTTTGGTGGCAACAACAATATTCTTTCCCGTTTGTTTCAGAGGTAGCTAAGGAAAAACTTAGTGTGGTAGGGACATCGGTACCTTGTGAAAGAGTATTTTCAAAAGCAGGTACAATATTAGTGGCCAGAAGAAACAGGCTTAAAGCAAAAACGGTACAGCAAATACTGTTTCTAAATAATTGTATTTTTATTAGAATTGTTTTATATTTATGGTTTATATTTTATATGTACTTTTTTTTTTGATCATTATATTTTATTCATTGTCTTATGTCTGTAAATAATATTTTTATATAAACTTTTTAGTTCAGCCCTTATATTTTCTTTGTACCTTTCCTTCAGTCATTAAAAGTTAAAAAAAGAAATTTACGGCATTTAGAAAACGAGGAGTGCGCAGTGAAACAGAATTTATGAAAAAAAAACGCTACTAAAGTTTGGTATTAATAATATATTTAACAGTCATAAAACCATTGATTTTATTACAAGTATCGAAGTATCTACTACAAAATTATACTAATTGTAATATGTACATTATATACAATACTAAGTTAGAGGTATGTATTATTTGGTATTATGGCAGTACGGAATTCTTTTTAACACTGCTACAACTCTATGGTACATGTTATGTACACGACGAATAGATAATCTGCTGCATAAAAAATATTGCTAGCTTAGTATTACTTTCCGTTTGAGCTGCTACGTCAGAAATATTTACATCGGAAAACTGCTACAAAAAGTAGCAGTTTCTTTTCATATTCGTTAGCTGCTACATACTGCTAACGATAGTTAGCAGTTTGCTTCGTAGCAACCCATCACTACTATTTTGCTCTATTTTACTGAACGCGATGGAAAGCGAGTAGCTGTGTTGCATGTTAGTTGACGCCATTTCGCATATTCTAAAAAATCGCTGTTTCTGTCAATCGCCGTTATTTGCGATTTTAGTCAACTGTTGCTATCAGCGATTTTTCAATAACGGCGATTAAATCACCGGTAGCGAAATATCGCTCTTCCCTACCAATTAGGGCCAACATTGATATTTTTTGACGCCGTTATCTTTTTGTTGTGTTTATTAAACCGTTGTTATATATTTTTGTTTTTATTCGCATTTTTATGAACTTTGTTTTTATTTTTGGTGTTGATTAGTTCTAATGTTTTACTTCTTTTGTAATAACGAGCCATCGAAAAAATTCATAATTGGAGTAGATTGTGAAATTGGGTTGGTACTTTAACCTCTTCCACATAATGACACTACTTGATGCTTGACAGTTTCATTTGGTTTCGTTGTAAAAAAAGGTTATGGCATTGAAATGTACCACAACAAAAAAGAAAACAAATAATTTATTCAATATCGAAATCATAATCAAAATTTACATATAACTACAGAAGTTGTTGAAAATGTTGTCCATTTACATCGAAACACAAACAATTTTCTTATTAAGAGTTTTGAAAAATTTGACACAAACTTATAGTTTCAATGTCAAATAATAAATGTCATTATGTAGAAGTGGTTAAAGTATCAACCCAATTTCACAGTCTACTCCTGAATTTTTTCGATGGCTCGTTAGTAAGTTTACCGTAGAACGAAAACTATAATTAAATTGGTCATTTTATAAAAATATTTTATATTTTTGGAACTTCCTTAAATTCCATATTCTATAGGAAAAATACATAATTGTGATTATAGCTCATGCAAGACACAAACTTCTAATACTTCAAAAACTAAAAATATGCTTTAAAGGAGCAGTAATCGAGAGCCATTTTAATCATTATCCGTTGTTTCTTTAAATTTATCATCTATTAATACATCTAATTATGGAGCTATTACATCAACTTGTAAGTATAAATGAAAGGTACAAAGTATATAGAAAATATTAATACATACAAATTTGTAGCAATCATATCCATTCAGGAATCTATGAATAACCCATCTGCAAGCAGTAAAAAGTAAACTTCTGGTATGTACAACTTATTCAATTAGATTATTTACAAGACTCAAATTTTTTTCAGGACTTCATATTGAAAAGCTTGGGAGTGACACCTATTACAGAACTTTGCTCCAAAGCTAATAAATTATACAATTGTGCTTTAAACTTGAAATCTGCTGCTGCAGAATTGTTCATTTTATATCATTATATTACATAATGTATATATGTTAAGATCTTGCATTTCGCTATTGTGTTCTTACTTTAATCAAATCTCAAATGCTTGTGATATGCATACTGTTTCACAAAGTACCATAATTAATCTTTTAATTTGTATTTTTCTGGAAATACATTTCATTTTTTTTTGTATTATAGAAAATTCAGTTTACTTGTTTGCATTTATTATTTTTTTCTTTATTGTGCTTTACTTGTGTTTTAGTGTGTTGTTAGTTTTCTATCATATTGCATAATGTATCCAGTGTTAATATTATTATTTTCTTTTGGTTGAATAGTTGTGATTACATTCATTTTATATTTCTCATAATTGAGATTACCAGTAGATTATTATTAAGTACATATTTATTATATTTAAATTTAATTTTTTTTATTAAATGTATATACTACTAATTATGTTTTTTGACTTTTGTTATATCTTTGTACAAGAACCAATTTTATTATTTGATTTAGTGTATACTAGGCACATTGTAATTGGTAAATGTAATTATACTTATTTTCACAAGTTATTGCAGAAAATCATGGAAATTATATTTACCAATTTCAATATGGCTAGGATATACTAAATATTAAAAAAAGAATATATTCAAGTAAGCTACGATTTAAAATATCTTTTCGTCAGAGGCGCTAAATCTTGTTTTAAAAGCTTGTTAATAAGATAACTTTCTGTTTTATTCATTTTCTATGCACTTGACTTCGAATGTTTCTGAACACCCGTTACATTGTGGGCTTGTATTCTTTTCTATAAATATTGTTTAGTTTGGCCTATGTAGTAACTATCGTAATCGGGACATGGTATTATAGATGACATGTGTTTTTGTAATCGGTTTGCTTCCCGTCATGCATTGAATTTTGGGATGATCAGTGGTCACCCACCATATTTGTTTTTCTGTTCGAAGTGTTTGTTGTTCTGTGTGTATTGTATGTGTTATAGACTTTGTTATAGTAGCGTCTAAAGTGTTTATAGACTTTGTTCAGCTGATTTTTTTCAGGTTTTTTAAAATTTTCATGATGAGCCTGCAGGTTTTTAAGTGGCAAAAACTATAGAAAATTTAGTTTAAATGAGTTTTTCAAATATTGTAAAACAAAGTGTTCGAAACATAAAAAAAATAAATACTTGTATATACATATATATATATATAACTTCGTGACCTTGGTATGATATGGTAAACCTAATCAGTAGGCGATTAAAGGTCTGTATATTACTTCAAAATATATGTATTTAAAAAACTCTACATGTTTCGGCAGTACGCCTTTATCAAGAGGATACAAAATATAAATGACAGGATATATATCCTGTCATTTATATTTTGTATAAAGGATAAAGGCGTACTGCCCAAACATGTAGGGTTTTTTAAATACATATATTTTGAAGTAATATACAGACCTTTAATCGCCTACTGATTAGGTTTACCATATATATATATATATATATATATATATATATATATATATATGAAAAAAAAACACATCCGTCCAGAAACGTGCATATATCGATATTTCACTGTCGTTACAGATCATCAGTACACGATATTCTAACATGGACATGATTTTATTTTTATACTTTCGTGTATATATACGAATTATATTGAATTTAATTGGAGTGAGAAATAGCAATTATTCAAATCTCCTCTCACATGTAATTGTCGCTAAATTTGTGCAATTGATTCTACAATCTGACAAGATTACTCCTGTCGAAGAATGTAGACGCAAACACGTCGCGACGTTAGCCATCCACCTGTGCGGATAATGAAAATTGTATGAAAAAAAAAACCACATCCGTCCAGAAACGTGCATATATCGATATTTCACTGTCGTTACAGATCATCAGTACACGATATTCTAACATGGGCATGATTTTATTTTTATACTTTCGTGTATATATACGAATTATATTGAATTTAATTGGAGTGAGAAATAGCAATTATTCAAATCTCCTCTCACATGTAATTGTCGCTAAATTTGTGCAATTGATTCTACAATCTGACAAGATTACTCCTGTCGAAGAATGTAGACGCAAACACGTCGCGACGTTAGCCATCCACCTGTGCGGATAATAATAATAATAATACATTCTTCGACAGGAGTAATCTTGTCAGATTGTAGAATCAATTGCACAAATTTAGCGACAATTACATGTGAGAGGAGATTTGAATAATTGCTATTTCTCACTCCAATTAAATTCAATATAATTCGTATATATACACGAAAGTATAAAAATAAAATCATGTCCATGTTAGAATATCGTGTACTGATGATCTGTAACGACAGTGAAATATCGATATATGCACGTTTCTGGACGGATGTGGTTTTTTTCATACAATTTTCATTATCCGCACAGGTGGATGGCTAACGTCGCGACGTGTTTGCGTCTACATTCTTCGACAGGAGTAATCTTGTCAGATTGTAGAATCAATTGCACAAATTTAGCGACAATTACATGTGAGAGGAGATTTGAATAATTGCTATTTCTCACTCCAATTAAATTCAATATAATTCGTATATATACACGAAAGTATAAAAATAAAATCATGTCCATGTTAGAATATCGTGTACTGATGATCTGTAACGACAGTGAAATATCGATATATGCACGTTTCTGGACGGATGTGGTTTTTTTTTTCATACAATTTTCATTATCCGCACAGGTGGATGGCTAACGTCGCGACGTGTTTGCGTCTACATTCTTCGACAGGAGTAATCTTGTCAGATTGTAGAATCAATTGCACAAATTTAGCGACAATTACATGTGAGAGGAGATTTGAATAATTGTTATTTGTCACTCCAATTAAATTCAATATAATTTATATATATATATATATATATATATATATATATATATATATATATATATATATATATACATATGGTAAATTCAATCAGTTGGCGATTTAAGGTCTGGCTTTACTTTAAAGTATATATATTTAAAACAACCCTACATGTTTCGGCAAAACATGTAGGGTTGTTTTAAATATATATACTTTAAAGTAAAGTCAGACCTTAAATCGCCAACTGATTGAATTTACCATATCATAAAAAGGTCACTAAATAATTATATATATATATGTATATATATATATATATTTATATATATATATATATATATTTATATATATATATATTTATATATATATATACCGGGTGGGGCACATAAAGTGTTACAGAGCAATAGCACTCAAACGATTAATCATATCGAAAAATGTTTCAGACAAAAGTTTCAGTGTTCGGGAAGGCGGTCATACTGGGCCACCCAGTTTTTTGATCGGTGTAGGGGTAGAAGCTACGTCAATGTCAACTCCAATTTTTTAAATGGAACCATGTATTTTCTTTTCAATAACATTATGACAGATTTTAAGACGAATTCAGCGACCTACAACACAAGGTCATTCTAGTCACGCAAAGTATAAAAATAGTCGAAAAATCGAAAAATATCGGAATAATCGGAATAACTGTCAACGCATACGGCTCTCAGTTAGTCACGCAATACCTTCTATTGTGAGTACATCGGATCGCGAAAATGAACGATTATCAAGAATATTTTGATATGTTAATGGTGCTGGGGGAATTCCGCAAACATTACAGAAACGCTGAGCAGTTGTACGCGGCTCGTTATCCGGACAGACAACAAAAATCGCACATGGCATTTAAGCGATTAGCTGACCGTTTCTGTCGCTTCGGTACAATGAAACAAACACGAGCCAAACGTCGACCGATTGTTGATGAAAATGCGGCTGCTATCTTAGCTTTTACTGCACAAAATCTCCATGCGGGCACCAGGCAAATGGAAAGAGAGAGTGGAATTAGTCGGCGATCTGTATTAAGAATATTACATCAACACAAATTACATCCGTATTGTATGTCACTGCATCAGGATTTGTACGGCAATGATTTCCAAAATCGCGTCAATTTCTGTAACTGGATTCGTCGAAAAATGGACACGGATGTTTCATTTTTGAGTCATGTGCTTTTTTCTGACGAAGCTAACTTCACAAATACGGGAAATGTGAATAGACATAACATGCATTACTGGGCAAATGCGAATCCTCGATGGACGAGAACTGTACGATATCAACATCCGTGGTCCGTTAATTGTTGGGCCAGCATTGTCGGCGATCACGTCATTGGTCCACATTTTTTTGAAGGTGGGCAAGTTTACGCAAACTTTCTGCAAAACGTACTGCCCGAATTACTGGAAGACGTGCCCTTGCTAGTTCGCATAAACATGTGGATGCAACACGACGGTGCACCATCCTATTATGCTCTATGTGCAAGACAAGTGATGAATGAGATTTTTGGTAAAAAATGGATAGGACGAGGCGCTACTGTTGCTTGGCCACCTCGTTCACCAGATCTAACACTAATGGATTACTTTTTCTGGGGTTTTGTCAAAGGACACGTAATGGTGGAAGCACCTACCACGCCTGACGACATGAGAGAAAGAATACGCCGAGCATGCACCGAAATTACACCACAAATGTTGGCTAACGTTAGACGGTCGTTTCCTCGGAGAATTAACCACTGCTTACAAGCGGAGGGTGGTCACTTCGAGCATCTTCTGTAGGTAGACCCAAACCAAAGTTAGTGGATCCTTTGATGCTGATTATTCCGATATTTTTCGATTTTTCGACTATTTTCATACTTTGCGTGACTAGAATGACCTTGTGTTGTAGGTCGCTGAATTCGTCTTAAAATCTGTAATAATGTTATTGAAAAGAAAATACATGGTTCCATTTAAAAAATTGGAGTTGACATTGACGTAGCTTCTACGCCTACACCGATCAAAAAACTGGGTGGCCCAGTATGACCGCCTTCCCGAACACTGAAACTTTTGTCTGAAACATTTTTCAATATGATTAATCGTTTGAGTGCTATTGCTCTGTAACACTTTATGTGCCCGACCCTGTATATATATATTTCACTTACAAAATCCGCACAAGCATGTTCGTTCTAAGAAAATTGGTTCTGGGTGTCCAAACACATGTGGCACATGAATGCGTACCCGTGTAGAAAAAACAACAATATGCTTGAAAAAGACTGAATTGATAAAAGTCGAAACGTCGCAAACAAACATCTAAATTCAATAAAAGGTCGCTAAAACCAATAAAAATCTATTATTTTTAATATTAAAACACGGCCAATAAAATAAAAAAGAAAAACAAAATTCTTTAAACACTAAATATATTTATATATATAGTATTTTCGTGACCTTGGTATGATATGGTAAATTCAATCAGTCGGCGATTAAAGGTCTGGTTTACTTCAAAGTATATATATTTAAAACAACCCTACGTGTTTCGGCAATGATGCCTTTATCAAGGATATAAAATATAAATGACAGAATATAAATGTCAAATAATTAAGTTGCTCAATTATTTGACATTGACACACTGTCTCTTGCTCATATTGACACACTGTCATTGTCATTGACACACTGTCTCTTGCTCATATTTATCACGCTCCTCATCAGCTAAAGGTTTCATTTCTACCTCTTTACTTAAATAATTTTTATATAAAAAAGTAACATCAGTTTCTAGCTCTCTAATAAAAGATGTGGCTGCATTTTGTCCACGATATAAACGCAATTTACTCAGATTATCATCAAAACTACATTTGACATAATAGGCAACAGAATATGGTTCATGTTCGAAACATTTCACAGTAAATGGTTTGGAAGGATCCGGTTCTGACGTATCAATAGGTTTTAATATTGCTTCGAAATCAGCATAAACCGCAAAAGGAACTCTTAATTGTCGTTCAAATTTATCAAATTTTAATACATATTCTGGTAGTTCCTCTCCGTACTTATTGATTTTTAATTCTGTGCCGGGAAACACTGCCTTCACCTGCTTACAATCTTCATTTTCATGTCTTCGTAATTTATCTCCGCATGTGAAGAAAATTAAACACCCTTCACATATGTATTTTTGATGTCCTGATAAAGATTTCTGTGACGAAACTAGTCGCGACAAATTCTTTATCCAACAGTAATGTGAATTTACATTTTCTGAGGTAACAAGTAATACATTAATATGAGCTATTCTTCTCCGCTTCGTAAAATATAATGGGCCCACTACTTCTTGAGCTCTCACATTATTCTGAAAACATTCTTCTATACAATATACATTAATGGATATATTATTTTGCTCTTCAAACTTATGGATATCAGTAAAATCTGCAACTGTACTATAATTTGGATACGATTAAAATCTTTGCGGGAGTCCTACTGGTTCCCTTAAAGCAGAAGTAACGGCCCAAGCGAGACATTTGTTGTCAGAATTTGTCACCAACATTTATTATAGCCTTCTTTTTCATTACTGATGGTGGTAAGTCCATATAAGTGGAACCTCTCAATGGACTAAACTTATTCATATTTATTTCCAAATATAAAACGTTGCTCAATGTCCTCCCTGAAATATAATAAAAATAGTAATTTATAACACTGTGAGGAATTAAAAATAACCTTATTTTACCTGAATCGCACTCCTGAAATTCACTCATTTTATTCTTAATCTCATCAATAAAATCTGCGTATAGCTAATATAAATTACTTCCATGGGTTATCTAAAGACGGCAGACTATGTGCCCACACTGTCAAATTTAATAATAATATGTTTATATACTGAGAAGGATTGTTCGACGTTGAGAGATGTTATATTTGCATAGTTAAAGTGCTCTTTGTATCTGTACAATGGATCTTCAGTATTGGTAAAAAGTTGCCCTAATTTTGTAAAATCTACATTTTTATCTAATACACCTTATGTGTATTATTAAATTTAACAGTGTGGGGCACGTTGTCTGCCGTCTTTAGTTATGACTTTATTTCGAGTATTAAACGATTTTATTTCTACATTTTCCTTCGTCAATAAATAATATAAATCATACAATTCCAAATTCACTTTCATAGAAGTATGTATACTTAGAATACTATCCATAAGTGCTATCACTTTCTCCCTAATATTATTTGCAAATTCTTCCACATCAACGTATATGCGAGACGAATCACATACTTGATAACATACTATTCTATCCCCGAACGTGCCAACACTCTTCTTTACACCATTATCGATTATTACGAACGCTTTAGTACGGTGTAAAGTACTGCGGATATGTGCAGTATAACAATTTGTTTCTATATATACATCACAGATATCACATTTCATTAATTCTACTTCGTTATCGCTAAATTTCATTCTCTTCCCTTTACAAGAAGTTAACATGTGGCGACTTCTGTTATCTCCTCGAGTAAACGTCTTCCCACAGTATTAACATTCAAACATATTAACTTATTATTTTCCAAATATGCACTGAGTAGAGTATCTCAGCCGATTCTAACACCTCCTCATTGACCTTGATCGCATATATATTGGCGATCAAGGTCAATGAGGAGGTGTTAGAATCGGCTGAGTAGTCAAGGTCATTAAAAGGTCGAAGCAGATTATTAAAAAGTCACACCAAAGTCAAAGTTATTTCCAAGGTCAGTCAAGGTCATGAGAAGACCAAGGTCGTACCAAGGTCAAGGACATTTGAAGGTCAAGGGTGTTTGAAGGTCAAAGGCATTTGAAGGTCAATGACATTTGAAAGTCAAGGGCATTTGAAGGTCAAGGATGTTTGAAGGTCAAGGACATTTGAAAGTCAAGGGTATTTGGAGGTCAAGGGCATTTAAAGGTCAAGGACATTTGAAGGTCAAGGACATTTGAAGGTCAAGGACATTTGAAGGTCAAGGGCATTTGAAGGTCAAGGACATTTGAAGGTCAAGGTAATCACTTAAAGATTACATCGAGGTAGGGGTTCAACCGTGAATATATAAATAATAACAAATGAATTTTTCTATCATAAAGTGTTAAGTTTTCTTAATATTTGTTTGAACATATAAGTAGATATGGGTGCAGCACACGAAAGAAAAAATAGAGTGATTGTAGTGGAATTAGAATGGAGTAGTGATGATGAGTTAAGTGAAGCTGAAGACGATATCGAGTACGATATTGAGGAGGAACAAGGAGATGATACAGACGAGGTAGATATTGAGGAGGAAGAAATTGAGGACGACATATTTGAAATAGAGACGATTATTTTAATCGATGATATGGAGAGTAGAATGTATGACTTTGATTAATTGGATTGATTATACATATAATCCTAAGATGTTTATTGTTACTAGTATAAATAAGTCAATGTAATTTATAAGTTTGAAATGTTTTCACACATAAAATAGTATAATATTAAGCTTGACCTTCGACGAGGTGTATATATGGTGATGGTCGTTCAATTCCAGCAACAGTTGAGCCGGTACAGTGGAGGTGTTGTTTCTATTCAGTGCATATTTGGAAAATAATAAGTCAATATGTTTGAATGTGAATACTGTGGGAAGACGTTTACTCGAGGAGATAACAGAAGTCGCCACATGTTAACTTCTTGTAAAGGGAAGAGAATAAAATTTAGCGATAACGAAGTGGAATTAATGAAATGTGATATCTGTGATGTATATGTAGAAACAAATTGTTATACTGCACATATCCGCAGTACTTTACACCGTACTAAAGCGTTCGTAATAATCGATAATGGTGTAAAGAAGAGTGTTGGCACGTTCGGGGATAGAATAGTAAGTTATCAAGTATGTGATTCGTCTCGCATATACGTTGATGTGGAAGAATTTGCAAATAATATTAGGGAGAAAGTGATAGCACTTATGGATAGTATTCTAAGTATACATACTTCTATGAAAGTGAATTTGGAATTGTATGGATTATATTATTTATTGACGAAGGAAAATGTAGAAATAAAATCGTTTAATACTCGAAATAAAGTCATAACCCATGGAAGTAATTTATATGAGCTATACGCAGATTTTATTGATGAGATTAAGAATAAAATGAGTGAATTTCAGGAGCGCGATTCAGGTAAAATAAGATTATTGTTAATTCCTCACAGTGTTATAAATTACTATTTTTATTATATTTCAGGGTGGACATTGAGCAACGTTTTATATTTGGAAGTAAATATGAATAAGTTTAGTCCATTGAGAGGTTCCACTTATATGGACTTACCACCATCAATAAAGAAAAAGAAGGCTATAACAAATGTTCAAAATTCTGACAACAAATGTTTCGCTTGGGCCGTTACTTCTGCTTTAAGGGAACCAGTAGGACTCCCGCAAAGAGTTTCATCGTATCCACATTATAGTACAGTTGCAGATTTTACTGATATACATTTCCCTGTAAATTTAAAAGATATCCATAAGTTTGAAGAGCAAAATAATATATCCATTAATGTATATGGTATAGAAGAATGTTTTCAGAATAATGTGAGAGCTCAAGAAGTAGTGGGCCCATTATATTTTACGAAGCGGAGAAGAATAGCTCATATTAATTTATTACTTGTTACCTCAGAAAATGTAAATTCACATTACTGTTGGATAAAGAATTTGTCGCGACTAGTTTCGTCACAGAAATCTTTATCAGGACATCAAAAATACATATGTGAAGGGTGTTTAATTTTCTTTACATGTGAAGATAAATTACGAAGACATGAAAATGAAGATTGTAAGCAGGTGAAGGCAGTGTTTCCCGGCACAGAATTAAAAATCAATAAGTACGGAGAGGAACTACCAGAATATGTACTAAAATTTGATAAATTTGAACGACAATTAAGAGTTCCTTTTGTGGTTTATGCTGATTTCGAAGCAATATTAAAACCTATTGATACGTCAGAACCGGATCCTTCCAAACCATTTACTGTGAAATGTTTCGAACATGAACCATATTCTTTTGCCTATTATGTGAAATGTAGTTTTGATGATAATCTGAGTAAATTGCGTTTATATCGTGGACAAAATGCAGCCACATCTTTTATTAGAGAGCTAGAAACTGATGCTACTTTTTTATATAAAAATTATTTAAGTAAAGAGGTAGAAATGAAACCTTTAACTGATGAGGAGCGTGATAAATATGAGCAAGAGACAGTGTGTCATATTTGTGAAAAAGCAATAGCAGTCCCTGAAGAAAAAGTTCGTGACCATGATCATATGACAGGATTTTATCGGGGTGCAGCACATATGGTATGTAATATAAATTATAAAGAGCCCCGAAATATACCTATTATCTTTCATAATTTGTCAAATTATGATCACATTTGTTTGTAAAAGTGCTGGCCCTGGAAAAGGAGGATGTAGATGTTATTGCACAAAATAAAGAGAAATATATTTCATTTTCCAAAAAAGTTCACGTGGGAGATATAATAGATTGTAATGGTAAGAAAAGAAACGTGTTCTACAAGTTGAGATTTATAGACTCATTTCGATTTATGAATTCCTCTTTGACGAAATTATCATCTTATTTAGACAATGAACAATGTGAGGAAATTAGAAGATATTATATGGGTGAAAAATTTGAATTAATCCGACAGAAGGGTGTATTCCCATATAACTATGTTACGTCTTATGAAACTCTTTCATTCTCGGAATTACCCAACAAAGAGTGCTTTTATGATATACTATCAGATAGTGACATAAGTGATGAAGACTATTGCAGAGCTCAAAGGGTTTGGAATTTATTCGATTGTAAAACACTAGGACAATATAGTGATATATATATACAATCAGATGTATTATTACTAGCAGATGTATTTGAAAATTTTCGAAACATTTGCCTGCACAATTACAAATTAGATCCTGCACATTATTTTACTTCTCCAGGATTAAGCTGGGATGCTATGCTGCGTATGACGGGTGTTAGTTTGGAACTATTAACAGATGCAGATATGTTTCACTTTTTTAAAAGCGGTATACGTGGAGGTGTGAGCATGTGTTGCAAAAGAATGGAAAAAGCTAACAACGAATTCCGGATTTTGATTCATCCGAAGCGAAAAAATATATTCTATATTTAGATGCAACGAATTTATATGGTTATGCTATGTCATTCAGTTTACCAGTTAGTGATTTTCAATGGTTAACAAATGAAGAACTACCGACGATGGATATACAAGCCTTAGAAGACGATGGAGATTATGGTTATGTTTTCGAAGTAGATTTAGAATATCCTGCAAATCTTCACGAACAGCACAATGACTTTCCTTTTTGCCCCGAACATGTTATTCCACCTAATTCAAAGTATGGGAAATTGATTCCAAACCTTGTCGATAAATCAAATTACGTCATACATTACTTAACTTTGAAACAATGTCTTAATAATGGTTTGATATTACGAGGAATACGTCGAGGAATTAGATTTAAACAAAGTACTTGGTTAAAGAAATATATTGATTTCAATACAAAAAAACGAAATGAATCCACCAACGACTTTTTAAAACAGTTTTATAAATTAATGGTGAATAGTATATTTGGAAAGACGATGGAAAATGTAGAAAATCGAATAAATATAAAATTGGTTTCACATTGGGAAACTATTCATAAAAGGCTTGGCGCTGAGGCGTATATAGCAAAACCAAATTTTAAATCTTGTAAAATCTTTTGTGACTCTCTTACAGCCATCGAATTAACAAAGGTACGTGTAGATTACGTAAAACCTATATATGTGGGATTCACAATTTTGGAACTAGCTAAGAGGGTAATGTATAGTTTTTTCTATGGTTTCTTAAAACCTTTGTATGATACAGACGTTTCATTATTGTATACAGATACAGATTCATTGATTATAAGTGTGCAAAATTATAATGTATATAATGATATAAAAGAACATTTACATATGTTTGATACATCAAATTTTACTGTCGATAATATTCATGGAATACCTCCCACTTCACCCAGGTTGGGAAAAATGAAGGATGAATATGCTGGAAAAATTATTGAGTATTTTTATGGAACAGGTGCTAAAGCTTATTGTCTAAAACTACTTGATAAAACTGTAAAAACTGCAAAGGGAGTGAAGAAATACGTTATTGATAAAAATTTATCAGTAACTGATTATAAAACTGTGGTGGAAGATGATGGAAATATAATGAGGAAAATGTACATATTCCGTTCTGAATTGCACACAATATACACGGAATTGAGGAATAAAGTTGCTCTCTCGTCTAAAGATGATAAACGATATATTCTCCCTGATAAAAGCAATACTTTGGCGTGGGGTCATTATAAAATAGAAGGCATTACACGGGAAGAAAACTTACAAAATATTCTTTTAGAACTAAATGCTCTGACATAGATATCTAATTTTTTGTAAATGTATTAGTCATTAATGTATTTTAGCAATGATATAAATTATGTGTATCTTTTGTAAAAGTGTGTTATAAATAATTGTAAGTTGTTTAATCCAACTTGATATTAGTTAATTCTACTTATTTGTATTAATTATTTATAAAATAAAAAACATTTCAAACTTATTTAGTACTTTTTATTTTAAATTATATGATCAGCTAAACCTCTACAACACATTATCCTTAGAAATCCAAGAGTTGTGTGATGAAGGCATGCCAAGCCACTTTACGAGAACTTTACCCTTCTGTCGTCGTATAATTTTTTCAACAAGATATACGTCCGGATGCTTCACTTTCAGCAACTCTGATTCGTAAAACCCCCCTAAAATATTCTGTTTTTGCGAATCTTGTAGTAGATAGGTACTGGGGAAGGTATTTTGAACTTTTCTTACTGTGAATATCTCATTCGACCAATTTGGCGTATACATTTTAGAAAACACGTGCCTGTATTTACTGATACGAACGAAGTCTCCCACCTTAAAATTTGAAATTCTTGGATCACCTACTTTAATATTACTATAAACTGTATCCAAAATACTTCTAACATTTCTTTGATTAACTACTACAGGTTTGTGCCTTGTTGTTCGATGTACGGTATTATTATAATCTTTGACTAGTCCTTGCAACATATCTATCCAACGATAATTCCCATTGAAGCTGAATTCCTTCCACATCTTATTTTTTAGGGTTCTATTAAAACGTTCGACAATGGAACTTTTTAGATTGGAATAGGTAGTGTAGTGATTAATATTATACTGATCCATAAGCTTCTTGAAATGAGAGTTGAAAAATTCCTTTCCTTGGTCGCTTTGAACATTCTTCGGAATATTTTTTTTCCCAGTTGAGAGTATGGATTTCATGGCGTTCATTACTTCAATCGCTGTTTTATTTTTTATTGGAATTGCCCAGGCGAATTTCGAAAATGTGTTTATACATACAAAAATGTATTTGAAATTGTCGTTTTCTTTTGCGTACGGTATCATTTCAACCAGATCGATTTGAAATAGGTCCCGCAATCCTTTTATGATGACCCGACGTCGAGTAAACCTCCTCCGAGCTGGTCTATGTATTTCATTTACAACATCCCTCCTAATTGACGACATTTCCTTCGATGACTATTTCCGCAAATACTGCTTCTGTTTTTGGTGGCGTAGGTTTGGTACCAACGTATATCAACCTAAACGTTGTTCCTTCTGCCAATTCTATCGGTCTCTTGGAATTAAATAGTTCCTTATCAATTTGCAGTGTTGTTAATTTCTCGTTAGAATAGTGTACATTTATAACCTTCCCACGATATAATTTATTCTTATATAAATAAGTATGTTTCGCCAATGACGTACTTACATAATAACCCATAAGGTCAATGGAACCGTCACTATATATTGGAATAATATAGTTCGAAGTTGCTGTTGCACTGGGAGAAGGAATATTTTTTTTATGCATTTGTAATACTTCTTGAAATTTAGGATGTTTGAGAAAGTCTGAGACTACGTCTACATCCATTAAATGTCTCTTAAGGACATGCTTGTTTACGTGTCTTCCAAATTTATCTATTGTCATCGTTACCTATCATTGGTGTCGAAATATAAACTGTCATACAACCAAGAATTTACAGAGTATACAGAGAGACTATTTTATAATTTTTGACTCTTTCAACTCCTCTATTATTGACAATATCTCGTTCTGGTGCCCTGAGTGACCGGCATCCTTCGATGCTATTAGTAGCCTCAATCTATCACACAGTTCATTCACATCGTCCCAGAACTTATATTCAATTTTACTTTTAGGTACAACCATCTTTTGCATGGATACCTTATTTGACAAACCTAAGCCAGTCTTCCAAGTTTGACTCCACCAAACTTCAGGTTTCTTCCCTTGTATAATAGGTTTTATAATTGATTTGTATTTAAAACCTTTACTGGCTGCAAACTTCCTATCAGGATCGTAATCAACTCGATGAGAGTTTGTATCACTGAGAATAAATTTATAATTCTTTGCATCAGCATATAAAAATTTCCCTGGTTTCTTCTTGAAAAGCAATTCTAGTAAACCTTTTGTTGCCTTATAAGTGAATTAACCGATGATAATGTTGGGTCCATCAAATCTAACATCATTGTTTCCAATTTTTAAATCCCCACTGACTTCGTGAACACCATATTTTTCATCAAATTCATCGTTTTCATCGGTCATTAAACCGATAAGATATGGCCGTATAGTACGATCATAATCTCTCAATGATTCTTTAACTTCATCCGTTTCTAGAAGGGTTTTATTCAACGATTTGTTAGCAATTATCGACTTAGCTGGACGCGTACTCAATAGTGATACGGCATGTGCCATTGATTTATCTAAATCCATACTTCCACTTGTATCTGTTTCGTCTTCTTTACTTCCATCTTCTTCCCTTCCTTCTGGCGTTTCTGGCAACAGGTGACCTATGTAGTCATCTTCTAAGAATGTAGGTTGTGTGAATGACGTTGACATCTTAGGTGTTGGGGCATCTGGTTCAGAGTCCAGTGTTGCTAGAACTTTAGATGTTCGAGGTGTAGTACCAACTCCTTCCAATTTGCGCTTGGTCGGGGAAGAATGAGTGTATGGGCTAAACCAGGACACATGTTTTCGTGAAGGTGTCCCTTGCCGTATAATAGACGTTCCTTGTACTGCTGCATAGGATTTTTCTGGAAAAATTTTAGACCATGTGTCTGGTGTATCCTCCATAGCGTCCTTCGAGTGGGGAGTTCTACTTTGCTTCGGAATGGTACTACCTAATTTCACGGCAATTTCTTGCAAAGGTTTGGATATAGGTGCATACTGTATATCAATATCTCTTTGAGACTTCGCGATATCAGCCCTTAGTGTTCTCAATTTTTCTTTTAAAACTGTGCGAGCTTTTACTAAATTATTTATTAATTTATCATCCATGTCTCTTTACTATTTAACGAATACTTAAATACTGATGTAGATTTCCTAAAGTAGGATCCTTTTAATGGTGTTTTTAGAGGAACTTATTGTAAATGTATATAAGTATCAAAACCTAAACGGTATCTTCCTTCATTATACTTACAGTCAGTATCGATAAATAATAGACCCAATGATTTCTTCCAACACATTCTGCATACGTTTAAAAACTGTTCAAAACTTAAGTCATGGATGTGATCGTTAAATATATGTTTCAAATTAGTACCATCTTGTTGAAATAAAATTAAAAGATTTGTATTATCCCTCAACAATTGTTTAGGAACAGCACTATATGTTTGAATTAAATAAAAACAATCTAAATTCCGATGCCTACCGAAAGAGAAGAACTGCTTGACAATATTCAAATTAATAGTGGGTATATCGTCAAACATAACGACTGAATAGTCGGCAACTTGGTCCGGTGTTATCATATCAATCGGATCCGTATATTCAAAATAACCTATCTCTGGAATAGTTGCCATTACATGTTTAAGATATTCATATTTCTGTTGATGAAGAGATCCACAGCAGATGTAAATATTTTTGAAGCGCAACCCATTAGGATGTAATAATAAAGTAAGGAGGGCATTCGTTTTACCACATCCTGAAGGACCCACTATTAGTGCTCTCTTACAAGTACCACCAAATAGATTGCTGTGTCGGTTAAAATTCTTCTCATGAAATACGGAATCGTAGTTGTATAAAGGTAATGATAATGGTTGTGCTTCTAGCTGCATACTGCACTTCATGAATTCACGATGTATACTGAACCATATTAGCTGTAGACGCTTCTTATTAATTGAAAAAAAGCAAATTTCTACATCTTAAATGACATTAAATTTTATTATATTTATTTACATTATTTACATTTCATTATATTTTTACATATTAATAAATTTTATTATATTTATTTACATTATTTACATTTCATTATATTTTTACATATTAAAAGACATTAAATTTATTATTTTATTTCAAATTTGTGCAATATTTGCTTTATTATTTAAGTTACTAGCTGTACACAAGCTTTGGCATCGGTAATATTCCTGATGGAAATGGTGGGTCATATCCTGATGGAAATGGTGAAGGTGGACGTGTTGAAAATGGTGAAGTACAAATGTTGGAAATGGTGAAGAACAAACGTTGGAAATGGTGAAGCACAAAAGTTTGAAGAAATTATTGAAGAGGAAATTGTTGAAGAGATAGGAAATTGTTGAAGAGATAGGAAATTGTTGAAGAGATAGGAAATTGTTGAAGAGATATGAAAATAATAATAAACAAAATTAATAATATTAATTTTGTTTATTATTTTCATACCTCTTCAGCAGTTCTCTGATGACCTTCTGTGGGGCCATCGCCACCGGTTTTGGCACCGGTTGGGCAGGTGTGTGATCTTCATCATCATCATCATTTGATGATCCCCACGAGTCCTCCGCTATCTCTGAATACGGCGGCGGCTTCAGTATTGATGCTTGCGGCCGCGGTGTTGATGTTTGCGGCTGTGGTGTAGGCGGTGGTGTTGTAGGTGCTGGTGTTGCAGGTGTTGGTGGTGGTGCTGGTGTTGATGGCATCGCTGCTGATACCGATACATTGAGTATCGGTGAACGGCGGCCTGGTGTCGATGTCACCGTCACCAGCACTTTAGTAGGTGCGGAAGTATTTAGCTGGAATTCCTGTAAATGTAATATCTTTATATTGAGCTCCATGAAAAAGGTTAAAATCAACAAACATATTAACACTATTTCTTCTGACGAATATCACCCCATGGAAAAGATAATGTAAATATTCCCAAATCCATACTTCCTTACCAGATGTCACCCCAGGATATTGACAGTTAGACAGTTATCCTTACAGTAATATACAGTGATATATTAACTGTAAGGATAACTGTAAGGATGTTGACAGTTACATTTACTGTAAATATTACTATTGTAAGGTGGAAGGATGGACAGTTATATTTACTGTAAATATTACTACAAATATTACTATAAATATTTCCAAATCATTATTCCCAAATCATACTATTACGGTCTATGTCTACGTACGAGGGTCTAACTTCGTTATTGAACATATCAATAAATCAAAGTCTGCAGTGCAAAATTTAAAAGCATGTAATTAGTTTAAAGTACCAATAAATCAATCTGTAGTGCAAAGTTTAAAAGCATAATAAATTATCCATCATCACTGTCATCATCATTACTATTGATATGTTCAACTATCAAAGCTTTGATTTGTCCGAATCGATTTTTCTTCCTCCGGTAAGATTGAACTTTCTCATTAATATGAACATCTGGGATGTTCGTATTAATGGCACCATTATGGAGTTGAAGATACAGGTCGACGTCTGCGATCCAACCGGATACCTGCTCATTCATATGGACAAGGGAGGCATCTCTAACTGACGAATTTCTCTCAAGGTGCGACATAACTTTGTCAGAAAGTTCTTTAAAATCCGCAGCGAGAGTGTTGCGTGGTTGACGTTGATGTGATGGAAATGGTTGAGGTTCTGATAAGGGCGGTTGTGTTTGAGGTGCTTGATATTCTGGTTCAAATGGTTGATATTGAGGTGGATGACATTCTTGGTCTAATGAAGGTGGATGTAGTTGAGTTTCTAAAGGAAGTGGTTGAGGTTCTCCATTTGATCTAGGTTCGGAGGCTTGTCTTTGTCTTTGGTAGGGGGTAATCAAAGGCGAAGGGGCAGGCGAAGGGGTAATCAAAGGCGAACGATGGGACAGCGGTGAATTTTGATCTCGAGGATCTCGAGAAGGATCTGGTTGAGGATCTGATTGAGGATGATCTCGAGAGGGATCAGGTTGAAGCGGTGGATTGCCAGGTGAATGAGCAGATAGAAATATAACCGATGATGACTCATGTGCCACTACTGTTTTTTCTATAGGTGATAGATCCACTGGTGGTGGTACTGCAGCAGCTGACACCATTGCAGTACCAGAGTGTACCTGTCTACCCAGAAGTAGTCTCTTGAGAGTACTACTACTCTCTCTCACACTAGAAATGGGTGTAGAAGCAATTGCATGCGTCCAAGCAACTGTTTGCGTCTGTGTATTTGTCAGTTGTTGTCATTTTTGTTCTCGTCGCGTCTGTGTATTTGTCTGTTGTCGTCGTTTTTAATCTCTAGAATTATCTATTCGAACCCTTCTTAAAACATCTAAAACTTCCATTTTTAAAATTGTTACTATCACACTTTCACAACAAACTTCTTCTCTAGACAAATATCTTTCTATACTAAAGCATAATCCTCTCTTTATTTCTTAATATCCCAAAATCAACATACCAAAACTCCCTCTCACTTAAATAAATCTACACCAAAACTTTATATCCCATACCTTTCAAAAACCGCCTATTCTCATTTGTTAAACAATTTCGTACCCTCACCCCACCAATAATCCTCTACAACTTATTCACTAATTTCCGTGAAGAATTTCTATTCCTCCTCCACATTTTATTAATACTACTGCTCCTCATTATTCTCCAATTTATAATCTCAATAATTCAAATTAATATGTGAAATATCCAGTATTCACCTTTGACATCTATTACTACACACCCTACTTAATCAACAATTGTACTAATACTATTCTTTAAATATTTAAATATTCACTAATATATACAATCATTTCCCTCAATAAATCATTTACTAATCCTAAAACATAAAACATTTATTTTTAAAACCTAACGTCTCCTAATCCTCAAATATATTGTCATCTCTTCACCTCTTAAATCAATTGGTTGACCTATCTGATCTACAGCCCGAATAATAATATCAGATAATACATTAGTATTTACAGGCATATAAATTTTCTCTTGCGGAACCTCTATAATTTTAAAACCTGGTGGAACATTTGGATAAAAATGATACAAAACATGTGATAATTCACCATTAATGTATGATCCATCTACAATATTACACATAATATCAACAGCACTAATTCTATTTATATCAACTATTTCATCACTATGACTCGGTATCTGTTTTCCAATAACCCTTCTATAAAAACCTAATAAAGAACCAATGGAATTTTCCACTCCAAAATCAATATATACAGACGCCTTCATAAACACTTTCATAGTTATTACTATTACCAGTTAATAAGAAAAAATGTTTTGCTCCTTCCGCAACCCGTAAATGCTCATCGACATATTTCTGTAAATCCATTATATCATAAGTACCATCCGGAATAATTATCTCCTTCCAAGCACTTGACTCACTTCTTGAATATTTAAAAACATTATTTTTACTAGTAACATTAGGGATAGAATTATAAGTTTGCAAACTTAACATACACATCTCATATTCACCATTTAAATATATAGGTGGATTCAGTATACAACCCACCTCAGATCCCTTCCCTGTCAAAACAAAAGTCAAATTATTCACACTTCCATTACCATCCGCATCCATTTCTAATTTAAATTCAACTTTCCAAAATCGTTGCACTAATATTTAATAAAACAATCGCAACAAACTCCTTCTTATTTAATAAATCCTTTCAAAAACAATAAACACAAATGTCCACAATTTTCACTGTTACTGTCTTGATATCTTTCATAGTTATACTGTAAAACACCACCACCATTCGATAATAAATACTTTTCAACCTCAATCGGAGGTCTTAAATCACCGTAGCTATCAAAATAATTTATTACAGCATTATTTTTCTTATATGCTACCCAATGAGTCCCTTCACCAACATCATCATCCAAATTTATTATTCCATTCTCTCTTTTGCGTATAATTATCGGTAACACATCTTTACTAAAAATACCCCGAAATTTACCAATTCTCCACCTTTGAACATACATCCACAAATCTTTTTCTGTTAAAGGCCTTCGAGGTAAACTGCTTATCAGTTTTTTGAACTAGCACCTTCAGGTAAATAAACACCACAACCAGATTTATACGGCTTTACATATAATCCACTTCCAACAGATACACCACACCCAGACTTATATGGTTTCACATATAAACCACTCCCAGATTTTGATTCCATAGCAATATTATGTCGCTTTGCTACATCTAATTGATCCCTTTCAGCTTTTGCAGAAGTTACTGCTTTTGCAATTGCTGCGGCACCACCACCTAATGATCCTAAAGCACCCAATGCTGCAAATAATGGGATTAACGGTAAAAATCCACCTTTTTTTGGTATCGCAATTACCCTAGATCGCGGATATTTTATTCTTCTTCCAGATTTTATTAAACTTTGATATGCAACTCTAGCATTCTCTAAAACACCCTTCTTCTTACCAATCCGTCTTATTGCATTCCGTGCTTTCTTCATTGCTTGCAAAAACGAAATAGCACCACCTAATCGATACCCCTGCCTTCTCCTCCTATAACTTCTTCTACTACCCTTCCTTCCACTTTTACTCGTTTCTTTCCGTTGCCTACTCCAACCCATACCTAATTTTGTTTTAGCTTTCATAGCAGCTGAAATCACAGTTGCAGCTAACCTTTCTCCTATACCTGCGTCTCTACTCTTCACTCGTTCCACAGCTTTTTCATACAATTTCTCATCCGCTTCGTGCCTTTTTAACAATTCACTTGATTGAGAATATGATATATCGTGCTCTTTACAAGCCTCATCCAAAATATTCACCCCCTTATCACCTCTTTTCAATCGTTTTTCTAATTTCGTTCCTGGACCACAAAATCTATAACCCGGTATGTGCAATTCTACTGGGAGCTTATTAATCACAGTATTCAACAATCCACCACCTCTCCTTCTGCGTGCCTTATTCAAACTACCACTTCTAAATACCATCACAATCTTATATATTAAACTATCTCAGTCAACATCAACAATCTAAATGACAAAAACCGCATCTGCAATTACAATATATAAATACTTAATAGTCGATTTCACTTAATCCTAAAAACCTTAAAATTTATCTTACAGAATTAATTTCTTACAAATTTAAAAAATAAAACACATTAAATTTATTTTAATATTATATTTCCTAATCATATATAATTTTTCCTCAAATAATTTACATCATTTTTAATTTTTTGAGGCCAATACATAACTAACTCCTTCATTATACAAACACATTCGGATATTACACCACTATACATTCGATCGATTTCTACATCCACTTCTCCACCACTTTCAGCTACACATCGGACCATATCATTATAAAATACATGATATTTCATATCTTCTAAAACAGCTAATCGACAATCCAATGTTTCCTTCAACCGCCATAACTCCAATAAACTTTCAAACGCTAAATACACATACTCGCCACCTTTTTCTATCTTCACAATTCTACTTACTCCATCAAATGATTCAGGTGATATTCGAATATTCATACCTCTAAAAGTTGGAAATATTCCATTATTATAATCAAAATACTGCCTTAACTTTGCAGTCTCCGCCATTACCCACTTCCATTCCCTTAAATTAAAGCATACACATTGTTTTTTTACACCAACAATTTTTAACCTTGGTTCAAAATCTTGGTGTGGTAATAAACCAATACATATCCATTTTGAATGACTTTTATTCAAAAAGAAATTTTTTTCTCCTACTAATGGTAACTCCCAAATTGGTTCTCTAACATATTTTTCAACAAATCTTTCACCACTTGATGTCTCTCTTGCAAAATTCTCTGCAGCTACATCTATATGTTCCCAAAATTTATTTGATTCAGACATTTTATTAAAAAATTCTTCAATACCCAAATCTGCCTCAATATCTCCAACCACTTGTAAACCTCTATCAATACTATTATCTTTTACCACTTCACTTTCTTCCACTACCAAGGAACCACTATTATCTTTTTCCAATTCACTTTCTTCCACAATTAAAGAACATAAAGAACTCTGTGGTACCTCATTAAACTTCCGCTTCAACATATTCTCTAATACTAGCATCTATTTAACATAAACTAACTTTATATACCCTAACATTGTCCCCACCCTAACATTCTTCTTTATTCTTTAAACTTCAAATGACCTTAATCATCCTCAAACAATTCTAAAACCTCCTCATTGACCTTGATCGCTAATAAATATTGTTGAAAATAATATAGAAGCTTAGTATACTGAAACCAGCCATTAAAACAAAATGTCCCAACACCTAGAATTGATATTAGAAGCAGTCAAGTTTGTTTATGAAAATTATGGTCATCTATCTGGTATTAAAACAAATCTAATAGAATATATTCCATTAGATTTATTTAAAACGAAAGTAGCCCCAGAATGGATAGAGGAGTTCTGGCATTTAATTTCACCCGACAAACATATTGAACTAGAAGAATATCGACCGTGTTTTAAACACTATAATACCGGTGAGGAACAAATTGACGCTCCAGCCCCTTCAAAGAGAAATTACTCAGTTTGTAAAAAGAGTATTACCCAACAATTTAGAAAATTTAGAATACCGAAAAAGAAAAAACTAAAACATTAAATATGATTTAAATAATATATTTTATATACTAAAAATTATCTTCATTTATCAATAAAAATGTTAGATAAACAGCTCTGTGGTTTTTTATTTATGTTTAATTATCAATAAAATAAAAGAAAAAACAACTCTGTGGATCCGATTCTAACACCTCCCCAATGACTTTGAAATCAAGGTGACATTGACATTCAAACGACCTACACACGACGTTGACCTTCGAATGACCTAAGCCACCACCATCCGATTCCAACACCTCCTCAATAACCTTGAAGGCAAGGTCGCTCATCCTCAGCCGATTCTAACACCTCCTCATTGACCTTGATCGCCAATAATGCATGCGATCAAGGTCAATGAGGAGGTGTTAGAATCGGCTGAGATACTCTACTGCACTGAATAGAAACAACACCTCCACTGTACCGGCTCAACTGTTGCTGGAATGGAACGACCATCACCATATATACACCTCATCGAAGGTCATGCTTAATATTATACTATTTTATGTGTGAAATCATTTCAAACTTATAAATTACATTGACTTATTTATACTAGTAACAATAAACATCTTAGCATTATATGTATAATCAATCCAATTAATCAAAGTCATACATTCTACTGTCCATATCATCGATTAAAATAATCGTCTCTATTTCAAATATGTTCTCCTCAATATCTACCTCGTCTATATCATCTCCTTGCTCCTCAATATCATCCTCGATATCGTCTTCAGCTTCACTTAACTCATCATCACTACTCCATTCTAATTCCACTATAATCACTCTATTTTTTCTTTCGTGTGCAGCACCCATATCTACTTATATGCTCAAACAAATATTAGGAAAACTTAACACTTTATGATAGAAAAATTCATTCGTTATTATTTATATATTCACGGTTGAACCCCTACCTCGATGTAATCTTTAAGTGATGACCTTGACCTTCAAATGCCCTTGACATTCAAATGCCCTTGACCTTCAAATGCCATTGACTTTCAAATGTCCTTGATCTTCAAATGTCATCGACCTTCAAACACCCGTGACCTTCAAATGTTATTGACCTTCAAATGTCCTTGACATTGGTACAACCTTGCCCTTCACATAACCTTGATTGACCTTTAAAATGGTTGTGACCTTGACATGACCTTTCAATAACCTTGATTGACCTTGACCTTCTCGTGACCTCGACTGACCTTGGAAATGACATTGACTTTGGTGTGACTTTTTAATAACCTGCTTCGATTTTTGAATGACCTTGACCACTCAGCCGATTCTAACACCTCCTCATTGACCTTGATCGCCAATATATATCCGATCAAGGTCAATGAGGAGGTGTTAGAATCGGCTGAGATACTCTACTTGTGTAATCTTGATATTTTTTGTTGGCAATATTTATTTTATAATATGTCAAAATTCTTAAATGATATGGAATCTTCTAACTTTAATTCCTTTTCTACAAAATCAAAATCGCAAGCGCCCAATATTTTTCAAATATCTATTTATCAGCCACTGTCTACTCCACAACCTCTTTCTTTTGTCATATTTATACATTTTATATAATATATATTAATTTTCTTAACTTTTTTACTTTGGTCATCCTCTTTTAAATTGTCTGTAAATTTAAAATATCACATCGGCATAACCTTATCTATTGTTGACAAATAAATGTCATAATTACATGGAATTAGTAGAACTGTTTTAACCTAATATGGTTGATAGGTATGAAAAATGTGTAAACTATTCATTCATAATCATAAGTCATAACTGTCATAAGTTTGAAACTTCAAGGTTAGAGTTTAGTTACTAGAATCTAGTAAAAAAAAGGTATGTATCTAGTACCATCTAGAACGGGTTTTACACATGAAAAGTCTAGGCGAACATCGAATATGCCAGAAGTTTTCCCGTTAATATAAATAGCAGTCGGGAGGGATTTATGCTATTCGATACTAAATCATAGGCGAGTGAACTTACATAAATATAAATACATAAATGTGCTTATTGTTAGTAATTAGTTTTTAAATTGTTATTCGTTTTTATTATTAATATAGTGTGTGTCTAAGTTACCGTTAGTTTTATTTCAGAACCCCGCCGAATAGGCAGATACGTTACAATATACATAACGTGTGTTTATTTGAAAAGTCAATCTAGGTTACTTTGAAATTTTGATAGAATGAGACGCAAATATATTAGTATGTGTTTGGTGTTCCGTTAACGTAAATCCAAATGACATTTGATAATGTCAATCACAAATATGAGTTAGTACATAAAATAATCGTGCGTCGATTCTGGTTTAAATAAATTGCTTCTCAGCTTTAAAATGGCTTTCACTTTAGAACATAAATTTTTTTTAGTCCAGGCTTATTTTCGAAGTGGTAATAAAATTGATGGTTTATGGGTTTATTCAGTTCAAGATTGCATGGTAGAATTTCAAGTTGAGTTTCCACATTTTGTAATAGATTATATAACGAGCCATCGAAAAAATTCATAATTGGAGTAGACTGTGAAATTGGGTTGGTACTTTAACCACTTCCACATAATGACACATTACTTGATGCTTGACAGTTTCATTTGGTTTCATTGTAAAAAAAGGTTATGGCATTGAAATGATACTACAACAAAAAAGAAAACAAATAATTTATTTAATATCGAAATCATAATCAAAATTTACATGTAGCTACAGAAGTTGTTGAAAATGTTGTCCATTTACATCTAAACACAAAAAATTTTCTTAATAAGAGTTTTGAAAAATTTGACAAATTTATAGTTTCAATGTCAAATAATAAATGTCATTATGTGGAAGTGGTTAAAATACCAACCCAAATTCACAGTCTACTCCAATTATGAATTTTTTCGATGGCTCGTTACAATTTAAGAATACTTTGGATAGAACTTTAAAACTTTTTTCTGAAACTGGAAGTCTCTTAAGAAAATCAGGCAGCGGAGCAGTTAAGAAACGTACACCTCAAGTTGTCAATCATGTTGAAGAAATAATGGAAAATGAACCACAAACATCTCTTCGACATTTGAGTCAACAAATAAACCTTTCTGTTGGTACAACTCACAAGTTATTAAAAAAAGATATGCAACTTTATCCATACTGTGTCACAGCAGTACAAGAATTGTTAGAAATGATTACCCACGTAGACTACAGTTTTGTAATTGGTTTGTAAATATGAACAATAATGGAGAACTTTCGCAAAGAGTCATCTTTACTGATAAAGCACGGTTTTATAAAACGGGATATCTAAATTCACAAAATACAAGAATTTGGAGTAGTGAACATCCACATGTAATTAATGAAGAATCGCTACATCCAGAGAAAATTTGTGTTTGGGCAGCGATAAGCCAAAGGCGAATCATTGGACCAATATTTTTTCAGGGAACGTTAACTGCTCAAAGGTACCGTACGGAAATTTTACAACCATTTGTCAATCAGTTGCATGACGATGAACTTCAAAATGCATATTTCCAACAAGACGGAGCACCTTGTAAGTGTACTGCAGAATCTTTGGATTATTTAAGAGAATTTTTGGATGAGCGTATAATTAGTCGAAATACTGAAATTGCCAGGCCTGCACGTTCATGCGATTTAACACCTTGCGACTTCTTTTTGTGGCCTTATCTAAAAAATAACATATTTCGAACACCTATATTGAATTTGAATGATATGCTACAGAGAATCGAACAGAAATGCATGGAAATTAATAACAATCCAGTAATGTTGCAGAATATCATCAGAAATTTTGAACGGAGGATTTGAAAGTGCATTGATCTTGAAGGACAACATTTTCAACATTTGTTATAGTTTTCAATAAATACCTATTATTTGTTATTTATTTGTATGTATGAAACTGTCAAAATATACGAGTTCGTAGGTTAAGTAGTAAATTTTAATTTACGACATATTGCTATGTATTGTTGGATCTCGTTGAAGATAGTCCACAATGCACCACTATGAGTCGAGGTCGCCTTACGGAGAGCTTATTTCTTTTAACAGAGTCCTCTACAGTCTCCGGTTCATTTATGGACGTGGACAGAAAAAAAAATATACAAGCATTAAAACAAGCACTTTGCTAGAAAAATTTATTTAAAAAGAAAAAAAAAATCTTAATCAATATTAAGATAGCTAATTGCATTAAATCACAAAAAGCAATAGGAAAAAGATTACGAGATAAATGACACGCTCGTAATGAAAACGTCCAATTATTCGCGAACAAAATAAACTAATTAAATAGAATGGAAAACTTTCATTTTTAATTGTTTACGTTAACTCCAAAATCAAACGTCAAACAGATCATAAACTGCTATCACGCGTGACTGAAAACCAATCATGCGCACTTCAACATGAATATGAATTTCCCTCCAACCTGATTTCAAAAAAATATCTTACACCTGAATAAAGAAAAAATCCTTCATAAAAAATATGAAAATTTTCCTTGCTCTTCATTTACTAAATATAATCACTTAACTAATGAGCTCAAAATCAAGAAATTTGTCATCAAGAATAATATAAAATGCATTTAATTTACAAAAGGCCTACTTACATTAATTAATGTAACCGTAGCACACACAAAAACTTAACGAGAGATATTCAGATGAATCGTGTATTTCAAATAAAAATTACAAGTTAAAATACTCGTAATAACTCGATAAATACATAAACACATCAATAAACCAAAACTAAAATATAATCCGAAACTATAAACCTTTTAAATAAAGAAGAAGTCCTTATTTAACATTAACACGTGCGAATCATCTGAATGTACATCAATCTCTGGTGGGAAAAATAACTTTCGTCCCCAGATCAAAAATAAATCGAGCTACATACTTCGAACGATATCACGTCCGGTGAAAGACCACGACGTAAATCAATTAATTCTTCGAACAATATACAGTCTGAATATAAAATACCCGCCAATTTATATTTTTAAATAAAATCTTACAAATTACAAACTATAAACCTGTAAATAAATTATACATTAATAACAATTATTTTTAAAATTGTTCTTCGGGGAAAAAAACACTACATATCCCCAAGATTATCCGGAAGAAAAGCCAGTACAAGTCTCAATCTTTTTTAGCGGATAATCTTTTGCACTCAACACATAAACGACAGTATCGCACCGTCTTATTTTTCCCCCGCACTCAAGTGTCGCACCACGTCCAGCTGGATCCTCTTTGTTGAGCAGCCGTAGAGCGAACAATTACAGCATACCCATATAAATTTTCTTATCAAAATAGCATTTCCATATTTTCCAAAATTTTCATTCAAGTCATTCTTAACTTTTGACATTTCTCAATCAAACTGCTTATGTCATAGTAATTCAACATAATGAAACAGCTTATGTCATTTTGGCTTGACATACAATAATTTATGTCATTTTGTTTTTGACATGTTGCAATAGGTCTGGTACCATGCATCACAGACGAAAGAACCACCCCAGAGGAACAGTCTCCGTCGAATAATCGAGCTCTTCCTCGACCTCCTGGACATGGATGACTCAAATGGATATCATATATGAAAAGAGAAAACATAATTTCAAAACTCATTCATCAAAATCATTATTATAATCATAAATAAAGACGGTAGACTATGTGCCCCAGCAGTGGCGTTGCGTGGAGAGTTTAGCAGAATAACAGTGCGCTTACTTAAAAATAAATATATCGAATCCCTATAAAAAACGTTAAGAAAAAACATAAATAACTTACCCAACATGTTTACATTGTTGCAAAAAAATGCGGATGTGCGCGATAAAAAAACTGCGGCGGCTCGGGTATATCAGGGCACAGCGAATGAAATAGCCGAATCCGTTTCGGAGATTTAATAAGAAAAACCGCTTTCGTTTGTCTTATCAGTTGATCCACATCACTGATGTGGATCAACTGATAGGACAAACGAAAGCGGTGATATACCCGAGCCGCCGCAACCAATTCTTATACGATGGGGTACTTGGTTAGAAGCAGCATTTTATTATTATAAACATTTTGAAAAAATTAAATCAGTGATTTTACAACTAGATGCCAAAGAAGCAGCTGCAATACGGCTCAGCCAGGTTCAATTTAACAATCCTCAAGTTGCAGCAAATTTAAAAATTATTTACGACAGTTGCGTTCCAATACTGGACGCAATAAAAAATTTACAGAACACTGCGCTGTCCTTATCGGACTCATTAGCAATTATTGACCACGTAAAACTAGTGCTGCATATCCTTGAAGATGAAAAAAGTGATTGTGTCTGTGAAAAATTTAACAGTGTATTAGATAAAAATGTAGATTTTACAAAATTAGGGCAACTTTTTACGAATACTGAATATCCGTTGTACAAATACAAAGAGCGCTTTAACTATGCAAATATAACATCTCTCAACGTCGAATAATCCTTCTCTGTATATAAACATATACATACGTCGCTACGTACGAACCTTTCCGAGACTAATACAGAAACATATATTATGGTGCAGTTTTTTCATCGCGCACATCCGCATTTTGTGCAAACAATGTGAACATGTTGGGTAAGTTATTTATGTTTTTTCTTAACGTTTTGTATAGGGATTCGATATATTTATTTTTAAGTAAGCGCACTGTTATTCTGCTAAACTCTCCACGCAACGCCACTGCTGGGGCACATAGTCTGCCGTCTTTAATCATAAATCATAATCATTAATCAATTACCAAATCATCATATAACCTTTTCTTGTCACAAACATCTCCCATAAATCCTACTCCATACAATAACTATCAATAACCATATTATAAACTTTAACTCGCTGATAATTTTTTATAATTCAAACTTCACTCACAATAACTTTTATTAATTAATTCATCCCGTATATTCAAACTTTCATAATTATCATCCTAATCAAAAACCATATAATCATATAACTTTAACATGCCAACTTTTCATTTAATAAATCTACTATCACCATAATTTTATTTCATTATATATATAACGAGCGTTCAACTAAATTTTACCTCGAAGTTGCCCATGGAAATTATACGTATATCTTAGCTTTTTACTTAAGTTCTTAATATGAATTTTGTTGGTTATGAACTATTTGAATGACATGATAAATGTCAAAATAATAAAATTAAAATATTTAACTAAATGAGATACGTTTATTTGCAACAAACAAGTAACATTTTATAAAAATTGTTGAAAGTGGCCACCACCTTGTTCCAGACATTTCTCACTTCTCTTCTTCTGTCATCGATTTCGTTAATTCTTTCAGCAATTCTGATTTGAAGGTCTGCAAGATCAGGCATCTGTACCCGAAAAATTGAGTTCTTTAAAAAAGGCCACAGAAAAAAAGCAGAAAAAAGATCTTGGTGGAAATTCATGTTCGGTGTTTAAACTTATCAACCAATTTTGATAAATTTGCCGTATCATATTAATTGTTTCACCAGCTGTGTGCGCTCTGGCTCCGTCTTGTTGAAAGTAACCCTAATTTATTTCTTCTTCATTAAGCTGTTCAATAAATGGCATAATAATTTCTTGTCGATACCTTTCTCCTGTTAAGGTACCGTTAAAGAAAATAGGGTCAATGATTTTCCTTCGACTAGGCGCACACCATTCACCAATTTTCTGTGGATGAAGTGAGGTTTCAACATAAAACTCATGTGGTTTCTCAGTATTCCACATCCTTATATTTTGTGAGTTAACATATCCATTCAGATAAAACCATGATTCATCAGAAAAATAAGTTTTATCAAGAAAGTCATTATCTAAATTATTTAAGAACCACTGACAAAATGTTGTTCCTCTAGGATAGTCAATTTCTTTTATTTCTTGATAACAGGTCATGCGATATGGAAATAAATGTAAATCTTTTTTCAAAATTGTATGACAGGTGCCAATTGATTCACCCACTCGTTGAGATAATACTCGTAATGGAAGTTCGTGGTGCATCATTCATAATTTGCGTTACATCGTCAACTAGCTCTTCCGTACGTTTTTTCGGCCGGCCACTGCCTTCTTTCCGTATAACACTCCCTGTTTCTTTGAAAACCTTAGTGCAACTGTGTACCGAAAACTATCAATATCAAAGGCGAAGTTTGGAAACATTTCTAAATTCGTCTAAACATTCTTCAATAAAATAGTGCCATTGTCCGTCAATCTTACGTCCGTTTCGAAAACAAGATTCAACCATGAATGATTTGTGTTGAATAGTTTTAAATCAATTTTAAGTTACAAAGCAATTTAAAAAAAGTTCCAATTAAGTATACATCAGAATAGTCTGTCAAATTGACAACTGATGCAAATGTAAATAGTACAAGTTACGACAAACATTTTTATTGTCATGGACTACTAGAGGTAAAATTTATTTGAACGCACATTATTTTCACTCCAACCTTTCATCAAACTTTTATTATAACCATAGCTACTGCTACAACATACATTTTCATTATCGACGAATTTCATAAAACTTCTGCATTCAACAAACTTTTATTATAAACTTCTTCACTAATTAGTATTAACAAAATACTTTATCAATCTTGTCAAATACTTTTTATATAGTATTACAATCTTCTTAAATACATTCACTTCCATCTCACTTCCATATAATAATTCAATTTCAATATAATTTTCTCATTATATTTATCTTTGCATATACAATAAATCAATTACAATTTATTCTTTTTTTTTTTTTTATTTTCAAATCTATAACTCATAAATCATTCAAACACATACAATTATTTTCTAAATCCAAATCCTCCAGTAAATCAAATTCCAATTACTTTTATCAAAGGCAATAATCATTATTTCTCGCACAATCGATTTTCAATAGTATACAATTCATACATTATGTTGGGCCTATCTAAAATTTCTGACTGTAAACAAGTTTCAATTTATTTTCATCTTTACCTTTATACGGAAACTGAAGCTAGGTCTAGTTACTTTAAATCTAGTACCTTTAAAATTCTCAATTTTCAAAATATCTTGTTTTACAAGATCATTACTGAAGCTATGGTATTTTACAACATGATTCCGGAAATTCTTGTTTTCTATAACATGATTTCGGACATTATTGTATTTTATGACATGATTTCGGAAATTATTGTATTCTATAACATGATTTCGGACATTACTGCATTTTATGACATGATTTCGGAAATTATTCAATTCAGGCACCATCTCGACATCATTAATCTTGGTAGTAAGACATTTTACATTAGGGTGTCTTCTTATTATATCAGACTCTCTTAACTTTTTATCCTTAATATTAATTTTATCTAATAAACATTCTTGTCTTACCCCTGTTTGACAGCCTGTTCCTCCAACTTGACCAGTGACTCTGTCTTTGGATTCTGCTTTCTTGTTGACATCCTCAGGCACCATCTCCAAACCAACTTTAATTTCTTCCTCATTCTCTTTTCTAATTTGTTCTATTTCTTCTTTTATTTGTTTTCCCTTTTGTCCTATTTCTTTCTTTGCTTGACTACTACTGTTAGATGCCATAATTTTGTCGATTTTTCCTTCCATATCTTCCAATTTTTTTAACATCATTTGCATCATCACTTGCATCCTGTCCTGCACCTAATCACTGACTCCTCCGAAGGGTCTTTCTTCATGCATGGCCCTCTTGTAACCTATTCTTTGTTCCATATTCAAGATACCATCCATATTTATAACTAGTGTTGTTTTATTTTACTTATAATCCGCTTTGCCTCTTCTTTGTTCGCTCCACTATTATCTTTCACCATAAAATGACTGCTATATTCGTGCCTCACGTTGGGTTTGCCAAAATAGGGCGTAAATTTTTATTTCTTCTTTATTCGCCCCACGTTGGGCGCCAAAATAGGTGCTATGTATTGTTGGATCTCGTTGAAGATAGTCCACAATGCACCACTATGAGTCCAGGTCGCCTTACGGAGAGCTTATTTCTTTTAACAGAGTCCTCTACAGTCTCCGGTTCATTTATGAACGTGGACAGAAAAAAATATATACAAGCATTAAAACAAGCACTTTGCTAGAAAAATTTTTTTAAAAAGAAAAAAAAATCTTAATCAAATATTAAGATAGCTAATTGCATTAAATCACAAAAAGCAGGAGGAAAAAGATTACGAGATAAATGACACGCTCGTAATGAAAACCTCCAATTATTCGCGAACAAAATAAACTAATTAAATAGAATGGAAAACTTTCATTTTTAATTGTTTACGTTAACCCCAAAATCAAACGTCAAACAGATCATGAACTGCTATCACGCGTGTCTGAAAACCAATCATGCGCACTTCAACATGAATATGAATTTCCCTCCAACCTGATTTCAAAAAAATATCTTACACCTGAATAAAGAAAAAATTCTTCATAAAAAATATGAAAATTTTCCTTGCTCTTCATTTACTAAATATAATCACTTAACTAATGAGCTCAAAATCAAGAAATTTGTCATCAAGAATAATATCAAATGCATTTAATTTACAAAAGGCCTACTTACGTTAATTAATGTAACCGTAGCACACACAAAAACTTAACGAGAGATATTCAGATGAATCGTGTATTTCAAATAAAAATTACAAGTTAAAATACTCGTAATAACTCGATAAATACATAAACACATCAATAAACCAAAACTAAAATATAAACCGAAACTATAAACCTTTTAAATAAAGAAGAAGTCCTTTCTTCTTTAGGTGCCGTCTCCGCTTCGAAGGTTGGCAATTATCATAGCAATTCTTACTTTTGAAACCGCAGCTCTAAACAGTTCATTATTATTGCATCCAAACCAGTCCCTAAGGTTCTTCAGCCATGAATTCCGTCTTCTTCCTATAGATCTCTTGCCCGGGATTTTTCCCTGCATAATTATTTGTAGTATTTGATATTTTTCTCCCCTCATGACATGTCCCATGTAGAGCAGTTTTCTTCTCTTAATTGTCGGAATCACTTCTCTCTCCTTATGCATACGTCTCATCATTTCTACGTTGGTTTTTCTCTCTACCCATGAGATCTTCAATATTCTCCAGTATACCCACATCTCAAATGCCTCCAGTCTCCTCATGTTGGTTACCTTCAGCGTCCAGGCCTCCATCCCATAGTATAGTATAGACAGCACATAGCATCTCATCAGTCGTATTTTTAAGTCAAGGTTTAAATCTCGGCAGCAGAAAAGCCTTTTCATCCTTGTAAAGGTGCTTCTCGCCTGTTCTATTCTGACTCGTATTTCTTGGGAGCTGTCATTGTTCTCATTAATAATCGTGCCCAGGTATTTGTATTGTCTTACTCTCTCAATAGGCTGGTTCTTCACATATATCTTACGATTATCTTTAGTTGTTTTTGTTATCAGCATATATTTTGTTTTGCTTATGTTCAGCGTTAGTCCATACTCTTCGCTTACTGTGACCATTCTGTTAATTAGCGTCTGTAGGTCCTCGCGTGTTCCAGCTAAAATAACTGTATCGTCAGCGTACCTCAGAAGTCCTTTTTTAACATTAACACGTGCGAATCATCTGAATGTACATCAATCTCTGGTGGGAAAAATAACCTTCGTCCCCAGATCAAAAATAAATCGAGCTACATACTTCGAACGATATCACGTCCGGTAAAAGACCACGACGTAAATCAATTCATTCTTCGAACAATATACAGTCTGAATATAAAATACCCGCCAATTTATATTTTTAAATAAAATCTTACAAATTACAAACTATAAACCTGTAAATAAATTATACATTAATAACAATTATTTTTAAAATTGTTCTTCGGGGAAAAAACACTACAATATGTACTTCAAAATGTTCTCAGTAAATCTCATGCTACAAATGAACATTTGTTATATTTTGTTCAAAAAATTAAACATAATTTAAATTCTTTTGATTTAGGCTTAATATTTGTTTCTTAATGTGTTTTTTGTTATTTATTTCGAAAGAAGTTTACAAAAACTACGTGTCGAGCAACAAATATCAAGTTTAAATTATAATACGAAATTAATTTTATTACAGCTGTTTAAGCTGCGCGCGTCTATAAAAATTTCTGATATATAAAAGTTCCTGATTATACATGTAGTTAAGGCAAAATGTCAAATTCAATGCCAATTTTGTTAATATCACAAACTAGAACAAACCAGTAACAAGGCTTAAAAATTAATCCGTGAACTATCCTTGTTTAAAAAATGCAACAGCAATTTGTAACTATCTTTGTTACATACTTGATGAGGCCTTAGTGAGAGGCGCTGATAAACGCAAATCATACGCATGCGCAACGCGTCCTATCAAATTTGAAAGGAACATGTGCTTTCTTTAAGCGGCAATTGAGGCCATTTTGGATTTTATATTTGCAAGCGTCTGTCGAGGTAGTTTGAAGTAGTTTTTTATATTATTCTTATCTTATGTAGTTATTGGTTTTAAGTATAGTGTATATATTTAAAGTTACAGTTTCAGTGTAGTGTAAGATAAACTTTAGACTAATTATTTGTTAAATATATCGAATTTGAAGCACTGGCATTGGTAAGTGGAAACATGCAGATACAGCCGAGTAATATTTGTTCTAAAAGTCTTTACAAACTATTTCTTATGAATAATAATATTATTTGTAAGCGTTCTAATACTAATCATGTAAATTTTGCAAGTTATGTGAAAACAATCATTTTTATATAAAATTTGTTTGTAGGTGATATAGGAAAATGGATTTCAAATGTATTGTTTGTGGTTATGGAGGACGAAGTAGATAAATTGCGTTACTTTTCCAAAAATTTAGAAAAGTGAGTATTTGCTTATTTTTTTAAATATTTATATAGTCACTATACAGTTTTTTTCTGCTGTATATTTGTAATACGTTTACTGCTGACTGACATATTTTGTTGAATGTAGGTCAAGAATTTGGAAAGAGGCAATGGGAATTACCTCAACTGATTCACTCCGCAACCATAAAATTTGCAATTGATACTTTATGCCTGATTCCTACCAAAGCTCGCTTTTGATTTGAAACGTGATGCAGTTCCAATACTTTATTCGATGACTACTTCATCCTCAGCTCTACCACAAGTCTCTGCTAATATCACAGAAGAACTTGTGGGGAGCAGATTTACCTGTAGCCTTAACATCTTCAGCTTCTGATAACCGCAGAGAGGTATTTGAAGAAATGCAACCTGGATCATCCAAACAACCAGATGAACTACTATCTCTATCAGATGTATTAGCATCAAAGTAATTTTCTTTTTATACATTGCTATTTAAACACAATAATCTTAGTAATAATTATTTATTTAAAGATGTGTTTTATTTCAAAGCTGCACACAAGAGTCAATTATAATGTATCATTACATTACAACAATATTAAAGATGATCCACAACTTTTTGTTGTAAACGGTGAATGAATAAGCTAGATAATATATCCAGAGCATACAAAATTTAATTATACATAAATTATATATATATATATATATATATATATATATATATATATATATATATATATTAACTTATCTTTGATATATTATTATTATTAATATGCAACATATAAGAAAAGAAACTTGTTTGTAAAACATCTTACTAAAATTTAAATATCATTGTTTTTATATCTAAAGTATATCGTAATATGGCAGCTGCTTGAACACAATAAGCCGTTAACTGATGTATGAAGGAGTTATAAAAAGACTTTTGCACAACATTGTTTAAAATTATGTTTCTTTGTAGGATATTCATTGAATGAACTGGTGGTCTGAAAGTAACAACCAGGGAAAAGATACCCTTTAATATTATAAAGAAAAAAGATCACCTAAGAAAATTGAAGAAGGAGAGTAGACGGCGTGCGAGGAATATCAAGGATTTATGCAATATTGATAATTATAATGTAATAAAAAGAAAACTGAACTTTTTGATTGCTCAAGTTCATTGTGCAAAGCATCTTCCTAAAGGCAGAAGGTGAACACTTCATAATAAAGTTAGCATTAGTCCAAAGTGTTATAGTCTGCTCCAGAAATGTGTAGCTCTACCCTCGAGAAGAACACTAACAAGTTAACTCGAAAAAATTCAATTTGAAGCCGGAATAAATCCTTTATTTATTTAGGCCTATCGATCATTGCTTGAAAACGGCAAAGGAGGAGGACAGAATTTGTATAATATTGTAAAAGTTTGTCTTTTCGGGTTCTTAAATAAAACTAACAATAACTTTAGACACACACTATATTAATAATAAAACGTATAACAAGATAAAACTAACTATTAACAATAAGCACATTTATGTATTTAGATTTATGTATCTATATTTATGTGTACTGCGCGACGCTCTAGGATTGAATGTCATCCCTTCTTCGACGCGGCTTTTATATCGTGGTGAATATTCTTCGAGAGCGTTCTCGTAGGCCTCGAGAAAACACCAGAGGAATGACGCGTGACGCGTTATTGGATGAGTCATCACATTGCCCCCTTCTTAAAGATGAAGTTTCGTCCCAAAAAATTGCCTTACTTTGGTTCCCTCAAACGCTGACGAAATCGACAGGTAGGGCCTTTGTTACATTGTGACGTCATATCGAAATAACAGTCCACCGTCTTATCTTGCCTGGATGTACAGGAATATTCACGCCGGTAACTGCATACCAGTATGTTGGAATATTACTTCTAACATGCTCCTTACAATTCTCCAGTCCAGGCGGTCTAATCCACAACCCAATTTTGGAACTGCTAATTTCAAAATGTCTTGTTGTAACATCTGTTCTCGTAAGTGGGCCTGGGCCTCCCATAAGGCACGATAGGTTGGCTTCAGGTTTGACAGTTCTTTTGTGACCAAATAAAATATGGGCTGTTATTCATTTAGTATTTGGAGACTCTTCCCAATTGCTGGTCCCTGCTGCCTTAATTTTTCGATTCTGTCAAATCTCTCTTTAAATTCCCTGGCAACTCCTTTGGCCATTCGCAGATCTCGGGCTACGCAATGAGCAAGCGCGTAGTCTGGCGGCACCGTAAATAAATCTTGCTGTTTCTCGATGGTTACCCCAAATCGAGCTTTTCTCGAACCGGAATACTCTTGCATAAAGTCTTCGAAGGTTAGTTCATGGTATTGGCTATCCAATCGGCGCAAGTCAGCGGTTTCGTCATTATTGTCTCCAGAGTACGGGGCTAATCGATTAAAATGTTCGACTCTTGGCTTAGTGTGAGGTGTTCGCCTGATGCGGTATATTACATCGTTGATCCGCTTCAACACCTCGTATGGCCCTTCCCAATTCTTTTGAAGTTTTGGAGATAGGCCCCGTCGGCGTTGTGGATTATATAACCAAACCCGATCGCCTTCATGGTAACCACTCTTCTCGGCGTTGATGTCATAGCTCTCCTTCATTATGTCACTAGCATCTTGGATATTATGTCTTCCTTGATCGTGGATATTATCTAGTCTTCGTCTGAGAGTGCTGACATAATCTTCTCCGGCAAGATCTTCACCAGGCTTGCTTCCAAACTTTAAATCACAGGGCAATCGGAGTTCAATCCCGAATAGCACATTTGCTGGTGATTGGCCAGTTGTTTCTTGAATAGATGCCCGATACGCCATTAGGAATAATGGTAAATGTTCGTCCCAATCTCTCTGGTGTTCGGAGACCACTTTGGATAAGTGTCTGATCATGGTCTTGTTCATTCGCTCTACCATCCCATCTGATTGTGGATGCAAGGGAGTTGTTCTCGTCTTCCGTATGCCCGAAAGTCCACACATCTTTTCGAATAGACTGCACTCAAAATTTCGCCCTTGATCGAAATGAAGTTCCAAGGGTACACCAAAACGGCTGACGAACTCCTTCACAATCACGTCTGCTACCGTTCCAGCTTCTTGATTTGGTAGAGCATATGCTTCAACCCATTTGGTAAAGTAATCCATGACCACTATTATGTATTTATTTCCTTTGTCGCTTTCTGGAAAAGGGCCGGCGGCATCTATGGCGATCCTTTCAAATGGGCTTCCTACATTGTATTGGCGCATGGGTGCACGTCGACGCCTCTGGGGACCATTGCTTCCGGCGCAATTTGCACACTTTCGGCACCATTCTTTCACATCTCGTGAACAATTCACCCAGTAAAATCTCTGGCGCACCTTCTCCAGTGTTTTATGGACTCCAAAATGTCCCCCAGAAGCACCATTATGGAGTTCTCGCAATATCTCTGGTATTCTTTTCTTGGGAACCACCATTTCCATCTTGCGCTCACTTCCATCGTGATTTTCGACCTCACGTCTCAGGATATCGTCTTCCATGGTTAAGGAATCCCATTGTGCCCAGTATGACTTCAATTCTCGTGAATGGGGAGCAATTTCTTGCCAGGCCGGTCTTTGCCCATTTCTCTTCCAAGCCCTGAGGACTGCAAGATCCGGATCAGCTTCTTGATCTGCGCGAAGATTGTCAGGTTGCCATTGGTCATCAACTACGGTGGTTCGAAGAGCGTTGGCCGATTTGTCTTCGATTCGGTTGCAATATCGACAGTCGTCTGGAAAGGGCATCTGCATTTTGATGTTTGAGGCCTGCTCTGTGTTCAATGACAAAGTCATACTCCTGTAGCCTCTCAATACATCTAGCTACTTGACCCTCTGGATTCTTAAATTGCAAGAGCCACTTTAAGGCGGCATGATCAGAGCGGATGAGGAACTTCTGCCCATACAGGTACTTGTAAAAGTGCTCAATGGTCTTAACTACTGCCAATAGTTCTCTCCTGGTTACGCAGTAGTTCCTCCCCGGTTTGGACAGGGTCTTGCTGAAGTATCCAATGACCTTTTCTGGTCCACCTTGGATTTGAGAGAGCACGCCACCAATCCCGACGTTACTGGCATCCGTATCCAGAACAAACCTCCCAGATGGCAGTGGATAGTTTAAAACAGGTGCACTGATCAATGTATCTTTTAACAACTCAAAGGCCGCTTGGCATACGTTGTTCCAAATGAATGCTCGATTTTCTGTTAGGCGTGTAAGTGGTTTTGCAATGTTGGAGAATCCAGGAACGTAGCGTCGATAATATGTGCATAATCTCAAAAAGCTTCTTAGCTGATGTTTGTCTTTGGGTACCGGCCATTTTTCCACAGCTTTTACTTTTTCTGGATCCACAGCAACTCCTTTTCTGGAAACCACATGTCCAAGGTAATTTACCTCCTTACGGAAAAGGTGACACTTCTTTGGACTTAATCTCAGGTTGGCATCTCTCAACCTCTGGAATACTACTTCCAAATTCTTCATGTGATCTTCAAAGGTCTTCCCTACCACAATCACATCATCGAGATATATCAGGCAGGTATTCCAAGACAGTCCCTTCAGTACAGTGCCCATGAGTCGCTCAAAAGTAGCTGGGGCGTTACACAGTCCAAATGGCGTGACTGTAAATTGCCAGAGTCCTACACCTAAACTGAAGGCAGTCTTCTCTTTGTCATTGGGATCCATTCCCACTTGCCAATAACCGCTCTTTAAGTCGAGAGTGGAGAACCATTTTGCTCCTGCCAAGGTGTCTAGCGTATCGTCTATTCTTGGGAGAGGATAGCTGTCCTTTTTGGTCACACTATTTAAACGACGATAGTCCACACAGAATCTGGTAGATCCATCCTTCTTCCTGACAAGGACCACTGGTGAAGCCCATGGACTATTCGATGGTTCAATTACTCCTTGGCCTTCCATATCTTGTATAATATGCTCGGCTTCCTCACGTTTTGCCAGTGGTAACCTTCTTGGTCCTTGTCGAATTGGACTTGCATCGCCGGTATTTATTTTGTGGATTACAATATTGGTTTTTCCTTTCGTACCAGTCTCAGTTTCAAAGACGTCTTCATAATGTTTGATTAAATCCTTAACTTGGCTTTGTTCCTTCTTGCTCAATCCTCGACAGGCGGAGTCGATTATCTTGGACAATTTCTCAGGAACCTGCACGAATCCATTCTTTTTCGACTCTATACGATGAACGACGGCCGACATTCATTACCCTTACCGGTACAGTCTTCTGAGTCTTAACCAGCATTTTGGCAACTACTATTCCTCGGCCCACCTCGTCATCATCAGTCTTTGGTTCCAACATTGTAACATTTCCGTCCAAATAATCACCTTCCATACACGCCGTCAAAAATGTCTCACTTCTTGCATCCAGAACATTCTCTGCAGTAATTACTTGTACATTTCCACAATCTTTCCCATGAAGAAACAATTCTTCATTATTTATTTTTAAAGTGCCTTCTTTCAAGTTTAACTGGAAGCCGTAGGTGTTCATGATGTCTAATCCCAAGATTATTTGTTCTTCTATGTCGGCTACGAGAACGCGATGTCGGATTGATGTTGGTCCTATGATAAAATTGACATCTACTTCACCTTCCACAGAAGCTGCTTCTCCAGTAGCTGTACTAAGTCTCCATTTGCTAGAAAGTAATTCTTTATTCCTGGATATTAAATCGGGTCGTATAATGGTTTTCGTCGATCCAGTATCTAGCAAGCAAGCATAGGTCCTTCTTTCCATAACAGCGTCCACATACAGGCCATTGGTTTGATGTTGCAAGGATGCGATTTGGGCAGGCCTTGAGACTTGCAGATTCTCAGCCGATTCTTTCTTGGTCCTTTTACCCCATTTATTCTGAATATGACCGTTTCTTCTACAACTCCCGCATGGCCGAGCACTTTGATTTGGTTTGATCTGATTCAAGACTTGACTAACCACCTGCTCATGGAAAGACGTCATGGGCGACTTACCTGACACAGTTCGAAGCGGCCGCAGAAGCCAACGCATGGTCTTCTGTCGAGAAGGCGACTGCTTTAGTCATAGCACTGAGGGGTGACGCTAGTGATATTTTGCAGACATTGCCTCCTGAGGAACGTAAAGATTACTCTCAACTCATTAAACGCTGCTTTCTCTGCTCCATGAACTTCTCATTTTCCTGTTCGTCGACAGAACAGACACGAGCATTGTTTCGAGAGGCTTGTTTTGCAGTCTCAAACTCAAGTGCGTACCCCAAAGCATCGATCGAGGTTTTCGGTCGTGCCAACCTTAATGCTTGCTGCGTATCAATATCCCGTAGACCATCTATGAACGCCTGGACAGCTAGGTGTTCCATGAAATTATCTGGCGCCATCGGATATGCAAGTCGAACTAGACGAGCAATATCTGCCTCAAATTCCTGAAGATTCTCGCCTTTCTTCTGTGATCGATTCTTCAGTTGTGTATGGTATACTTGCTCCCAATGCGCATGGCCATATCTCATCTCCAACTAGACGAGCAATATCTGCCTCAAATTCCTGAAGATTCTCGCCTTTCTTCTGTGATCGATTCTTCAGTTGTGTATGGTATACTTGCTCCCAATGCGCATGGCCATATCTCATCTCCAAGCGTTTAATGAGTTGAGAGTAATCTTTACGTTCCTCAGGAGGCAATGTCTGCAAAATATCACTAGCGTCACCCCTCAGTGCTATGACTAAAGCAGTCGCCTTCTCGACAGAAGACCATGCGTTGGCTTCTGCGGCCGCTTCGAACTGTGTCAGGTAAGTCGCCCATGACCTCTTTCCATCAAAGGTTGGTGGCTTGATTCTGGTCTTCGCGATAGTCACAGGTTCTTCTTTTATTTCGATGGGCCGCGCTATGACTTCTTCGTTGACCTGCTTGGGATTATAATGACTCGTGGTAACGGGTAATTTCATCTTAGTCATTATTGCCTCTAAAAGTCTAGAATGTTCTTCAATTTTCTCTTCTACAGCTATGAAAACCTCTTCCTTTAACGCTTCTGAGTTTTCCGCTAGTCGTTGTTCTAGAACTTTCTCCGAAGCTCTCGAATTTTCAGAATTCCTCTTTTCCATCATTTCCAAAGTTTGCTCCATTTGTTCCAGAATTTTCTCGAAAGTTCTAGAATTTTCCAGTAATTTCTTTTCTAGATTTTTCTCGAGAATTCTAGAAGTTTCTAGGTTTCTTTCTTCCATCTGTGCTTGTGAATCTATTAGACGCTGTTCCATATTTTTCGCACTATCCAGATTCTTTTGTTCCATTTGTTGCATCTGAATTTGTGAATCTATTAGACGCTGTTCCATATTTTTCGCACTATCCAGATTCTTCTGCTCCATTTGTTCTAGAGTTTTTGCTAAATTTCCAGAAGTTTCCAGGCTTTTCTGCTCCATTTTAGTTTGTGAATCTATTATTCGTTGTTCCATTTTCATCAACAGCGAAGTCACGTCAGCATCTCCGCCTGGAACTTGAAAGACATAATTCTCTGGATCCTCGCCTTCTTGGATCAACACATTGCGAAGCCGTTGCTGGAGGATTGACTTTTTGCCAGTTGTATCCTCATCCCCCTCTTCTAATTCTCGTTTCAAATCGGTCACTCTTAATTCCGTCAGTTTCATTGTATTAGCCATCATGATATTTAAAATAACGTTTTTCCGCACTGTATATTTATTTAAACGAATACTTAATTAACACCTAATTGTCTACTTAGTTTATCATTTATAAAATCACACACCTGCACCACTGTAAAAGTTTGTCTTTTCGGGTTCTTAAATAAAACTAACAATAACTTTAGACACACACTATATTAATAATAATAATAATGCGCGACGCTCTAGGATTTAATGTCATCCCTTTTTCGACGCGGCTTTTATATCGTGGTGAATACTCTTCGAGAGCGTTCTCGCAGGCCTTGAGAAAACACCAGAGGAATGACGCGTGACGCGTTATTAGATGAGTCATCACAATATACTTTGATGAGATGGACATAAAACAACACATCCAATATAATGCTGCTGTCGACCGTATAAGAGGGTTTGAAGACTTTGGACATGAGAAATCCTAGAAGTTTGCAACCAAAGCCTTGACTTTTATGGCACAAGGTCGACGTCTAATTGATAATTATAAATTTTGTCCATAATTTGCAAATTTGTACATATTTAGTTATTACTTATTGCACCCAATTTAGAAAGCACAACAGTTGGTATTAGTATAAGAATATTCCTATGCATACAAGCTTTAAAGTAAGAAGCACAGTGTTTAAAATTATTCTTGTAATATTTTTACTTATTACATTATTTCGGGATTCTAATTAAGTATATAAAATAATGAGTATTAAAGTTATTGAATTTACAATTTTACATATTCCGAAAAACGTTTTGTTGAAGAAGAAATCGGTCAAGAAGTAAACAACGATTCTATTTGTCCACAGCAATTGACTAGTCTTTTTATCGATACCATCGTACCAATTAACTGCCAATGTTGTATTTTGGTTAAAAGTAATGGTGAGTGTACACCACCAAAGTACCTGTTCTCTCCACTCTCATTAGTGGCTTCAGTGTTACTCTTTGGCGTTACAGTATACAAGACATATTTTTGACAAGTAATGTTATGTAAAGTTATGAATAGAGTGGACCAATCCGGAGCGATATTGGTAAATATTTCATATAAAAGCCGAAAAACTCCAATAATTTATCAATTAATATATAGAGATATGTACTCGTATATATATATATATATATATATATATATATATATATATATATATATATATATATATAAGGTAAACTTAATAAGTCGGCGATTAAAGGTCTGGTTTACTTCAAAGTATATATATTTAAAACAACCCTACATGTTTCGGCAATACGCCTTTGTCAAGGGAATACAAAGGCCCTTGACAAAGGCGTACTGCCGAAACATGTAGGGTTGTTTTAAATATATATACTTTGAAGTAAACCAGACCTTTAATCGCCGACTTATTAAGTTTACCTTATCATACCAAGGTCACGAAGATATTATAGATAGATATATATATATATATATATATTTTATATCCTTGACAAAGGCATCATTGCCGAAACATGTAGGGTTGTTTTAAATATATATACTTTGAAGTAATAAACCAGACCTTTAATCGCCGACTTATTAAGTTTACCTTATCATACCAAAGTCACGAAAATATTATATTTATATATATATATATATATATATATCAATTTATATATATATATATATATATATATATATATATATATATATATAAAATTAATTTAAATTCTTGTAAGCGGTCAATTAAAAAACTCCTTTATTAAATCACCCTATATTTCGCAACAGACTTTGTCGCTTCTTCTGGGGTAAAAAATGTAGAGTAGAAATAATAAAATTGACGTACAAAATATAAAAATGATAAGATTAATGATTAATCTAATCATTTTTATATTTTGTACGTCAATTTTATTATTTCTACTCTACATTTTTTACCCCAGATTTAATAAAGGAGTTTTTTAATTGACCGCTTACCCGAATTTAAATTAATTTTTGATATTATATGACGGTCGATAATTTCGTTTCAATTATATATATATATATATATATATATATATATATACAGGCTGATTCATTTTCGGCCCTCACCATGGAGATCTCGCTTATTATTGGAGATAGAGTATAGGTTTAAATTTGGCAAAGTTGTTAAATTTTGAGTTTGTTATAAATCCGTAAAGAAAATAGACCTGTGACAAAATGACCTTCGTTATTTAAAAAAAAAACGCGAAAACCCCATTTTTTTCTTTTACCTGTAGCACCGACATTTTGGCCTTGTAGAGAAAATATAAAAACACATCCTTGTGGCCATTTCTAAACCTCTATCCAGTGGTGTACTCTAAATTTTTATACGACGTTTCGTTTCTTTCTGTCCATAATCAACTATCTAATTTCTTATAGGCGCCATATTGGATTTAGACATCTTCAGAAAGAGTTTTTTTTTCTAATTTCAACCATGTACCACATGCTGACTAAAGTTTTTGACTTAGGTTTTATTTGAAAGAATAAATTATAAGATTAAATAAGGTAGCCATGGAATTTCAATCTGTCAAACATTTCATTTATTGTTCATTAATAATACAGAAATGTCATACACTAACGAAGAGAAACGAGATATGATAAGTATTTTTTATTTTTCGAACCGAAATTCAACAGTAGCGAGTACAAGATATCTACAATTATATCCAGAACGACAACAGCCTCATCGTACCATTTTTCTAGATCTCGACAGAAATTTGGTCGAGAATGGATCGTTTACTAAGCCGCGTAATGGTCAAACAACAGGAATTTAAATGAAAATCGACAAGATATTTTACAAATGGTAAATTAAAAGCGTGTTTTCAAATTTCATGTTAATCTTGTATTTTTATAGATAAATAATAATCCATCAATTTCTACACGCGAAGTAGCGTCAGAATTAAATTTGTGCCAGTCCAGAGTTTGGAGAACTTTACATAAAAGTAGGTTTAAACCATACAGGATCCATGTTAGTCACTCTTTACTGCCTGGAGATAATTTGAGAAGGCTTGAATATTGTAATTGGTTACTGGGAAGGATAGAAAATGACGAAAATTTTTTAAGCAAAATCATCTGGTCAGATGAAACAAAATTTACAAATTCTGGAATGTTCAACAGAAATACGGAGCACCATTGGGCAGTACAAAATCCCCGACAAAACAGGGCTAGAAGACCACAACGTCGTTTTGGAATAAACGTTTGGACGGGTATTTTGGCAAATCGTCTCTTAGGACCAGTTATGTATGAAGAACATTTAAATGGAGAAAGATATTTAAACATTTTACGTACATACGTATCTGACTATCTTGACGACAATATCCCATTAAATCAATTACAATATTTATGGTGGCAACAAGATGACGCACCAGCACACAATGCAGCTGTTGTTAGAAATTTCTTAAATCAAGAGTTTGCAAACCGTTGGATTGGAAATAGGGGAGTTGTTGAATGGCCTGCGAGATCACCTGATTTAAGTCCGCTAGATTTTTTTTATGGGGATATGTTAAAAATAATATTTATAAAGTAGATGCGCCACAAAACATTGAAGAATTACGAGATAGACTTCAGAATGCCTTCGATGCAGTTCCTAGAAGAACTATACAAAGGGCAGTACAAAATGCCAGAAGGCGTGCCCAATTGTACATTACCGAAGATGGCCAGATAATTGAACATTTACTGTAATTGTTTATTGTTTACTTTTCTATGTATTTTTATTAATGTTTTTGTAATCTTGTACTCGCTACTGTTGAATTTCGTTTCGAAGAATGAAAAATACTTATCATATCTCGTTTCTCTTCGTTAGTGTATGACATTTTTGTATTATTAATGAACAATAAATGAAATGTTTGACAGATTGAAATTCCAAAGGCTACCTTATTTAATCTTATAATTTATTCTTTCAAATAAAACCTAATGTCAAAAACTTTAGTCAGCATGTGGTACATGGTTGAAATCAGAAAAAAAACTCTTTCTGAAGATGTCTAAATCCAATATGGCGCCTATAAGAAATTAGATAGTTGATGATGGCCAGAAAGAAACGAAACGTCGTAGAAAAATTTAGAGTACACCACTGGATAGAGGTTTAGAAATGGCCACAAGGATGTGTTTTTATTTTTTCTCTACAAGGCTAAATGTCGGTGCTACAGGTAAAAGAAGAAAATGGGGTTTTCGCGTTTTTTTTTTAATAACGAAGGTCATTTGTCACAGGTCTATTTTCTTTACGGATTTATAACAAACACAAAATTTAACAACTTTGCCAAATTTAAACCTATACTCTATCTCCAATAATAAGAGAGATCCCCATGGTGAGGGCCGAAAATGAATCAGCCTGTATATACATATATAAATTGATAAATTATTGGAGTTTTTCGGCTTTTATATGAAATATTTACCAATATCGCTCCGGATTGGTCCACTCTAGTTATGAATATATAATTCGCCTATTGTAAATAAATTAGCTTGCATAAGTATATTATTCATAGGAATATTAATTTAAACAGAAGCTAGTATGTTTTGGATATTTGTATTGTACTTATATTATTGCCAAAACAAATTGATGTATAAAATAAAAATATTTTGAAAAAAATGTTTGCGTACTTTATATGTACCTGTTATATATTACTTTATTGCATTTATGTTATCTAAACATATCGACAATATATTATTTTTAATTAAAATTATCAAATTACAATTAACTAGTTTAATTCTAAATAAGTAGCGTTACTGACAGTACTTGCTATATAAAAAAATATGTATAACACTGTAATTAATTTAGTGTGAAATTTCATACAAACTGGTTAAAATGATAGTAATTCTTATCATTTTTCCAGTTTGTATTAAATTTTCTGCTAAATTAATTACGTGTTATACGAATTTAATATTTTAATTTACATAGTATTTATTTAAATTTAGCGCATAAATGTCGATAGTGCTGCCTCTCACTGAGGCCTCATCACAATGTGACAAGGATATAACTATCTCTGTCTATAGTTTCGGATACTTTTTTTCCATGTAGTTGCCGGTCTCTGTTAATATTAAACGTCCATTCTCCCCTAGTTTATCTCTGATAAAGATTCTGCGATCAGTTGGTACTTTTTGTTCCTTGATGAAATTTCGAAATTGCCATGAGTATTCCGTTTTTCCTAACATCTTAGATATGTTAGGACCTAGGAATTTTGCTGTATTATAAGTAGGGGCTTGTACGTTTGATACTCTTGGTCTTAAAGGGATATTATTTTTGTGGATTTTTGGTAATCTATATATTGATGGACGTTGGAAATTAAAAATGCGAAGTTTGGTCTTAGTGTTGAAATCTATTACGTTCTGTCTATGCCATTAATTTATTGAGTTATTTTCTTTTTTGAGTTTTCTCTGTTGAATTATTTCTTTCTTTTTTGTAGGTGAATTTATCGTCTAATAGTTTTTCTATTTTTTGTTCATATTCCTCTTTAAGAATGATCGCTGTTTTATTTGATTTATCTGCTGTTGTTATTATAATGTGAGGGTTGTCTTGGACAAATCTTTTTGATTCTTTAATGAACTTATTCATTTATAGACAACAAATATACAAGAAATTAAAATTCACTATTGAAGAAGAAATTATTAACAGTATTAATTTTCTTGATATTTCTTTAACATATGACAGAGAGGGTACTATTTATAGAAATTGGTACAATAAATTCATAGCTTCTTTTCGATATATGAATTACCACTCAAATGCACCTGCAGTATTCAAAAATATATTATAAATAATCTGACTGATAGAGCAGTAAAACTATCACGTGCTCAATACAGAAAAGATAACATCAAGAAAATTAAAACGACCTGAACAGATAATAACTATCCGTCACACCTTATATAGCAAACAATTTAAAAAAATCCAAATATACAACACTGCAGACACCAATAACAATTTAAACAATGAAACAACATATATCAAGATTCCATATGTTCCAAAATTATCAGAAAAATTAAATATTCTTTAAAAAAATATGATATAGCTACAAAATAGATGTTTATTAGTATTACTACTAATAAACATCTATTTTCAAAACTAAAACTAAAATAACAACACACAATGAAAAGGGAAATTAAAGAAATGATTAATATTAAACAAGAAAAAAATTCAGTTAACAGAAGTGATATAAAAAATCTAAACAGTATATACTATAACCTAATAATGTAACGATCTGCAATTTACCATCATGAATATATTTTGTTATTATATAAATTTCTATCATATGTTATTTAAATATCTGTGCATTGGCTTGTCATGCTGGCAGTTCCGTCTTTAGATCCCTGACTGGCTGTACGAGTAGGTTTTCGTGGTTTTCCTTTTCGTTCAAGGCGAATGCCGACAGCTTAACATCTTAAGTCGCTCCACGGGCGCAGACATAATAAAAACTCATCGCTAGCGACCCCCCCCCCCCCGTAATTGACGACTAGCTGTTGAGAGTGCTAAGGCATGAATTATTATTACATGACAACTGCAGATATATAAATATGACATACTGTCATTTATATTTTAAATTTCTTTAAAACATTATGTGCCGAAACATGGAAGATTATTTTAAATAGTGTTACACCCAGAAAATTGTTTCTGAGACCTTTTGGTAATTTCTGAACGTGTTATTACTTTATTTGTTTACTTTAAACCTTCGTAGCCTTTTCAAACTTTATCCTTCCGCTAATTTATATTTTATTTGTCATATTCCCTAATTATCGAACCATTTAGGCTTCTTCAAACTTCGTTATTATTATAAAAGTTTCTTATGTATAAATGTTTTGGATGTCCGTATATCCTTAATGTTCCGGAGTAATTTTCTGCCTTCTCTGCGCAGTCGCCTCTTTGTATGATTTATGCGTACTCATGGTTTTTTTATATATGCTTTATGCGAGTTTCGTTTCTTTTAAACGATTATTACTTACTGAACGAGTCATTATTTTAATTATGGAATTTTGGTAATTCTTTCAGGACGATTTATCTGATTGTTTAATCTTTATTTTGAGTTTTATTTTGGAATTTCCCTGTCATTGGCTTTGTACGCCATCTATGCGGCATATAGGATTACTTCCGTTTTAGTTTGCTTTGCATTTTTCTGTAATTCAAATTGGTCAATTACCTTTTTCTTTGTTGCGATTTTATTCCCGAATTTCAGTTTATTAGCTTCTGTCTTCACACCCTGTTGTCCTCTAGGTTTTTGGTTTATTGTTTCCTTATTTTTAACATTTCCCGTTGGAATGAGGTTTTTGTAACTATGACGCAGTTTACCTTCTCCTATAAATATCGTACAGCCGAAGGTAAGGGGCTATCTTTATCGTGCAAGCTCTGAAGTACTCAGAAGTTCGAAACCTAAGTCAAGTTTTGTTTTTTTACCTAGTTTAAATTTTCTGCATAGGCAGGCTTTGTTCATACTTGACTTATTGGCATTAATTATTCATTAGTGTAAGTTTTATTCGACCTCGTGCTTCAGGGCTGTAGTTTACGGCTCAGGGGAAGATTGCCATTAACTTCTGCGCGGGAAATCCAGACGCAGACAACATTCCGGCAGTAAGAGTTCCGACATCCACGTTTTCCGGGACTCCGGTAACCACGTTCTCGAGGCCACTGCTTATGAATTCTCGAAAGGTAGTGTGCTAAATTTTAAATTGACGCAATATCCAGATTCACGACGAAAATCCCGTAATTTTTGGTTTTAATAGTTTTATTCTATTATATAAATCAATTTGTGTGCAACCACGTGCTGCATGGTTCGAGACGCCATTTTGACGAAAACAGAAAAACTACTTTAAATTAAATTTATTCCGAATACTTTTGTAATTTCACCTAATTTATTGACTTAATTTTGTTAAGTAATTTGCTTACGTTAAATTTAATTTATATTTTCTTTTAATTAATCCAAGTGGCTTAAACGCTCTAATTATACTATTTTTAAACCTAGTTTTGCTTTTACTCATACTTGGATAATGTTTTATGTTTTCATTAAGTTACTCTTGATAAAATTAATTTTATTCCTGTCAGAGAGCCAATGTCTCTATTGCCACTTAAATAATCTAAAACACCTCCTAGTGTTTATTTTTTTTGAATGTTACTCAACTGATATTTATTTTAAGTATATACGGGCTGTGCCCTGAATAGTTTGATTCACTTAATTTGTGAATTCCTTAGAATTAGTTTACGTCACTTTAGTTTTACTTTACCTTTTTTATTACTGCTGAAGATTTTATACTGGGTGATGCGTAAGTAATGTAAAGAACTTCAAAGCTTTGATGATCTACTGACGCTAGATCCAAATTCTTAACATACTTTGTTTTTCTTTAATGTTAAGTGATTATCTTGACAATTTCAGTACAATTTTTGGAATTACTTTTCTTTACAATTTCTTTAATCAATTGTTATGCGCTAGATTTGTTTGTAACCTTATTAGTTAATCATTTGACTGTTCAATAAATTTATTTGTTACTGATTTATCCGAGTTTGCGTTTGTTTGCCTTAATACCCTAACGAGCAAAAGTGTTTGAGTTGTTACTTGGAAGTCGAACACCTCTTATAAGTGTTCTGAAGCCCTTAAGGCCGAGGGTGTTCTACGTTAGCCTAGATACTTGCCAGACCAAACGTAGTGGTGCCCAATTAAGATCTTGCGTTGTGTTGGCCCACGAGGCTTCCGCTTTATTTATTAACTGAGCTGGCCGGCAAGTTATTCGAAGGGCCTGAGACCAGGGGACCATTAGGACACGTTCTAATTCCAACTGGGGTTTTGCTGCCTACACGTTTTTAGGGGTAGCAAATTGGCGACCAACGTTTGAGGCCTTGTTGTCTGGCCTTAAGTAACTTTATTTTATTTTATATATGTTTAGACCTTTTGCTGGTTAGGACTTAGGGAGAACAAACGAGCTCTGTTCAAGTTTAAGTGGTGATCTTTTAGTTTATTTTCCGGGTTTAGCGTTTGGAGTTTTGCGACTTAGTTCAGAAATATTTGATCAACGGTTTTGGTATTTGGTGATTGACGATATTTGTATTTTGTAATTTTTGGCGAATTAGGGTTGCTCTGATTAGGAGTATCGATATTTTGGTAGATCAAATTTTTCTTTTGGAGTGTGTCTGTTCCATTTGTCAGAATGGAAGGCAAAATTGAAATCAATAGGTTGGAACTAGAGGAGCTTGTTTATGAGCTGAGGGTTCGTGGCGCGAACGAGAACGTTCCCGTTAAGGCGATGCGTGCTACCTTGAGGAGTTTGTTACAGTTGGAGACTGGGGGTATTCAGCTTGCTAAACCGGCGAATCCTTTTTCTTATGAGGACGATGCGCGCGAGGTTAAGCTTAAAATAGCTGAAATAAAAGATCTTCTTAATAAATTTACAGAAATCGAAACTAGCTTGTGTTATCGAAAAATCAATACTAAGATAGTACATGCTTTTTCGCGTATCAGGCGTGCAAAACCGGCGACTCCGGCAGATGAAGAGGAAGTAGCGGGTTTATTAGTTGAATTGGTATCCCTTCAGGCGTCATTAAAATCTAAGGCGCGTAAAGCCAGAAAGTCCGTTTTGGCTGGTACTGTTCCTGCAGACATGTCTTTCGTGTTTGCTTCGACTAGTGTTGCTCATGGTCCACCTGAATCTGACAGCGAGTTGTCCGATTCTGAGGAATCAGTGGGGGAACCCATGCTGTCTCCTGTTCATGCAACTGCGACTCAAGCGGTGAGCGCGGCGTCCGTTTCTGCACCATCTTCTACAATTAAGGTTGTTCCAGTGTCTAGGTGGAGTTTTTCTAAGTTCGATGGTGAAAGTTCTCGACAATCTCTGAGTGCCTTTCTTGAAATTATTGAAGACAAGTGCATTGCAAACAATATTTCCAAGGAATAGTTGATTAGATCTGCAACAGAATTGTTTTCTGGTAAAGCTTTAATTTGGTGGCGGTCTACGCGCCAAAAGGTAGCGACCTGGGTCGATTTTGTGCGAGAGCTTCGTTTGCAATTCCAACCTCCTAATTACAATGACAAACTATTTCAGGAAATTAAGAGACGAACTCAAGGGCCTGCTGAAACCATTGGGATGTATGTTGCTGTCATGAATGGTATGTTTGGGCGTTTAACGGTACCGGTTGCTGAGGGTCTTAAGTTAGACGTTCTAATGCAAAACATCGCACCGTTCTATCAAAGCCAATTAGGGCTTACCGAGGTAAAAACAGTAGATCAGTTGTTGGAATTGTGTAGAAAACTGGAAGCATGTAAGATTGCTATAGAAGCTTTTGCACCTCCACCTCGCAATAAGACTTCTCTATGCGAACCCAATTTAGCTTACGCTTATTCACCCACAACATCTGGTGTAGCAGCAGTATCTATACCTTCGTCCAACAGTGGTCCGAAATGTTGGAACTGTAACGTTCCAGGTCATTTGGTGAGAGATTGTCCGAATCCTCGAAAATCTCGTACTTGTTATAAATGTGGTGCTCGAGGACATATCGTAAATTCTTGCCCTCGATGTCGACCTTCTAGGAAACGACAGAAGGAAACGTCAATGAGATCGTGTCCGTTTTCTACTTCCGTTACTCATCGAAAAAGTGATTTCCGTGAGCCGATGCGCGCTCAATTATGTTCATTGAAGGCCATGTCTGATACTACTGATAAATGGTATAATCGTCTTTTACTTTATGTTAAAGAATCTCCAGAAAGATATCCAGCATTCCAGATTTTTGATGGTAAGCTTTTTAAGTTTGTACGCCCTTGGCGTGGTTATTTTGGTACCGTAAGCGATTCTTGGAGGGAAGTGGTCCCTAAAGATCGTCGTTCCGATTTGTTAAAGGCTTGTCATAAACCATCTACAAATGGACACTTGGATATCTCGAAAACTCTTGGACGCATTTCTCAGACTTATTATTGGCCTAAAATGTCAGCAGATGTCATACGTTATATTAATCGCTGTCACACCTGTATGAGAGCGAAACCTGAACAACGGAAACCTATAGGTCGTATGGTAGGTCACACTCGTCATGTTAAACCTTTGGAAGTACCTCGTATTGATATCGTTGGTTCCCAGCTGAAATCTAAATCTCGTTGTGATTTGAGACGTCGAGTGGTAGAATTTCTTCCGAATCAAATAGTTTGACGTAGGAACTTCGTTTGTCCTTATAGGATTCATCGTCGACTGTCTTCAGATTTTTATGAGCTTAGAACCTGTGAAGGCGAACTTCTGCCTGGTTCTTGGAACAGCGTACTTCTAAAAGCGCAACCCAATGACGATTAGCGTATTGAATACGATGTGGCCTGTCTGGGGGCTTGAAGAATTCCCAGTCTGGTGTAATCCGCCATGTCGTAAAAGGCGACAAAAAGGAGTCGTGGTCAGCTTTGTACTTTCTATCTGTATATGATTTTTGGCCTGTTTGGGGGCTAGACGAATACCCAATCTGGTGTAATCCACCATGTCGTAAAAGGCGACTAAACGGAATCGTGGAATACAGTTTCCTTCCACCTGTAACTTTGCATTTATTCCTAGTTGAAGTAGGTTCTTATTATTTTGTCGTACCGTATACTGATTTTGTCTTAACTTATTACTGTGGCTTTCGCTTGTCTGTTTAAGTTCGAGTTTTGTATTGCCAAGTTTTCGTAACGCAGATCCTTTTATTTTGGTATGTTTTGGTTCTAGCTGTTTGTGCTAGGTATTGTTGTACTTATTTTGAGATAAGTTTATTGTTCCAAGTTTGGACTGGACTGCGAAGATTTGCTGTTGCATTTATCGATTCTTGATACTGGCGTTTTCGTTAAAAGATTTTGGCTTATATAATCTTAGGATAGCTTTTGTTATCGTGTTGACTCTGTTAACAATCTTGTAGATTGGTTAACTGTCTTATTATGAGTTTGGACGTTTTTAAGGTTTAGAGCTGTTGAGAGTGTGTTCTATTTGCTGTTGTTGCATCTCTATTTGGAGGATTTGGGGTTCACACTTATACACAGATCTAACCAGTTTGTATTGTTCCTGTCGTATAGAGTTTTATTGTACCATGTAGGTTTTCCTCGGTTGAGGGTTTTGTAAACTCTTATACGTACTGGACGTTTTATTTTTGACTTTTGGATCTTATCCTTTCTGTTTTATATACCGATTATGACGTTGACAGTTAGTTAACTTGTTGTATACCGATTTCGACTTCTGTATCTTATTCTCAAGAGTTCTTACACTTTAGGTCTATATTTGGCATGTGGGTTGTTTCTTTCCTGCAGTTATGCTGCTTTACCGTTCTCTTTTAGACCATTGAGTGTGACTCTGAAGGATATCTTTATTTGGGCTTTGGGATACATCTCTGATGTGGTCCTTCTTTCTCGATTTTGACGACACTTTTGTGTGAAGAAGCGGGGTGGACCCCAATAAATTCCGTCGTCCATTCCTTTAGGCTTCTTATAGGGCTGAGACCGACACCCCTCGTTTTGCAATCGCGACTTTTTCTTTTCGGTCATGGACGTGTCTCTGTTTGTTATAGATTTTTGGTTTATTGGTCCTCAACCGTATCAGTGTGGTGGTAGGCCGCCTCTGCACTTTAAACTTTCGTTTTATTACCGTACTTGCTTTTTGTTTGGCCAGATTGAAGATTTTTGTTTCCCTATCGTATGGCGTAACGATTGAAGGATTGTTAGAACTCGTAAGTACACAGTGTCACAGTTACTCATATCCTACCTTTTAGATGCTAACCTATTTTTTCTTATCCAATTGCATCCTTTTACGTTAGTAATATACCTTTTTAGTTTATCCTGTTTTTTTTTGCTGCTTCTGCTTCACAGAAGTCTGCCTATTTTGATGTTTTTTTTGTTCTCGTTATTTGTAATCCCCGTACCGACCGAATGTCGAAGGGCCTCTGTGGTAGTTTAGGCCGAGCAACTGTTGACATAGTGTGTTGTGGTGGTTGTTGTTGTGCTAGCGAGTTTCCGCCGTGACTCAATCCGAGCGTCGATAGTTTCGCTTGACTTTGTGTCAATTTCGCCTTCTGCGTTTCGTTCTACTCCTATCTTTTTAGATAGTTTCGCTTGAAAATATGTTTTGGATTATGTTCGTTGGTTCACTTCTTATAGTGCTACCTGTTATTTTCTGACGTTTGTTGCTGGTCAGTTTGTATAACTTTGCTTATGCTGATGTATTGTTATGCCGTATTATTCTAAATTGTTTCATCAGATTCTTGCGTTTAGCGTTTGTGGCTTTAGGTCACCTTATTTTCAGTATATCGTTTTATTTGCGGTTTTGCCGATTCATTTTTTTTTATTGCTTTTGTTAGTTACCGTCGTTGATGATTACCGCACTGCCTTGCTGTTCGATCAGCTGCCTTTATTTTGGCTTTCGTTCTCGCTATCCGTAATTTCTTTTAGTGCTACTTAGAGTAATTTACAAGTAAATTTCTTTCGGGAAAGGGTGGAATTGTTACGCCCAGAAAATTGTTTCTGAGACCTTTTGGTAATTTTTGAACGTGATATTACTTTATTTGTTTACTTTAAACCTTCGTAGCCTTTTCAAACTTTATCCTTCCGCTAATTTATATTTTATTTGTCATATTCCCTAATTATCGAACCATTTAGGCTTCTTCAAACTTCGTTATTATTATAAAAGTTTCTTATGTATAAATGTTTTGGATGTCCGTATATCCTTAATGTTCCGGAGTAATTTTCTGCCTTCTCTGCGCAGTCGCCTCTTTGTATGATTTATGCGTACTCATAGATTTTTTATATATGCTTTATGCGAGTTTCGTTTCTTTTAAACGATTATTACTTACTGAACGAGTCATTATTTTAATTATGGAATTTTGGTAATTCTTTCAGGACGATTTATTTGATTGTTTAATCTTTATTTTGAGTTTTATTTTGGAATTTCCCTGTCATTGGCTTTGTACGCCATCTATGCGGCATATAGGATTACTTCCGTTTTAGTTTGCTTTGCATTTTTCTGTAATTCAAATTGGTCAATTACCTTTTTCTTTGTTGCGATTTTATTCCCGAATTTCAGTTTATTAGCTTCTGTCTTCACACCCTGTTGTCCTCTAGGTTTTTGGTTTATTGTTTCCTTATTTTTAACATTTCCCGTTGGAATGAGGTTTTTGTAACTATGACGCAGTTTACCTTCTCCTATAAATATCGTACAGCCGAAGGTAAGGGGCTATCTTTATCGTGCAAGCTCTGAAGTACTCAGAAGTTCGAAACCTAAGTCAAGTTTTGTTTTTTTACCTAGTTTAAATTTTCTGCATAGGCAGGCTTTGTTCATACTTGACTTATTGGCATTAATTATTCATTAGTGTAAGTTTTATTCGACCTCGTGCTTCAGGGCTGTAGTTTACGGCTCAGGGGAAGATTGCCATTAACTTCTGCGCGGGAAATCCAGACGCAGACAACATTCCGGCAGTAAGAGTTCCGACATCCACGTTTTCCGGGACTCCGGTAACCACGTTCTCGAGGCCACTGCTTATGAATTCTCGAAAGGTAGTGTGCTAAATTTTAAATTGACGCAATATCCAGATTCACGACGAAAATCCCGTAATTTTTGGTTTTAATAGTTTTATTCTATTATATAAATCAATTTGTGTGCAACCACGTGCTGCATGGTTCGAGACGCCATTTTGACGAAAACAGAAAAACTACTTTAAATTAAATTTATTCCGAATACTTTTGTAATTTCACCTAATTTATTGACTTAATTTTGTTAAGTAATTTGCTTACGTTAAATTTAATTTATATTTTCTTTTAATTAATCCAAGTGGCTTAATCGCTCTAATTATACAATTTTTAAACCTAGTTTTGCTTTTACTCATACTTGGGTAACGTTTTATGTTTTCATTAAGTTACTCTTGATAAAATTAATTTTATTCCTGTCAGAGAGCCAATGTCTCTATTCCCACTTAAATAATGTAAAACACCTCCTAGTGTTTATTTTTTTTGAATGTTACTCAACTGATATTTATTTTAAGTATATACGGGCTGTGCCCTGAATAGTTTGATTCACTTAATTTGTGATTTCCTTAGAATTAGTTTACGTCACTTTAGTTTTACTTTACCATTTTTATTACTGCTGAAGATTTTATACTGGGTGATGCGTAAGTAATGTAAAGAACTTCAAAGCTTTGATGATCTACTGACGCTAGATCCAAATTCTTAACATACTTTGTTTTTCTTTAATGTTTAAGTGATTATCTTGACAATTTCAGTACAATTTTTGGAATTACTTTTCTTTACAATTTCTTTAGTCAATTGTTATGCGCTAGATTTGTTTGTAACCTTATTAGTTAATCATTTGACTGTTCAATAAATTTATTTGTTACTGATTTATCCGAGTTTGCGTTTGTTTGCCTTAATACCCTAACGAGCAAAAGTGTTTGAGTTGTTACTTGGAAGTCGAACACCCTATATAAGTGTTCTTAAGCCCTTAAGGCCGAGGGTGTTCTACGTTAGCCTAAATACTTGCCAGACCAAACGTAGTGGTGCCCAATTAAGATCTTGCGTTGTGTTGGCCCACGACGCTTCCGTTTTATTTATTAACTGAGCTGGCCGGCAAGTTATTCGAAGGGCCTTTGAGACCAGGGGCGGAATTAGGACACGTTCTAATTCCAACTGGAGTTTTGCTGCCTACACGTTTTTAGGGGTAGCAATAGATACATATTAAAGTTAAACGGACCTTAAATCGCCGACTAATTGAATCTACTATAGATGTATATACATATATACCGGGTGTTTGATCACTCGCTTTCCTAATTTGGAGGGTAGAAAGTACCTAAAGTTAATGTTTTACCAAAAAAATCGCATAGAAAAGTTTTCAAATAACCGCGAAACAATAAGAAAACATAGGAAAATGTTTTTGAGACGGTCTGTATACATAGTATATGTATGTGCCATGTATGTAAGTTTGATGCCATCGACTGTTATTGAAAGGAAAAATGCTGACCTGTGGGCAAACTCGTCGAAATCAAGGCGCTATTGTGCTTACGGTGTCATATTTAGATATTTGCCGATGAAATTTTAATGTTTGAATTTGTGGTTCAGTTTTGTGAGTGGTTACAGCAGCAACATTTACATAATGCGCAATTCCTTGGTAATATCTTATTTTCTGATGAAGCGAGTTTCACAAGAAATGGTGTATTTAATTTTGACAATGCTCAGGTGTGGCAAATGCGAAATCCCGGACGATTAAACCAGCTCACCATCAATACCGATTTTTTTAAATATGTGGATCGCTATAATATTATTGTGCCACTTTTCTTACCGCCGGGTTTGAACGGATGTTTATTTGGATTTTTTACATAATATTCTGCCGGGATTATTAGAATATATTCCTTTGAATATTCGCGTATCGATGGTATCAGCATGACAGGTCACCTGTACATTTTGTTCGCATGGTTTTGTCCGCGTGGTGCGAACTAGAAAACGTTAAGTTGCTTTCAAAACAAAAACAATTTAATTTAAAGTGTTGTAAACGAATATCTTAGTAGGTGATTTGTTTTTTTTTATCGTAGACGAATGTGTTTACATAAAGCGAACATGCATCGACCTCTAAACCAAATGTTTCTTTTCGCTCATCTGTTGGCGTGTAAATAGAAATCATTTTATGAATGATCAGTCTGATATTAAAAAGCAAACGAAGGGATATTTATTTACTACGGTTTCTTTTTTGTAAAGTTCACTGAACTGTGTTCTTTTTTTACCACTTTATCACTTACCTACCTCAACATAATGTGTACTGTCTAACATAAAAACGTTGATTTTTTTTAAAAAATCAACACCATTTTTTTTTTGCGGATAATGAAATGCTTGACGTACATTACTATTATCTCTATATATGTAAGGTTTCTTAAAAGGTTCTAGAAGTTTATGTTCACTATAATGTTAATCATAACTATATTGTATTTTTTTAGCATTGAGTGTCAAATCTATTGCTAATTTGCTATTGCTTTTCTATATATTTTCCAAACGTAATTGGACAATGTAAATATAGTTAATTTTAGAAGTATTTATTACAATGTGTCAATGTAAAAGGTTATATGAAAGGGGGAAAATTATTTGTAAAACGGTAAAATTAAATTTTAAATGTCAGAATATTTTGGTGATTTTATATATCTAAGGCTACCTATTATTTTCAAAAGGGGAAAATGCTGATTGTCACCATGGTTTCATGTTGATAAAAATTGAGAAGAATTTTTGCACTTGAATTGATCAGATGTGTTTTTGGATAAAACGAATTTTTTAGATTATATATATATATATATATATATGTATGATATTATAAATTAAATGAAACAGTGATTGATCTGAAATTGGTATTTTGAAGAGAATACTTACAATTTGTATGGAGGATCTCCAAGCAATAACACTTTAAAAGGTCGATATATCCCTTTTATCAGTTCTTATTCACGCTCATATGCTTTATTGCGAACAATTTATTAATATCACGTTTTATTTTGTGAGGATACCATATCCTGTTATTAATTTAACTTTGTCAGGATAACCTGAGCCAAAGTGGGATGTTTAAAAACTACTTCTAGGATTCTTATAACGTAAGAACAAGTTTATCCATTCATTGAAGAAGACAGTTCACCTGAATGCACTGGAGGAATCTACGTCTGAGATATATGTTTTGTTTGTGACCAGTATTCCATGTATCGGAGAACTTTCCAGTTACTACCACCAGAGTCTAAGGCTGATTGCAGAAACTAGTACTAATCAGTTCGAAAGTTCCTAAAATACCGAAACAAGTTGTTAGTGTGTACGATAATTTAACGAAATATAATCATACTCACCTAGATTAATTTCGATATATACAACTAACTTACCTTTCTTGCCAAATAAGAATTTTTCCCGACCCTTGAGATATTTAGAGAGCTCATGTTCATTATTTCTATTAATTTCATTAAACACCAGCTATTATTTTAAACAAAAAACCATTTTGATTCTACAAGTTTTATGATCGTTAACTTCGAACGCTTTCGATCTATTATTGATCCTGCGCAGAAATATATGTATTAATGCGTGTATAAATTCGAATTTAAATTCATTTTATATAGTAATAACCCCCGCGATCTTGACGCCTACGAAAGTATTCATATCGCTAAAAACAAACAACACCCTATGAACGGTGATAAAGCACCGATCACCTTCACTTGTCTCTTTTCATTCTTAGAACCATAAAAGGGTCGTCGGCGTTTTAAATTGAAGTATTAACACATGTTGAGTGCCGTTTCCTTAAGAGAGGTAATTTTTGTCGATCTTTCGTTCGGTATATTTCAAATTGGAGTATAAACATATGTGAATGCCGTTTCCTTAAGAGAGGTAAGTTTGTCGATCTTTTCGTTGGATATATTTGCATGTTTAAATTAGTCTATACGTGGACGCCGTATAAAGTAGTTGTTGCGTAAGCGGTGTGCTAGCTTTACTATGCCCCATGTGCGACACCTTGATTAGTGGTTTTACCTACTGATGATGACGACTTAGTTGCCGAAATACGTATTTAGGATACGATTAATAATTGTGGTAAGGGGTTATATACCGTTTTTTAAGTCATTTTATATCGTCAAGTTAAACGTTTTACCTTTAAAACTCTCTTTAGTAGACGTTTAAAGAGATAAATAGATCGAATTTAATGAGAATATATTAGAGAACATTTAATATATGTACATCATATAAGAACCAAAATGATGATTTAATTTAATTACATATATTCTACTGAACATATTGATTTCAAAATTAAATATTATTATCAGAATAAATGAAACATACATGAGTGGGTAAAACCCTACCAGTTTTGTATAATGCAAAGGTATTTTTAATAATATAAAATATTATTCAAAATATTATTATCATTTGATAACTCTAATAAATATTATATTTTGACGGTCCAACGTGGAGCATTTAATTTCATATATTTAATTAGTTTCCAGCGGCTTTCTCTCACATCGAATTATATTATAATTTGGCTGATCCCAACGTGTGACTGCAATTATATTTTGTTTGGAGCTATTTTTTCCCGTTTGTCATGTGCGTGCAGGGGGGTTTTTTTATTTTACCTATTGTTTTATGAGAGGGTAAGAGTTTTGAAAGCCCATCAATTTCGTTTCTGTCGTTGATTGTTTTGCTATTTTTGAAAATGTGTATCATTTCTAAGATTTCTCTGGCTTTTGTGTTCTTTTTTTGTGTTATTACTTTGGTGTTTTCAAAATCAAAATTATGTTTAAGTGTCAATTGGTGTTTTTTTAAAGCAGTTTGATTTTTTGCGTATTTGTGACCTTTCAATCTTTCTTGTAGTAACTGTTTTGTTTGGCCTATGTATATTTTGTCACAGTCTTTGCAGGGTATGTTGTATAATCACACACAATATACATCTTGTTTCCAGATGCTTGAAAAAGACTGAATTGATAAAAGTCGAAACGTCGTAAACAACATCAAAATTCAATAAAAGGTCGCTAAAACCAATAAAAATCTATTATTTTTAATATATATATATATATATATATATATATAAAATTCCTCTAGTCAAATTCGGAATGACGATGTAAAAGTTTGTGAATCCTCCACTTTGATATATACAGTAGGCGACAAATTTTAATTTCTGTTTGCGTATATAGTGTATGCAAAAGATAACCTTTTTATATCCAACGATGCCTGCTTTCAAACAGTGTAGGGAGAAGCAAAGTGTTGGACGCACATACACATTTAACATGCCCTATTCCCTAGCAAACACTTGCTGGGTGTACAACACTTATTTCTCTACGTGCGTATATTAATAGTCGATTTCAACATGCATGTTTTTACAAATCAAGAAAAGACACAAATCATAAAATGGTATTACGCCGGTAGTCACCTCAATGTACCTGTACATACCCAATATCCACAAAAATTAAATATATGGGCTGGTATTTTGAATAATTCAATTGTCGGTCTGTTTTTTAACAATGGCACACCTAATGCCAATAAATATTTATACTTGTTAAATAACAGCATTATTCCCACTGTTCGCTCGTATGACGTTAATTTGGAGGAATTCTGGTTTCAGCAAGATGGTTGCCCTGCTCATAGTGCGAGAAATGTCGAGTTTTTGAGAAACACCTTCAATGGTCGTATTATAAGCAAGAATTGCACAATCAAGTTACCGCCAAGATCGCCAGATTTATCGCCCAATGATTTCTTTCTATGGGGACATGTCAAACAAAAAGTTTACAGTAATCCCCACGAAAGAATGCACAATATAAATGAATTGCGAGAAAAAATATTGAGAGCATTCTTAACATTAATACCTGACATGCTCAGTAATGTCCGCCAAAAATTTTATTATAGGTTGGCATACTGCCAAGATCAACATGGTGGATTATTTGAGCATTTAATTTAGGATATTTATTTTTTATTATTATCGGACAAGAGTTAATTTATTTTCGTTTCATGAGAGTTACATTTATCTTTTTACATAATTTAAAATTCCTATTTCATTTTATTTATACGCGGAAAATATAGCTTTGTTGTGCATCCTCATAAAATCAATACACCATGAAATAAATATTTTTCTGTAAATATTTGTGGCGAATTTTATACGTATTTCTAAGATGCGTTCTACATTCCTCTGAAGCAATAAGCTTACTGACTAGCTATAATCTGACTGAACCTTATCGTACCCCACTTTATCTACTTGCATACATTCATTGACAACCTCGCGTATGTCTTTTTTTACTTTTCTTCGCCGCTCTCTTTTCCTCTTCTACTTTCGTACCAGAAATTAAAATTTGTCTATTACGGTATGTGTGTGTGTGTATGTATTATTTATAGATATAGCTTATTACAGTTATTGCAATTTTATTATTTTAAATAAATAAAATATCAAAATACCTCATCAATTTTTGTGTTAATGAATACTAACACAAAAATAAATATGATAATGTGTTAGTTCAAATAACTTTCTGTTCGCCAATATGGGATTAATCATATAATTAACCATAGTAGCTATCATACCTTTTATTCAGAATAATTTTTTTTTACTTTGTGTAAACACATACTATATTGACTTCTTAAAACGTTTTTATTCAAAAGTATAAAAATTATAAAAGATTAATTTGTATTTTTGTACTGATCCACAAAAGAAACTACAAAATTCCCATGATTCAAAACATCCTCATAAAATTATACAAAACTAGTTTACTTAAAACAACTACACTTAGGGTAACTTAATCACACTAGTGTTTGTTGAAAGATTTAAGCGTCCTTTCAAAACATTATCACGAAGTTTCTAAAACAAAACAAACAGTAATTAGAATTAAATTTTAACATAATAATTTATTTAGAATTCGCCAAAAGGAAAGCTTACTTTATTATATATATCTGCTAAAATTTTATTGGCTTTCTTAATTTGTTTGTTCCTATTTTCTTCAAGTTTTTTCTGCACTTCCGGCAATTTTTTATAATTTTTTGCTGTTATTTGCTTTATTTCTTGCGAAGTAAACATACGCGGTTCTGCGTGAAAAGACAAAAAAAATATTATTTATACAAAAACATAGGCTAAATTACCTTTTAAGTGAAAAACAAGTGATGTTTTACAAATATGAAAAATATATAACTAAATCATTGTTAGGGCGGGTGTTCAGAAAAATCCGGCGCTAAGTAGATTTTGGACAAAAAGTCGTATGTTCAACTTAAGTCTATTGATTTAACGGGTGTTCAGAAACATTCGAAGTCAAGTGGGCTCTGAACAAAAAACCGTATATCATTATAGCAATCGCCAATTAAGTTGGCGCGAGGAGGGGGTGCGCAGAAGCCGTTTTTAAAAACGTCCACCCCCACTACTCAAGTAATTGTCAGAATACATTTGTCATTGACGTTTGACGGAACATAATGTCTTTGCTAGGGGATCATAAGTGATACACGCTCAGAGGTTAGAATTATCTGACATTTGACGTAAAACCAAATATAAATCTCCCCACTACTTCTAATCCTGCGCGAACTTACCCCTCCTTGCGCCAACTTAATTGGCGTTTGCTATACTTAAGTATAGCAAGCGCCAATTAAGTTGGCGCGAGGAGGGGGTGCGCAGAAGCCAATTTTAAAAACGTCCACCCCCACTACTCAAGTAATTGTCAGAATACATTTGTCATTGACGTTTGACAGCACATAATGTCTTTGTTAGTGATACACGCTCAGAGGTTAGAATTATCTGACATTTGATGTAAAACCAAATACAAATCTCCCCACTACTTTTAATCCTGCGCGAACTTACCCCTCCTCGCGACAACTTAATTGTCTGTCAAAAATTGTCAGAATCTAATATCGAAGATACTAATTTATATTTTTAAATTTTGAAAATGGTATTTACTAACGTACACAAAGCATCCATGGTTGAAGCATATTTTCGAAATGGTCAAAAGATCGATGGCCAGTGGAAGTATTCAATTCAAGCTTATTTGGAAGAATTTCGAAATGAATTTCCCAACCTTGCTTTTGATTATAATACTTTTCAGTGGACACTAATCAGAATTGTTCCAGTTTTTCGACAAAAGTCCGGACAGAAGAAGTGATTGGGAATGTTAGAGAAATAATTACTGATGCCCCTAAAACTTCAGTAAGAACTCTTGCTCAACAAACCGGGTTGTCAGTTGGTTCTTGCCATAAAGTTTTAAAAGAAGATTTACAGTTATTCCCATATCGTATAACTTGTTTGCAAGAAATCCTCGATATTGATTATCCGCGACGAGTAGTATTTTTCGAATGGGTTACAAATAATTTTAATGATGATGTCCTAGACAAAACTTTCTTTTCAGACGAAGCATGGTTTCATGTTAGTGGATATGTTAACTCGCAAAACATGAGAATGTGGAGTGATACAAAGCCCAATAATTTTTATGTTGAAGCTCCTTTACATCCTCAGAAAGTTGGTGTTTGGTGCGCTATAAGTAGAAGAAGGATTATTCGTCCAATTTTTTTTAATGGTACCTTGACTGCGGAAAGATATCGACAGGAAATACTATTGCCTTTCTTTAATTAACTTCGCGATGATGAACTAGCTTTGGGATACTTTCAACAAGATGGTGCTAGAGCTCACACAGCGGGGGAAACAATGAATATGTTACAAGAAGTATTTGGAAATCGTTTAATTGGTTTGAACAGCGATCATGAATTTCCTCCAAGATCTTGTGATCTTACACCGTGTGATTACTATTTATGGCCTTTTTTAAAAAATTCAAATTATCAAGTACCAGTGCAACATTATATAGATCTCCAAGACAGAATTATAAATAAAATTAGAAATAGTCCCATACTGCAAAATGTATTTAGTAGCATTCGGAGGTGCGTAAAATGCTTGAAAGAAGGTGGTGGACATTTTCAACATCTTTTATAATTATGGTCATTATTGTTGGTAATTTATACAACTACAATTTATGATATTTATTATAAGGTTGTAATCTAAGGACTCTACAAACAATTTATTTGTTTCAAATTTATTTTAAGCCATTTCTTACAATAATTTGTTGAATGTTAATATATTAAACTAGTACGATAACTAGATACTATTGTCACTATAAGATGAATAAAACCTTTACTTGTAAAGTTATTTCCTCTTAATTCTGCATTGTCTTTTTACATGTTACTACAGATTAGATGAGCTTTATTACACAAGAATGAACAGCATATTAATTGGATTATGTAATTTTTTCCAGTTATCGCATGAAGAGGTGCTATTGTTCAGCAAGAATTCTCTAAAATATCAAAATACTTAATTTGAAAATTGCAAATTAATTACTGTTACCTTCTAAAATCATTATTTGACTAGTTTATATTACTTTAATATGGCATATTAAAGTAATATATTTCGACATAAACTGACATTTGCGTGTATGATAACCTATAAAATTGTATTAAGTAAATGTATCAATCTATATCAGACATGACTTCATATTTTCAAGGACTACTTTGACTTCGAATGTTTCTGAACACCCGTTATATTAAATTTTAGATATCTGTCAAAAATTGTCATTGTGCATTTTAAAATGGTATTTAATAACGTATGCAAATCATTCGTGCTTAAATCGTACTTTCGAAATGGCCAAAAGATCGATGGACAATGGAAGTCCATTCAAGATTATACAGAAGAATTTGAATAGTTTCCCAACCTTGTTTTTGACATAAACTGACATTTGTGTATACAATAACCTACAAAATTGTGTTAAGTAAATCCAAATAAATGTGTCGCTCTATCGTACTCTATATTAGACATATTTTCAAACTCCATGGATTATTTTAAGGTCGAATTTTTGCGAACACCCGATATTTATAGTTTTGGTTAGGATATGATTAATTCTTAAACATTTATTAAAGGATTAACAAATGTTTAAATTAAATAAATATTATATTACTACTAATTGTAAGAAAGGATTCTTTTATGGTATTACTGCAATAAAACACAACGGAAGCATAAATTTTTACAGAATATTTCATGTGGTTGTTAACTTTCGCGCAGTAGTTTGTTTTTGCATTGCGTTGTCAAGTAATGCATTTCGCAAGCAATTTTATATACATTGATTGTCACTTAATTATGATAATGTTGATATTGATCTTTACAACAGTATATTTACAATGAAAATTACTTTCTCATCTACACTTGCTGAATATCTTTTTTATCTATATTTAATAGAATGGATTAAAATAATAACAAAACTGCCTTTTTCAATTTGCCAATCCTAAGTATACATATTAATAAAAATTGTACAAACACCTCTTTGCAGCATATGTATATGTGACCAATAATGAGATCATCCTCTGGAATGCGTCCAAAGATTATTTATAAAATAAAAATCTGTTTTGAGCACACTCATTTTGTGCACTAGACTTATCTATACTGTATATAAGGTTTTATATCTTAAGTTTGGCAATCATCTAGTTTAGACTAGAAATAATATCAAGATATTCACTAATATAGTTTTTATTTTATGTTAATGTATTTAAAGCAAAACAGGCTTCATATTTCATTAATATATTAACAATAATAAAATAAAACAATTTTTTGAATTTAGCTCGCATTTCTGAAATATTCCTGAAGTTATGTTTTTTACCATGAAACATTCTGTATAGCACTCCATTAGTAATTACGTAAAAATTAATAATAATGAGTGATCATTAAAATTTTCGCTCAAGTAAGCCATGTACACAAAAAGTTTGTCCTAACTTAAGTTATTAGAGGAGACCTGTCATTATAATTTCAAACGTCATGATTGTTAAAAAATAATTTGAAATGCTGATTTTTATATTAAATATATTTATAATTTTTATAAAAAGTAATAGAATATTATAAAAAATGTGTAAAATGATGACCATTCTCCACCAAGCATAATCGCACTCTATTTCGTAGAGCATTGAAAACATTGATCAGTATTTGCGGTGAGTTATTGATGTGTTCACATTTTTCAATGATTTTATGTCTTAACTCTTGTAGATTATTAATTGGTGTTTCATAAATAATATTCTTTATATATGGCCACACAAAAAAATCCATGACTGTTAAATCACACGATCGTGGTGGATATGGAATCGCTGTATTTCTACTTATTATCCTATCGCCATAAAATTGTTGCAAAAACTGAATATTTTCAAATGTAACGTGAGATGAAGCCCCATCCTGTTGAAAATATCCGACCTGGAGTTCATCATTAGTCAATTGATTAGTAAAAACACTGAGAATTTCGTTACGATATTTCTCCGATGTTATCGTGCCCTCAAAGAATATTGGTCCTATTAATCGGTGACGACTCAAACCTACCCATACGCCTATTTTTTCTGGATGTAGAGGAACTTCTCTGTAGAAATGAGGATTTTCACTGGACCACATACGCATATTTTGCGAATTAACATAACCTTTCAAATAAAACCAAGCTTCATCGGTGAAAAAAGTATGATTTAAAATATTGTCTGTCATTGTTTGAATAAACCATTGGCAAAATTGTGTTCTTTTTTCATAATCCGTAGGTAATAGATTTTGTACAGAAGTTAATTTATATGGATACATGTGCAAGTCCTTTTTTAAAACTTTTTGACATGTTCCATACGAAAGCCCAACTTGTTGCGAAACTCTGCGAATAGATGTTTGAGATTCGTTAATAATTTGTCTGACATTTTCAATTACGCCGCGACTTCTCTTGAGAGGAGGACCGCTTCCTTTTTTCCTTAAAATATTGCCTGTTTGACGAAAAAGATTTACACAATGCATTAGCGTATCACGGAAAGTTTTATATTATGGAACAGTATTTGGATATCTCTCTTCAAACTCCGCAAGGCAATTTTCTATTGAATGCTGCCAAATACCATCAATTTTTTGAGATGTCAGGAAGTAACATTCTACCATAAACGCTTTATGCATATCATTAAAGGCCATTACTTTTTCTTTTGATGAAACTTTAAAATATATATTTGACACTGACAGATATTTGAAATAACATCTTAATGACTAAAGCTACGACATAATTTTTATATACACAGCCAGCTACGAGTGAAAATTTTAATGATCACTCGTTAGAAATATATTGTTAAATTCAATCTACATATAATAGAGTTTAATTGTTTTTTAATCTATTTGTTTGCAAAGAATAACAAAATGTAAATAAATGTTGACATCCAGTCATAGTAAAATGAAATGAACACATACATATTAAACGTGTACATTTCACAAAAAATATCTTCAAATAACAAAACAATTTACTTACTGGATATTTTATTATCGATATTAGTAGTGTCAGGAAAGAGTCCATTTGACATGGCAAGTAATTGTTTATATTTTTGGCAACGTTCCTCCCTCAAGAAACCTAATTTGATCATAGCCTTTCGCCTTTGCTCTGCGTCTGCGATGAAATTTGGTCGATTAGTCCACAAATAATCCTAAAAATATTAGTCAGTAGTAATCCATATCCTCAGTTAATACTCTGCAACAACACGAACATACTTGCAGTGTTAATGGTTTGGAGTTATGATGCTTTTTATGTCTGCGCTGCCTTTCATGTTTGTACCTTTTTTCATTGTCTTTATCTTTGCGACTCTTCTTAACAAAACGAGGAATCTTGATATGAACTTCTTCCAACGGTTTTTTATTATGTTTCTTGTGTTTTTCCTCTTTCTCCAAATCTGGTTTTTTGACATCTTCGAGCGTTAATGTATAAGCAATCGATTTTTTATGTTTCCGTCTTCTACCACCATGTTTGAGTATTCTGCATTCATGGGTGCAAGAACATATATTTCTGTCTGTTTCCAAGTCTTGCAATTCGTCAACGGTTTTCTGTATGTTCCTTACAGTTTCTGTTTTTAAGACAGTATAACAGCTACATACGTGTCCAGGATATGTGTAATATGGCTTAGAGTGTGGCCAATTTATTTCTTGATTTCGAGCATAACAAGGCTCACAAAGGGCATCTCTCAACTTATCAGGCAATCCTCGTAATACAGAACGATATTTTGTGTCTGCTTTATTACAACATAGACATATTCGTGGAATTGTTTGCACTGAATATGTTGATTCATCACTAGAAAGTGTTGAACTTGAATCGTAACTGCTTGAACTTTCAGATCGTTCGTTATTAATTTCACGCTTAAAATGGTTTGGATGGTAACTGCTCGAAGTTTCAGTCTGTTTATTGTTAGTCTTGTGCTTAACAGGTTTTCTCGTGGCCGTGGACTTCTTTGTATCTAAAATGACTTCTTCATTTTCGTCATTATCTAGTGACTGATTTTCATATTGACTTGCCTTATTCCTCCTGGATGGGCCATCCGCATTTACAGAATGATCACGTTCGTAATTTAATGATAGATATGCCAACACATCATGTAATTTATTACTTTCACTATGGGGACGTATAACTTGTTCTTCAGTGTAACCTGTAGCTTTATTTATTTTATGAGGCAACTCTTCTCCAAAAGATAATGGAACGTCTAACTTATCAGAAGACGATGGTTGTTTATATTTTTCATCACCACCAGATACTGGTACATACGGTTCCGTAAAAGAACTTAAGAGCTGTTTGGCTTTAACTTCACCACTAAATACTTTGGAGAATTGTGTAGCAAAATCTTTAAAATCTAATATATCGGAAGATACCAGTTGAGTAGATTTCTCATCGCCGCTAGGTGCTTTAAAAGGTGGTATTGTAAGAGCCTGAGAAAAAATACGTCTGGATTGTATCATTTCGTTAACTGATGTTTGAACGTCTTCCGCCTTAGATGGTGATTTCGATATTTCGGTCTCAGATATTTGAACATAACCAGAAGTTTGATTATTCTCTTTTTGAAATGTTATTTTATGATTATGGAATTTTGGAATTTCTTCAACAGTAGGAATGCCTTGTAAATCTTCACTAATTTTGGCGTTTTCACCGGTTTTTTGCTTCTGTCTACTTTCTTTGTCCAGAAATTCATCATAAGATACACTATCGCCTGTGCTAGTTTCCTTAACAGATACCCTATATTGCTTTTTAGGATCAGATAATATATCAGTTTTTAAAACTTTTAATGGATTCTTTGTAAAATTTTCGGACGCCTTTGTATTATTTTTACTTCTTCCGATTTCGCAAAGGCATAAAATATCAGAAGATTTAAACTTATCAACATTATTTCTAGAAAATTCGATTGTACGTTTATTTTCGAAACACTTACATACATTTACATTTTCACACTTACACGTTTGCGCCAGAGGTTCATTTCTACATTCACAATTTTTCGTTTCTATTTTACTTATTTTAGAAAACGTAGATTCCTTAGACGTGCTGGATTTTTTCTTTTGGCTAGAAAGTGAAGATCTTCTAGGACTAAATGCTGTGCTGTGTTTTAAAGACTTTACACTAGATGTCTCTTCTGGATATACTGGTATTTCAAAAACATATCTTCTAATGCACGTGTTCGGTAAAGTTCCTGCAGCTACCTCGCTTTTTATTAATTTAGCATTTTGCATGTCTGCATTTACATTACAACTTTCGCACAATATTTTTTGGTACTTTTGACTAGAGATATCTGCATTTCGCAATGGCATTTCAAAAACGAACCTACGCACATAACTATTAGATGCTTTACACTTATATATTTCACTTGCAATCAGTTTAGCGTTCTCTATGTCATTCTCATGTTGATGTTCTTTTGAATTTGATAGGTGTGGTAACATTTGCATGTCTCTTCTTAGCATTTTATCAAGCTTCCTTGTATTTAAACTTTTTTCAGAATGATATTTTAGAAATGGACAATTTCTCAAATCACAAGATGAACTTCTATTTCTGTTAAATAAACACTTGCATTTCCTGTTTAAATTCGTCTCAGGAGCTGATTTAACTGACAACGAATTACTAACACTGCTTTCTGAACTTCTACCAGATTTTTCGGTAGTAATAACATAAACAGATGTCGTTTGATTTTTTCCAATCATTTCTTCAATTTGAGGCTTTGTAAATTTCTCAGTAACTTCGCTTTGTTCTTCTTTCTTTTGTAGCATATTTTTTAATTTATTCAAATGATTAATCTCATTGTTAATCCAATTAATTTGGTTTTCACGCTCTTTTTTAGCGAAATTTAACAGTAATTGAGATTCATTTGAACTACCATCACCACAATGTAACTTGGCTTTTCTATGTTCCAGGAGCTTTTCTGATAAGGTCAACTCCTCTTTCCAATTTCTAAAACTGTTTGAGTTACTTGAAGGATTTGATGTTTCAATGGCAGACTGGGGACTAGATCGTGGAGATGGAATATTTTCAAAATTTGTGTCGCCAATTTGTAAAATTTCATCAGAATTTTTATTCTTATGGTTACTTATAATAGTAAATCTAGAATCTTTCAATTTGGGATGTTGTTGTTTAAGTTGGGCTTTCATATTCTTGCTTTTCACTGGTTGTTCTGGTAATATTTCTGTGGAAAAAGTTCTCATATCTAATTGCTTCTTCTTTTTTAGTTTAAAGAATTTTTCATTTTTTACTATTGTTGACATGGTTGTTGCTTGAACTGGCTGGTCTAAAAGAAGTTCTTCATTTGATTCTATTGATGTTTTCGTATTGCTTTTGCCAGGGTCATTTTGGTTGTCATCTGAAGTTTGACTTGGTAAATCAGAATTAACAGATGATTCACTGCTATAATCATAATTAACTATCTTTTGTACAATTTTTTTAATGTAATACTGTTTAGTCACTTTATCATATTTCTTTGATTTCAATAACTTCTGAAGCACAGATATACTTCTTTCAACATCCCCAATCATATGTTTCGATAATTTTGTAGTAATCAGATCAGCCAATGGACTTGATTTTGAAGACAAATCTGTCACATTAGAACTTAAGGTTCTTTCATTTTCTAAAGTCACTAGTGCCAGATTAGATTTACTATACATTTTTTTCAAATTACTTTCATTAGAAATACATTTATCACTAGATGGATTACTTAATGGACTTGTTCCAGATTTATTTGAAATAGAATTTGTTGCTTCCCTAATGTTTGCTCCAAAAAGATATTTGAAACTGTTGCACTGTGAAACTAACATATCGGAATCTGTATTTGTTCCCAAAGATCTTACACTTGGTTCCTCTCTAGAGTATCCATGAATTATGTATTCTACAGTTTGTTTCTCTTTATAAATGGGATATACTTTATTTTCCTCTAATTGTTCATCTCTTGTTGGAATATATTGTTCTGTTTGAACAGAAACTGAAGTTGTTTTAATGATTTTTGATGCAGAAGTTTGTACAACTTTATCAGAAATTTCTTTGTAATTAGCACATTCCACCATAATAGGCTTTGTTAAAGACAAATGTTTAATATTATTCTGTAAATATTTTGTTACACTTTTTAGTTCATGTACTTTAGAATTTTCTATAGAAGCATTTTCATGGCTTACGTACATATTATTTTTATTTTCAGCTAAATACGATATATCAGTGGTACTAACAGATTGCTTTTGCTGATCAAACTGAGTAGCTTTTTCTATTTTATGTAAACTTTTTTCTTCAGAAACTATATTATTTTCTTTATATGCATTTGCATTATTTGGAGTTGATTCGGCCATCGGAAGACCAATGTTTTCATGTACTTTTAAAATTTCATTATTAATGGCAATGCATTCAGCATCACTATAATCTGTTTCAGTTGTAGCAGTTTTTGTTTTAGAAAAAGATGAAGTACTATCAATAACATGAGGGCTATCTTTGAAAGTAGGGGTAGAAGTAGATGATATTGAAGAAACTTTTTTACAACTGTAAGTACTCACACTTTCTGGTGATGAGTTTTTAAATATGGGCTGTGTTTGAGTTGCATTATCAGCCACATTACCTTCAGGGCTCAAACGTAGCTTGTGATCTAATTCAATTTTTTCCAATGCTGTTAATACTGGCAGTGATAAACTTTTATGTAAGTTCTTTTGCTTCTCACAATTTCCATATCCAATATCTGCCAAATTATCCCATTCAAGCTTACGTGTAGAAGTTATACTACTAGTAGGTGAAGGATTGCAGACTTGATCATCAATAATTATATTTGATATATTTATATCATTTTCATCATTATCGCAGCCTATTAAAGGAGGCCTTGTCTGTGTGTTATTATTTACCTTAGTTTCGAAAGTATCTGTTTCATTTCTATCATCTGGTACAGGTAGTTCACCACGTAAATAGGAAGACAGATTATGATTTTGAGAATATCTTTTATAGTAATCCAACACTTGCAAGGTTAATGAATTCAATTCGTCAGAGTCTTTATTGCCCATTATAGAAAAAGTATTTTTCTAAGACAATATGCATTTTTTTATTTCAATTTGTCATACTGCAAAAATTTTGAATTAACTTGACAATTAAAACATTTTTTATAACCTTTGCATTACAATCAAAGCTAACTATTTAAAAATATTTTACTCACCCATGAACTTCAGAAAATAAACTTTTTCTATTTGGCGTTGTTCGAATACAGAAATAAATATTATTGCTGTCATTTGATTTTAAGAATTCAAGTACATTTGACAGATATGATACATGTACGTACTTTATATAACGTATATTGTATACAATTGATAACAATATTAGTTTCTATGTCACTCATGTTTATATTTTTAAATAAAATATCAAGTAATGTTAACGAAAATTAATAAATAATATGTAATATAATATACTTCGGAGATAGCAAGATTTAAATTTGAAAATGTCAAGTATCAATGTTACCAACAGCATGCTTTATATAAAAATAAAACTGAACTTCAAATTAAATAATTCCAATTTATTAATGTAAAAAATGCAAAATAGAAAAAATAGTATAAAAAACTCGTTCTATAAGGCCTTTTGCTGCGCTCACACGAGAAACTGATCTCGTGCGGCAAAATTGTACCTTATGAAACTTGTTTTTTAATAGTATATTAGAGAACTAGTGTCATAAGACGTTTTGTTGTACGAGGCCAAGTTTGGAAAACGAGCCGAAGGCGAGTTTTCCAAAGGACGAGGACAACAAAACGTCTTATGAAACGAGTTTTCTATACTATTTTTTCTATTTCGCATTTCCATAACTTTTAAAATTTGTATTTTTCATAGTATGCAATTTGTATAAAATAAGTGACATTTACTTTTTTGAAATGTAAACGTTGGTCAAACTGACATTCCCTATTTTTAAATAGCGAATCTCATTTAATAGTTATTATTATTCTAATTCAAACAGAAACTATAAAGAAATGATCGATAATTCTAATTACCTAAGCGGGACACCACCGAATCTCCGTGAAATAGCAGAAAATACATCAAACCAACCAATATTATTCCATTATTATCTTTTGTATTTTGGTAGGTACATAACCTATATTAAGCAGCGTCTCAAATATTATTCCAAATTGAACAGGAATCCAACCAGGGTTGCCAGAACATAAAATTGAAAAGTAACGTTTGGAGGTGGAAAAGGTAACAGATTCTGACAAAAAGTAATAGATGTTGTCAAAAGAGGGCGCTTTCAAAATCAATATGTGGTACAATGTTTTCTTTATTACTTCTCAAAGTACAAAACTAAAGTTTTTGAATACATAGGTATTTAACAAGTCAATACTAAAAATACATACTACGTGTATAAAATTTAAAATAGAAAGAAAAAACTAACATTTAAAACAACAAAAATTAAAAACGAGCTTGAAAGTTTTTATTTATTTTTATATTGAGGTTTTTTCTTTAGCAGCGTTCTAGAGGGTTCCCATGTATAGCAAACTTTTTTATTTAGTAGTTCTATTGTACTCAAAAGTGCGTCGCAAGTTTCAATATTCAACCGATTTCGGGTTTTAGTTTTATTGAGATTTAATTCTGAAAACCCTCTTTCAGCTGCAGCAGAAGAATGGGGTAATGACATAATGGCTTTAACTAGCTTAGATAAAATAGGAAAAATATAATTTTCTTCAAAATGTGGTTTGTATTTAAACACATAACACAAAAAATCGTTGAAATTCATCGATTGGCTTTTTTTAACTATATTGTCAATGTCAGATATTCGACGCCATTCTGAATCTAGAGCCTCAAACTCGTTTTCAAGAATCACATGTGGAAAAAAGTCGGATACTGGTTTTACAATTGATACTAAATCACCAGAAGTAACTTTCTGAGGACTAAAATTAGAAACAAAGTTTAGGACTGGATCTGCAAAATTGAATCTGTTCTTAATCTGAACACATAGTTCTTGATAAAATTCTATTACACGCAATTTAAAATCGTGCACATCTATTGCTTTTACATGTGTTGCTTCGTTACTCAATAATAAAGTAGCTTTAGCCCCGAAATAAATATTTTCTATGGGTAAAAAATTTCTTGGGTTTTTCACGTTTATGTCTGCTATTGATACTGAATTTATGTAGTCTTTTTTAAGAAAACATTTTAAAATTGATCTGAACAATTCGGTTACGTTGTGTAACAAGTTCGGTAATTTTGATTCCTCAGATTGAAATTCTAGATTCATTTTATTTACTATTTCTAAAATATATGACATGAAAAGTAAATATACTTGGCAAATTGGTGAGTTCAGATTTTCCAATATCTTCTCTGTAGCTTGTAATTGATCTTCAAAGACAGCATTAGTAAATATAATTTTAAAGGTCCCGAACTTAACAGTACGCGGTCCACTGCTGCCTGTACATAAAATAGGTAGCACCAACTTTTAGTTTAGTTACAAAAAATAAATTACCTGCAAGGACAGCCATCTGGTCTGTGAAGGTTGTAGTAATTTTGAGGGTTTAATTTTACAAAAATTTTGAAATTCTGTCAGAACTTCAATTCTTTTTGAACTCGAATGGAAATAATTGTAAATTCCTCGGACTAAATCTCCTAAAAATGGTGACATTGTTTTTGCTGCTGTAGATGCACATAAATGCAGAGAGTGGCAAACACAACCCAAGACAAAGATTTGTGGAACTACTTCTCGAAATCGAGCTTGGACGCCTTATTATTATATTTCCCATCATAACTGACGCGTTATCTGCCGCAAAACCCTGTAGTTTTGACACAAGCAAGTTATGATGTTTCAAGTAAGTGCAAACAGAGTTGTAAATTGATTCCGCTGAACAGTCTCTAAGTTTAATTAGACTCAAGAAGGCGTCTTTTACTTTACTTTGGTCTTCATCATAAAATCGTATGACTAAAGCTAATGATTTTTCAGTCCCCACATCAGTTGTCTCATCGATAATTATTGAGTAAGGTTGTGAGCCAATTTTTCTAACAATTTCTTGTTTTGATTCAACAGCAAGGCAGTCTGTTACTAAGTGAGTAGCTTTGGTTCTTGAGCATCTAAAATGTTGGGCAATTTTTGAGTCAGAGCAAGCGGATTTAATCAACTGCGGTAAATGCTCCATAATTAAAAGCGGTAAATTGTGTTCAGCCACAAATGCTACTAATTTGAATTCGCCTATTTGCAGATCATTTTGTAACTTCATTTCTTTGTCGTTTTCTAAAAAGCTGCTGATGAACGGTACGTCAGTTTCTTTTTTTAATTTTGCCAAGTGGCTGGGACGCTAGGAATGACACATGACGTGGGTGACGCCGCCAGAAATTTGTTTATTACATATTACACATTTTGTTCCTGTTTTGCCGCTTGGCTGAACCCAAGTTCCAAATGTCGTTCGCCATTCTGTTCGAAATTTTTGTTTGTAACTTTTTTTAGCTTTTTTAACCTGTATTTCAGCGTCTTCCACAGAACTATTGTCCGTATCCATATCGCTAACATTAACGTATTAAAAAATTTATGAAGAAAAAATAACAATTATTAAGCATTACCTTTTGTTGCGAATTTCACCTCTTGTTTCTACAATTAAGGGTTCCAAAGATGAACTAAGTGTAGGTACCAGTTCTACATCTTTTATTGGTATACTGGTAGAAGTGGAGGGTCCTGCTGCTCCTGCACTTGGTTCTTTTTTCAGTCGACGGATAAACCTTTAGGGGTGTAAAATCAATTTCTAATTTTAATTATTTTTGTGCACTATTTACTTATCCATTGCAATTGAGGCAGCTTCACAGTCAAAAAAAGTTGATCTGAAGATCACAGAGAGACACAGGGCAGGATAATGACGCAATTGCCTCAGGCATTGAATTTATAACCTCGGTTGGTGCATTTATTCTTGGAATTTACCGAATTGCGTGTAAAAATCATAAGAATTGTTTAAAATTATAATCCTATAATTTGGTCTGTACTAAACGTGGTACAAAGGGTGTGTTGGTATTAATGGTATCACAATGTATACTTTATAGTTTTCCTACTTGTTAACAGAGGGCGTAACGCAAAAAAGTGGGAAAGGTACCAATACAAATTTTTCTTTTAACATATATAATATATAAGTAGGTAGGTATATTTTAAAGAAAGGTAAAAAAGTAATAGATTTTAACTAAAAGGTACTAAGGTAACAGATCTTAGGAAAAGGTAATAGATCTGTTACTAAAGTAATAGCACTGGCAACCCTGAATCCAACACTGAATAATGAAAGGTTTCGTCTCGAAATAAGGTTCATTTCGAGCCGCGAATGCGTATCAAAATGAGATCATTGTGTGTGCGAAATAGAAAAAATACTATTTAAAAACTAATGAAGTATAGTCGTTATATTTAAATACTTTGACATTTCGAAATTTTCTTTACTCTATTATTTCAATATAGAGGGTGTTCGGGCAAAATAGATTTAATTTTGTATTTTTAGTTTTATTTAGATGTAGGTATATTTATGTTTATATATTTAATCCTAGTTTTTAAATTGTAAATATTATATATTGTATATAGAAAAGGTCTTGGAGTTCTGAGATATCTTTAATATTGTTAATTACTTTAGGACTGGTCGGGTATTACATTTCTTCATTGTCCTATTTTCTACTATCATAAAAACTATTTATTTTTATTACAGGCAAAACCCTTTGCATCGATGAGGTAAATAATGTATTTGAATAAGCATAATTATAATAGAATAAGTTTCATTGTACATATTTCCTGTTATATATTATTATAATAGATTTAATAATTTGTTTCGAGGCGATTCTGCGAACATTAGTTTATCTCTGTGCATTGTATATTTATTACTTTAAGAAGTATTTTATTTTCTATAATTAAGGGTTTCCGGCGTATATTGTTTATTTTAATACATTGATGACGTCGGAAACTACAGCATATACTTTTCTTGGAAATGTAAATAATTGTTATATGGAAATTTCCGTATATTCCTTTTTTCATTGTTTTCTCCCTCTTTGACTGGTGGGGAGAAAACTTCTTGCCGAAAAATAAGAGAATGAATAAACAGTTCCAAACAAGATCTCTTAGAGTTCACTACAGTTACAAGTACGATCTCTTCGAGTTAAAGCTTAGGTCTCAGTGATCTAACAAACAGCTCCTACGAAGATCTCAGTGATCTAAATAGGAGCAAATATTATTTATAAGCCAGTTTTTCTCGGTCTTTAGTATTAAGACCAGATACTGCATTTAGCATTTAACGGAACTCCAAGATTAAACTTGTAAAATATATTAGTGTAAATAGAAAAAATATTGTATTATTTCAACACATACTTCGGTCTACACATACCGACTTCCTTCAAACCAGGAGGATGAAACAGAGGGCTCCTTCAAATAATTCAAAAAGTCAAAATGTTTATAATAGTAAATAAAAAATAGACTTTATTTCAAGTGAAAATACTGTACAAAGTTTTGGTTGCCCTTGTGATGAATCAAGCAATTTAAGTGTGGTAAGTCGAAGGATCAACGGTGACCAAGAACGAAATTCTTGAGCATCCTTCAGTATGGACAAAATTAGCTCCCCCAATGAAGTATCAGTCTGCAGTAACTGCCAGAAAAGTGGCCATAATGCAAGCTTTAATTATCGAGAAAGGTAAAGCCACCTACACCACAAGTGTAAATAAAGTTAAATAAAAACAAGGGTAAAACAAAGTAATCTTTATTAAATAGGAGACAATATACATAGTATAATTTTCTTGATATGCACCATAGAATAGACACCTGAAATTAACAAATTAAATTTAGCTATGTGTAAAAGGGTATCTATTTCATTGTTGATTTATCTCTTATCACCTATACTACATATTTTTATCTAAATGTACAAGTTTGATTAAAAATACTTAACAACATAAAATACCATTTTGTTTTTATTATTTTCGTAATTAAAAGGATGTGCATGTTATTTTTTAAAAACAAAATACAGATACCAGGTTCTTTTTTTTAACATTACACATACATTCCCTATGTATAATGAATAATGATAAAAAAGAATAGTTAATGCATTAGTGGCTTAGTAGGCAACCAGTTATACACCAGTGAAGTATTTTCCTTTAGATTACCATGGAGATTGAAGAAGTTAAAAAAAATTGGTAAAGATGCATTTTAGACATTGAACTATATACTACGCAACTGGAACGGCCGCTGTGCTTTTAAAAGTATATACATATTTGAGGCAGGCGCAAAGAGACACCAGAGTAGAGATGGGCGAAATCGTTCCTTTTGTGGACTCGTGCCTTCTCGTTCCATTCTGCAGATGGAACGAGTCCAGAGGATTCGTTCCTTGGAACGATAATAACAACCTCGATGTTAAATGTCGATCGGAGTTGTAAAGTCCGACAAATGACAAATTCATTTCGATCTAGCTTTATTGGATCGGAATGATTGCCTGCTTGTTTTATTTATTTATTTAAGAGTTGCATGAGTATTTATATGTATAATATTTTTGTAGGAAAAGAATTTATAAGTACTTATTTCACTCCGGTTTGTATTTTTCTTTTCAATTAAAGTGGCTATTTTTTGTATGAAATAGGTATTATGAGATAGGTATTATTATATGCTGACTCTTTACTGAAACCATACTTTTTAAATCGCGGATCGAGAAATGTGGACTCGCTGTAAATTTGATTATCTTCTGTATGTTCAAATCTTTTAAGTAATTCAGCTAATACAATTTCGCACATCTTATCTGCCTCACATGCTTCGACCGTAATCAACTGCGTTTTCACTTTGGATATATAATTCACTAACATTTTACGAAACACTAAAGTTTTTGAAATTGTCACCACTATTTCACCACTTAGTTCTTCTGTTACATCTTTTAAAGATTTTAAGATTTTTCAGCACATAGAAAAAACTTCGAAATCGTGATCAAACAAATTAATATTGCAGTTTGAAATAGCTAATGCTGATTGCAAAGGATCTTTCATTTTAATAATTCTATCAAACATATCGTAAGTATATATATATATATATATATATATATATATATATATATATATATATATTTCAAATTGATTTTCCTCAACTTAAGTTAAAACAAGATGTATGCACAAGGTGGAATTCTATCTATATATATATTCTATATATATATATATATATATATATATATATATATATATAAATATAAAATTTTCGTGACCTTGGTATGATAAGGTAAACTTAATAAGTCGGCGATTAAAGGTCTCGTTAATTACTTCAAAGTATATATATTTAAAACAACCCTACATGTTTCGGCAATGATGCCTTTGTCAAGGGAATATTCTGTCATTTATATTTTTTATTCCCTTGACAAAGGCATCATTGCCGAAACATGCAGGGTTGTTTTAAATATATATACTTTGAAGTAATGAGCCAGACCTTTAATCGCCGACTTATTAAGTTTACCTTATATATATATATATATATATATATATATATATATAATAATATATATATATATATATATATCTTATAAAATCTTATATATATATATATATATATATATATATATATATATAACCGATAGGTCCAGCTCTCAACGGGCCATACCCAGCAATAAGTGGCAACAGCGAATCCCCTCTACGCGCAGTTGCTTACATTACCATACATTGCAGAGTTATGAATTTAGTAAGACTTAAACCGCGCAAGGATATAGTCGCCTGCATATTCGTTCTGTATACGTAATTTGCCCATTTGTTTCAGATATAATAAGGTCGTTATATCTCCAAGTTATTATTATTGTATTCTTAGCTGCTACTGAAAAGTAATTTTAAGTAATAAAAAAACAATAACACTAAATATAGGATTCGAAAATACCACCCTCTCTCCCCAAACAATAGCCGAGCCTATTGTAAAACTCCCGCCTCACTCCCTCGAGATTTCTAGGGGTTATTGTCTCGAAAATTCTAAACAGTTGAACTTGCAACTGTTGCAACCTTTACGTTTGCACAGCTAGATACGAATGACGGGCAATCTATTGCTCTCGATCATCGGACTTATGTATGCGCACGCGGAGTGGCATCGTACATACGTTGCCACATCGCATTACGTTCCATATGTATATTGTTGCGTATGGCCCGTAGCGGGTTGGACCTATCGGTATATGAGGGTTTAGAAAAAAAGCCGAAAAACTCCAATAATTTATCAATTGTTATATATATATATATATATATATATATATATATATATATATATATACTATTGAAACAAGCGACAATTGATGGAGTAGATAAAAGCCAAAAGTTAAAATAAACATAAATAGAGAGACCCATGTATTAATGATTTGTTTACATTACGAAGAAATACATTGACAATATATACATTTATAATTTATATCTTAGTAAGCAAGTATGTGAAAAGAGCGACAAATGCTTGAGGACGTGCCGTTCTATCGTGGTTATAAATTGAACAAACTCGATGGAACGAAATAGAGGAACGACATACAGTTACAATTTCGGATTCGTTCCACGGATGGATTCGTTCCTTTGGATTCTATCAAATGGGCTTCCCACATTTTATTGGCGCATGGGTGCACGTTGGCGCCTCTGGCGACCATTACTTCCGGTGCAATTAGCACATTTTCGACACCACTCTTTCACAATTCACCCAATAAAATCTCTGGCGCACCTTCTCCAACAGTCTTCTGGACAGGACCTTCTGGAAAGAGCATCTGCATTTCGATGTTTGAGGCCTGCTCTGTGTTCAATGTTGAAGTCATACTCCTGTAGCCTCTCAATCCATCTAGCTACTTGACCTTCGGGATTCTTAAATTGTAAGAACCACTTTAAGGCGGCATGATTAGTGCGGATCAGGAACTTCTGCTCATACAAGTACTTGTAAAAATGCTCAATGATCTTAACTACTGCCAATAGTTCTCTCCTAGTTACGCAATAGTTCCTCTTCGGTTTGGACAGGGTCTTGCTGAAGTATCCAATGACTTTTTCTTGTCCATCTTGGATTTGAGAGAACACACCACCAATCCCGACGTTACTGGCATCTGTATCCAGAATAAACCTCCCAGATGGCAGTGGATAGTTTAAAACAGGTGCACTGATCAAAGCTCCTTTTAACAACTCAAAGGACGCTTGGCATTCGTTGTTCCAAATGAATGCTAGATTTTCTGTTAGGCGGGTAAGTGGTTTTGCAATGTTAGAGAATCCAGAAACGTAGCGTCGATAATACGTGCATAATCCCAAAAAGCTTCTTAGCTGATGTTTGTCTTTGGGTACAGGCCACTTTTCCACAGCTTTTACTTTTTCTGGATCCACAGCAACTCCTTTTCCGGAAACCACATGTCCAAGGTAATTTACCTCCTTGCGGAAAAGGTGACACTTCTTTGGACTTAATCTCAGGTTGGAATCTCGCAACCTCTGGATACTACTTCCAAATTTTCCATGTGATCTTCAAAGACAATCACATCATCGAGATATACCAGGCAGGTATTCCAAGACAGTCCCCTCAATACAGTGACTATGAGTCGCTCATAACTAGCTGGAGCGTTACATAGTCCAAATGGCATGACTAGTAAACTGCCATAGTCCTGTACCTAAACTGAAGGCAGTCTTCTCTTTGTCATTGGAATCCATTCCCACTTGCCAGTAACCGCTCTTCAAGTCGAGAGTGGAGAACCATTTAGCTCCTGCCAAGGTGTCTAGTGTATCGTCTATTCTTGGGAGAGGATAGCTGTCCTTTTTGGTCACACTATTCAAACGACGATAGTCCACACAGAATCTGATAGATCCATCCTTCTTCCTGACAAGGACCACTGGTGAAGCCCATGGACTATTCGATGGTTCAATTACTCCTTGGTCTTCCATATCTTGTATAATCTGCTTGGCTTCCTCGCGCTTTGCGAGTGGTAACCTTCTTGGTCCTTGTCTTATTGGGCTTGTATCGTCGGTATTTATTTTGTGCATGACAATATTGATTCTTCATTTCGTACCACTTTCAGTTTCAAAGACGTCTTCGTAATGTTTGATTAGATCCTTAACTTGGCTTTGTTCTTTCTTGCTCAATCCTTGACAGGTGGAGTCGATGATCTTGGACAATATCTCAGGAACCTGCACGAATCCATTCTTCTTCGCCTCTATATGATGAACGACGGCCGACACTGGCAAACACCACCCCAAAATAGTACCCTTTTTCAATGAAACAGGGTAATAGTTCACATTCATTATCCTTATCGGTACAGTCTTCTGAGTCTTAACCAGCATTTTGGCAACTACTATTCCTCGGCCCACCTCGTCATCATCAGCCTTTGGTTCCAACATTCTAACATTTCTGTCCAAATAATCACCTTCCATATACGCCGTCAAAAATGACTCACTTCTTGCATCCAGAACAAAATTCTCTGCTGTAATTACTTGTACATTCCCACAATTTTTCCCAAGAAGAAACAATTCCTCATGATTTACTTTTAAAGTACCTTCTTTCATGTTTAAAAGGAAGCCGTAGATGTTCATGATGTCTAATCCCAAGATTATTTCTTCTTCTATGTCGGCTACGAAAACAAGATGTCGGATTGATGTTGGTCCTATGATAAAATTGACATCTACTTCACCTGCCACAGATGCTACTTCTCCTGTTGCTGTCTTAAGTCTGCATTTGCTACAAAATAACTTTTTATGTCTGGAAATTAAATCGGGTTGCATAATGGTTTTCGTTGATCCAGTATCTAGCAAGCAAGTATAGATCCTTCTTTCCATAATAGCGTCCACATACAAGCCGTTGGTTTGATGTTGCAAGGATGCGACTTGGCCAAGCGTCCTTGGGGCTTCCTGATGCTGGATCGATGATTGTCGCAGCTCATCGACCCGCTTTAGTTTTCCTGCTGCTCAGACGATGCTTTCTTGGCCACCTTACCACATTTACTTCGAATGTGACCAATCTCTTCCACAATTCCAGCATCGCAGTACTCTTTTATTTGGTTTGATCTGGTTTAGAACTCTACTAACCACCTGCCCATGAACTCCTCATTTTCCTGTTTGTCAACAGTGCAGACACTAGCATGGTTCCGAGAGGCTTGTTTTGCAGTCTCAAACTCAAGCGCGTGCACCACAGCATCGATCAAGGTTTTCGGTCGTGCCAACTTTAATGACGAGCAATATCTGCCTCAAATTCCTGAAGATTCTCGCCTTTCTTCTGTGATCGATTCTTCAGTTGAGTATGGTATACTTGCTCCAAATGCGCATGGCCATATCTCATCTTCAAGCGTTTAATGAGTTGAGAATAATCTTTACGTTCCTCAGTAGGCAATGTCTGCAAAATATCACTAGCATCACCCCTCAATGCTATGATTAAAGCAGTAGCCTTCTCGACAGAAGACCATGCGTTTGCTTCTGCGGCTACTTCGAATTGTGTCAGGTAAGTCGCCCATGACGTCTTTCCATCATAGGTTGGTGGCTTGATTCTGGTCTTCGAAATAGCCACAAGTTCTTCTTTTATTTCGATGGGCAGTGGTATAACTTCTTCGTTTACCTGCTTGGGATCAGAATGGCTCGTAGTAACGGGTTAATTTCATTTGAGTCATTATTGCGTCTAAAAGTATAGAATGTTCTTTAATTTTCTCCTCTACAGCTATGAAAATCTCTTCCTTTAACGCTTCTGATTTTTCCGCTAATCGCTGTTCTAGAACTTTCTCCACTTGTTCCAGACTTTTTTCGAAGCTTCTAGAATTTTCTGGTAATTTCTTTTCCAGATTTTTCTCGAGGATTCTACTGGTTTCTAGGTTTCTTTGTTCCATCTGGGCTTGCGAATTTATTAGACGTTGTTCCAGAGTTTGCGAATTGTCTATTATTCGCTGTTCCAATGTTTGCGAATTGTCTATCAGGCGTTGTTCCAAACTTTTCACATTGTCCAGATTCTTCTGTTCCATTTGAGTTTGTGAATCTATTAGACGCTGTTCCAAGGTTTTCACACCGTCCAGATTCTTTTACTCCATTTGTTGCATTTGAGTTTGCGCATTCTCTATTAGTCGTTCCATATTTTTCGCACTATCCAGATTCTTCTGTTTCATTTGAGTTTGTGAATCGATTATTCGTTGTTCCATTTTCATCAACAGCGAATTCACGTTAGCATCTCCGCCTGGAACTTGAAAGACATAATTATCTGGGTCCTCGCCTTCTTTGGCTAACGCATCTCGAAGTCGTTGTTGGAGGATTGCCTTTTGCCGATTGCATCCTCGTCCCTCTCCTCTGATTCTCGTTTTAAATCAGTCACTTTTAATTCAGTGGGCGTCACTTTGTCCGCCATCACGATATCTAAAATAAACGTCTTTTCGCACTGTATATTTATTTAAACAAATATTTAATTAACATTAAATTGTCTACTTAGTTATTTATTAAACCACACACTGGACACCACTGTAAAGTATTTGTCTTTTCGGGTTCTTAAATAAAACTAACGGTAACGTTGGCACACACTAAATTAATAATAAAAACGAATAACGATTTAAAAACTATTTACTAACAATAAGCACATTCATTTATTTATATTTATGTAAGTTCACTTGGCGATGATTTGGTATCGAATTCCCCAAATCCCTTCCTCGACGGCTTATATATCGCTGTTGAATCTCCCTCGAGTTTTCTATTCGAGTTCTATCGAGAAAGCTCTGGAGGTATGATACGTGACGTACCGTTGAATGAGTCATCACAATAAAAACGGCTGTTTGGAAATGATTTATAGCTTCAAATGACAGAAAACTGGCTAAATGTATAACTTATGGGAAAGAATACAAGGCCAGTGGAAATACCAGCAACTTATCTGATCATTTAAAATATTTCCATTCTATCTTAGATACAGAGCCTAGGCCTAGTTCATCAGCTAGTTGTAGTAGTTCAAGTCTAACTTGGTCAAATGTCTATATCATCTTATTTGAAAAGAGCCGTTTTTTTATGACAATACATCTTACAGGAAAAAAAGAACTTGAAAAAGCTTTACTTGAAATGATTGTACTAGATTTACAAGCATTTACAATTGTTACTGACCAAGGCTTCAGACAATTTGTTAAAATATTAGAACCAAGGTAAGAATTACCTAGTATAACAAGCGCCAATTAAGTTGGCGCGAGGGGATGCGCAGAAGCCGTTTTTAAAAACGTCTCAATTACTCAAGTAATTGTCAGAATACATTTGTCATTGACGTTTGACGGAAAGCATGTATTC